>VWZS01001844.1:4213-412374 GCA_013397075.1 Rhabdornis inornatus | reverse complement strand
CGGGGAGCGGGGTGGGGGCTTCGTGGCCCCGGCACGGCGCCACCGCGCTGCCCTGGGGTCGGACCCGCGCCGGTGCGGAAGGCGCGGGGCTGGGAACTTGGTGCGTGCTCCGAGGGTGCGAGGGAGCCGTCTGCTCCGGGAGCTGCCGCCCTCCAGCCCCGCCGGTGCGGATGCTGCCGCCTCCCCGCCCCGCTCTGCCCGGGCGCTCCCCTCTGCCCATCTCCTCCCCGCACCCCCGCACCGTTCCCGCAGCCTCGGCGCAGCCCCTGCGGGAACTACGAACCAGGCGGGGCCGGGGTCCCAGCGAGGGGGCTGGGGCTCCGCGGGACTGAGGCTGTATCCTGATGGGGAGTATCCTCCTCCTCCTCTCCGGGTAGTTACCGGGTGAATTAGCCGGCCTGGAGCAGATGCCTTGTTCAGGTAGGGAACGGATAGTCTGGACAGCGCTACTCTCCGGGACTGGCAGGGGAGCAGGGATCAGCCTCAAGCTGGCTGTGCCCATCTCCTGCCCAGCAAGGGTTAACTTAGGAGGAGGAATTGTTCCTCTGCCCATCCCCAAAGCAGAGGCATTAAGGGTTAAAGACGGGAAGGGAGAGCTCTCCAGCCGTGAGATCGGAAGCAGCAGTCATGGGGAAGGGGCATTTTTCAGGGCAGGGGTTCACCTCTCTGTCACCAGCCCCCCCAGCCTGGAGATAGGTGAGTCGGGGATGTGGGGAGTTAATGCCGATTGAGGTGATTCCTCGGGCTCGGGGAGGGCTCTGGGGGCTCTGAAGGGTCCCCCTGCCTGGACTCAGCCCCACATCCCGGAGCGAGCAGCCAACCCAGAGAACTGGAGATGCTGGGCCAGGGTCAGGCTGCTGGCGCGGGCTCTGCCCTCGGTTTGTGTCTGGCAGAAAAAAAAGAAATGGTTAATGTTGAAGGAACTCCACAGGGCAGTGGGGATTGCAAGGATGCCTAGAAGCCCGCTTGGCAGAAGGGCTCTGGGAGCCCTCCCGGGCGGTGCCAGTGCTTGTTGCTCTCCGTTATGTGTGTAGGTTATTGGATTTTTCACCTTGCGCCTTGGATGTATAAATAGCCCGAGTGACGGGTAGAGACACGACTCGATCCAGGTGCTGGAGATGCCACCTCCAAGAAGGAATGGGAGCGTTGGTGCCGCGAAAGTGATTTGCACGAGGAGGGAGGGACAGCGGGTGAGCGTGGGCACCGGTGGGATCAGGTCTGCTCGGGCTGGTTGGCGTCGCCGAGGCTCTGCTGCCTCTCCCTGCCTGTCCCTGCCCCAGCTGCCGCCCCAGCAATCGCCATCCGCGATCCTTCCCAGCAAACGCCCTTTCCAGCAAGCGACTGTCGCCGCTGGCCGGCAGCAGGGGATCGCTGTGACAGCCCTGCTGCTCTCCGGGGTCTCGACTCGCGGGGGGAAGTTCGGGCATTCCCAGGAAGAGCCCCACTCCATGGATCTCCCTCCATCTCCCCTTCCTCTGCACCACCTCCCAGAGCCCGGCTGTGGCTCTGCAATGATATCCCTTCCACAGCCCCATCCCAGCCCTCCTGCCAGCCTTAACCCTCTCCTCATTGCTCTGCACCTTGCAGCAGCCCTGACCTGACCTTCACGCACGCTGGACACAGCTGTGGAGCAGCAGTGTGGCCGCGCCTTCGGCCATCTCCTCCAGCACGGGGGCTGCACGGATCGTACAGGATTGCCCAGCCCATCCCCACCCAAAGGCAGCTATCCCAGCCCCTATCCCAGCCCCTATCCCTACCTCACAGCAGCTATCCCAGCCTGTCCCCACCCCAACACCAGCTATCCCAGGCAGCATCACTGCCCAAACCTTTTCCCCCCCGCTTCTTCCTTGTGCATTCCCCCGTCCCCGTCCTGGAGCTCTTGCAGGGGCAGGTGGCCAGAGCAGCCGTGTCTGTCCCAAGGTGCCCGGAGCAGAGGGGCAGCTCAGCTCCCTCTCCTCTCCTGGTGCCAAAGCTCCAGCACAGTGGGATAGGGTGCCATAGGAGGATGTCTCTGGGTTGGCTGTGCCTCCTCACCTGCTCCTCCTTGCTCCTTCCTGGATCCTGTTGGCACAGCTGCTGAATGCCATGGAAGAGAGGGGACCTCTGGAGCTCTCAGATGATGTGCAAAGCCAAGAGGGAAATGTGCCCCTGGGCTAAAGCCTCCACGGCTTCCCTCAGAAAGTTTTCCCCATAGCACCTGAGCTTCAGTGCTCAGGCAGCTCCAGCTCTCACCTGGGTCTCATGGGACAGGCAGGAGGTGACTGGAGGAAACAGTGGAGCTGCTTTTACAGCTCCCGGGGAAGCATCAGGTTTTCCAGGCCTTCTTGTGGACGGATTAATTACTAAACAAATGGCTGTACCACTGTAACACCGTACTGTGCTGCAGTTACTCTACACCTGTAATGTAATTACTGTGTGATACCTCTAATTACCGCTGTTTCCTGGAAGGTTAACAGCAGCACTGAAGGACTTCTGTTTTCTTTAGCGTCCAGCTTCACACAGCCACAGTAGCACTGCTGAAGTTAGTGCTGCTCCATGTAAGTGACAAGTATAAAATCCTCTAACTTGAGGCTTTAATTCAGGGGTTGATAAATCACTTTATAATAACACCACAAGTATAGTGTAATTACAGTTGTTGAATTGTGGGCTTGATGAGGTATGTTGGATGACCACTGGGTGCTGCTGTTTGGTGGGACCCTGTCCTTGGAGGCAGAGTTGGCAATGGGCACATCTCTGTGAAAACACAACTCACAGCTTGGCCACAGTGGGTGTTTGGTCTCTCCAACACACCCAGTCCACTGAGTCAGCAGCTCTCCTCCGTTCTCTGCTGAACCCCGATCAGGGTTCATCCTACCATGAGCAGAAATGGCTTTTGTGGGAAAAGACCCAGAAGAGCTTTTCAGGTAGCAGGGAAGGCAGGGATGAGAGAGAAAAGGGCTCTAAATGCTTAACTCAAATCAAACAACCCAAGTAAAACAAAGGGAGGAAGAAACGGAAGGCCATGACTTCAATTTTCTCCTAAGTCAATTTTTTCCATCCAGGAGAGTAAAAATGGGAGCTTTTGGCAGGGAATGGCTGCAAGGGAGAGAGATCTCCGTGCCTCTGCTGTGTGTCCCAGCACCTTGTGAGCCTGCCTGGGGATGTGCCTTACTCACAGGCAGTGCTGGTGGCTGTTTGAACCTGCTGCCTGTTGGGCAATGCCAGGGCATTTGTGAAACAGAGGGAGAGGGGTGTCTGCGGAGGAGGACTGCTTGGGGAAGGGGACAAACACCATCCAGAGTCCCCCCTTCCCAGTGCTTCCACAGCCCCCAGGCATTGTCAGCTGCATGGTGTGGCCTCTGTCCCCTTGTCACCAGGAGAAAGCTGGGTCGCACAGAGGTGGCTGCATCTGAGCAGCATTAATTGTCAGCTTGACCCAGGCGATTGAGTAAATGCTGATAAATGTCACTGAGAGTGACATCATCATCATCTCCCCTTCAGCCCAGGCAGGGAGTGTGTGGCTCTCTCCATCCCTGGGGGCAGAAGGTCACACCCATCTGGCTTGCGAAGGGGGAACAGTGGGGGGAGCACCCAGCCTTGAGCAGAGACTCCAGCCATTGTGCTGGAGTGGATCCTGGGTGATTCCTACCTTTCAGGAGCAGCAATCAGGAATGGCCAACAGGACCTCTCTGGGCCTGCATGGGATGCATGGACTGTATTGGTGCAGCATGGCCATGCTGGGGGAGCCCTGCCATGAGCCCCACCAATGGCTCAGTCCTCCCTCTGGCCTCACCAACATCTTGGCCACCATCCCTTGTCCCTCCCAGGCCACCTTCCCTTACCCCACCCAGACAGCATCTCCTACCTGGGTAAGGATCAGGCAGGCCAGCAAGTCCCTGTCACAGGGTCTGGGGAGCTTGGCTTCATTCTGCTCATTCTCATGGTTAAGCACAGAAATGGTTCTGGTTAACCATCCTGCATGTTTTTTTCTGTTATATTATTCACATGTCTCTGCAAGCTGGTCAGTGCCTTAGCATCCTGCAACGGACATGTGTACAATGAGCATTCCTCTCCTGGGCTCCACACGAGTGTCCTGGCAGAGGCCAAAGGCTTTCCCCACTGAAGCACTTGTGTCCTTTGTCTCAGGGCTGGGGTCATTGTCCTGAGGTGGGGACAGTCCTTGGGTGAGCTGGAGGGTCCCCACAGGGAGCAGAGACAGAGTGAGGAGGTGCCGGACTGGGCTGTGCCTTCCAGGACATGAGTCCTGTGGTCTGGCGTTGTCCAAGGGATGCTCAAATGGTGAAATGCCTGTGGTTGCCATCAGACTGGGCTGACCTCTGCTCTGGGGGACATGCTGGCCATGGCAGCCTGGGGGATGTGTCCCTGAGCACCCAGCCCTGCCCTTGAGGCTCTAAGGTTCCTGATGCAGCCCAGCCCCTGCCACCCCACACAGCCCTCACTTCCCTGGCAGCCCTTCCCCTCCCCACCCTCTATTGCTCTTAGTTATATCAGTAGGACACACAATTATTTTTTTTGTCATTTCCATTCTGTTTCTTCATCAGAATGCAAAACATTAAATATCGCTCTGGTAATTATGGTTAATTTCATAACCTGCACCTTAATTGGATTGGTCTCTGATGGGGAATTCTCGTAGGAGGGAGAAGCAGAAATATTTTGACGTGATCTATTCTTTCAGCTCTTTGTTTGGATTTGAGATGTCGAGTGTGAAATGGGAAACAACTGATTTAGACCTCAGAGGCAACCTGAGGGTGGTGAGCAAAGCCTGAGCATTCCGGAGACACTTCTCACCCTCCAGCAGCCAAATCTCTCCCTCCCATACCCGAACCCTGCCTTTCTCCACCCATCCTTTGGATTGGGAATAGTCACAGAGAGACAGATCCATCTGGTCTACCCAGAATGTGAGCAAATGTGAGCCTGAGGAGCTGAGGAGGCATCACAGTAAGCACTGGCCTGGTGGCTTGTTCTGATGGCCAGTGCTTTGTGTGCTGTAGCACAGAGCAAGGCACAGCACTCCATAGGTCCCCTGTGGGTCTGGGAACTTCAGGGCTGTGAGGGACACCCACAGGGACACCTCTTTTCTGCTGGGAATTGGCCAGACAACAGTCTACGGACATCCCCAGGGCTGGAGAGGGACACCAGTCCCCTTGTGCCATGGTGGACCGGGCTGTCTCAGTGCTGCTGCCCAGGGCAGCCAGTCCTGGGGGGCCCCGGCGCCCCCAGTGCTTGTGTGGGGCTGTGCCATGGGGTGGCCGTGCCACAGAGCCGGCATCTCGCTGCCACTTTGGGCCTGAGCTACAGTTTGCTCTGGGAACCGCAGAATTGCACTGCCATTAGGTGCTGCCATTAAACTGATTTGTGCTCAGCCTGTTTATCCTTTTCAATGGGAAACGGCACCGAAGCGGCAGCGAAATGGAAACCCTGGCCTTGCATTTCCGATTGCATTCCCATGCACTGTATTTCCCCGTGATTACTTTTGTTCTCACGTACAGCCCAGAGCATAGGCTCTGTGGCATTATCCACAGTGCTGGGAAGGGAGGAAAGGGCAGAAAACATTGCTTTCAGCTCGAGCAAAACACAGCAAACCCACCCCACAGCTGCCTTCTTTTGAGGGCAGTGGGGAGCCACTCCGTTCCCATGGATGCAGTCCCTCTTTTGTTTTTTCCATGCCCACGGGATCAGCATGTGCTAGAAACACTGTGGAATGGCATGGCTGAGTCTGCCACTGTGCTGACACTGACACCCCTTGTCATGGGCATTAAAGCACCTGAGCCTTGCACAGCCCCATACCTGCCAAGGATTTCTATCAGCCCAAACCCTGTCCAGGCCACATCCTGCAGCACTTCCCTTCCTGCAGGATTTGGACTGGGAAGGGCTGGCAGCCCCTCGCCTGCTCTGCCTGGCTGTGTGAGTTCAGCTGGATGCGGGATGGGCGGGCTCAGCCGCGGCTCGGCACAGTTTGTTTTTATCTAATCCATTTTTATTGTTGAATGAAACAATAACAGCAAATACAGGCCCTGAAGACAAGGCATAAATAATGCAAAAATCAAACAAGTGAGAAAGGGGGAAAGAAAAAGGAATTACACATGTAAAACCAGCCCAGAGAAAACCAGGCTGGGAAGAGGAATCTTCCCTCTGCAATTGCTATTGCTCATGCCTTCTTTGCCTCCCTTTTTTCTCCATTTCCCTCTCTGGAAATTCTTGCAGCACCAAATTTGTGATTATGTGAACAAAACTTAATAATAACTGGGAGGGGGAGAGAGAGGGAGATCTGGCTTGCGGGAAGGAGTCGGGAAATGAGGTGGATGGAGCGAACTGGGGCTTCCATCTCTCGCAGTGCCTTGAAGCACAGCCGCTCTCCTGGCACCCTGCTCTGCCCTGTGTCCCTGTGGGGTGTGGAGCAAGGGCAGTTCTGCTGATGTCACCAGTGCTCGTGGGAGCCCTGGCAGCAGGGCACACACAGTCCCTCGACCCTTGCCCCTTGTCCCACTGATGGGTGATCTCGGAGCCAGCTCTGCCAGGCTGGGCTGCCCTCGGCTTCTCCCAAAGGCTTCCAAGACCACTTCTTTTAGGCAGCAGTATAAAAATACCAGGGCTGGAGGGCTGGTCCTAAAGGGGGGGTAAATCAGCAGGTTTCCCTGAGGTCAACAAAGCTGACAGCTTTATGTCCTATGTCTTTTGAAGTTATCTTGCCACTATCCCAAAGGTTTCCAGGGGAAAATGCAGTGCTCCAGAGCAGCCCTTGTACTTTCTTGGTATCCTGTGCTGGTTGTAGGGGGTTTCAAGGGATGTGGCCTGGGAACAGAAGTGATGCTGTAAGTACAGTCTTACCTTAAATTAAATGTAAAGAACCTGACTGGTCCCTGGACCTGCTGTTCCCCAGCCTTTGGGACTTTGATCTGGGGTTTCAACCTTGGAGCAGTGGCAGGGATGCAGGAGGGACACAGTGGTTTGGAGTTGGTGGCATTTAGAGGGGGCCACATCCTAAAGCCTCAGTGCTGTTCTCTGATGGCCCTTGGGACCAGGGTGTTGGGCTGGCTTGGCATTTGCTGTCCTGCTGAGGCAGCCCTGGGTAAATGAGGGCAGGAGGAGGCACTGGTGGGGCTCTGTGTGTTAGCCCTGGGTTTCTGCTGCTGGAGCAGCTGGTGTCCCAGCCCTTCTCTGGGTGCTGAGCAGAGCTCTGGGGAGCTGTAGAGCCATGGGATGCGTTTTAGTAGCTGCAGGGGATGGGGTGTTCCCAGGCAGGGAGCAATAGGAGGGAGCAGCTCATCTTTCCTGGTGCCCCCACGTGTGGTTAGTGGGTGGCCAGGAGCAGTGTCTCAGCCTGGCAGAGCTGTGTCCTCCTTGCTGCTGGGACACTGGCCATGGCACAGGCTGGAGCCTGGGGGGAGCAGGAAACCCCTGTCCCCAGCCCAGCCCTCAAGGCAAGCCCGTACAGCGATGCCATCTGCTCCTGGCTGGGAGGAGAAGAACTCTGGCACTGGGGTGACTTTGTTCCAGCTGCTTTTTATGCCGTGTCAGGCGCTGTCCTGCCCTGCACATGGGGTCCAGCTCAGGCTCCGTGCAGCTGGCCTCTGGCTGATTCAGCAGCACTGGGGCTGTGTGCTGAGCCATGCAGGGCTGCCCCAGCAGCACCAGAGCTGTGGGGAAGGATGGCTGCCTGCCCAGGCTGTGGCCATCTTCCAGCCCCAGCACTGTCCCCTCTGCAGGGCCCCTTGGAGCAGTTCAGGGGAGCTCAAGGGAGCACAGAAGGCATTTGGGCCATGAGCACGTTTCAGGGGATGCCTTCGCAATGTCAGACCCTGGCAGCTCTCCCAGCACACTCCCCTTGGATTTTCTTTCACCCCTTCAGGGCAAGTGTTTCCATTGCCCTGAGAAGAGACTGGGGTTTTTTTCCATCCCCCTTTCCCAGCTACAGACAGGGAAGAACCATGTAGGGAGACCCTCATGCTACACTGGAGCCTCCTGTACCCAGTGCTCATGGATTAGAGTGCAAGGTGAGCTGGGTGCCTTCAGTGAGCACTTAAAACATCCTGGTGACCCAGCCCATATCCACAGAGACAGCAATTCCAAGGAAATTTGCCAAAGTGAAGGAGAATCCCCATTTAAATGGTGTCTGTCTTTCCCAGCACCCACCAGCCTCCAGCCATCTCTTCCTGACCCAGCCCTAGAAGTCTCCAGCCAACCCCTGGGAGCTATTCCCTTGGCAAACATAACTCCCCTGCTCTTTGGCTCTCACAAGTAATAAAAAATGAGCCTTCTCCAGGCTTACCTGACCTGGGAAGCACTGAACCACCAGTTCAGGCAGTGGCTGTGGCAGCAGTGACCAGTCCATGTCCTGGCCACCTCCACCCATGAGCAGGGCAGCGTGGCTGGCCTCGTGCCCCAGCTCCACTCTGCACTGCACCCTTACCCCCCCCCTTGTTTATCTTGTGCTGGCTCAGGGCTTTACACCCCCTGACATCCACAGCTGCCTTTGCAATTACTTATTGATCCCTTGTCAGGATGTTTTCTCTGCTGATGGGGTGCTGAGGCATGTGCAGCCAAAGAGGGAAAAGATACTCAAAATGAAGGAGCAATGGTATGAGGAGGGTAAGAAGCTCTTGCACAGACGTGATCGCAACAAGAAACAGCCTCAGCAAAACCTGCTTTGAGCTTCAGCATCCTGCAGAGACAACCAGGATCTCCTTCCCATCGTCCTGCTCCAATAACCCACCTGAAAACCACTCTCCAGGTTGGCTCTGGGCCACTGCTGGTTGTCCCTCCACTGTACAAAGCTGTCTCTGCATGGGGTCAGGTAGATCCACTGCCCAGATTTAAACCAGTAGACAGCTGAGCCAAAGCCTCCCCTGAGCAGCATTCCAGCCCCTCGGCCCATGTTAGAGCTCTTCTCCTCCCCTGGGCATCTCCCTGTATTTTCTCCTCTTCTTGCCCCCTGTCTTGGTGCTTTCCTGACTCACTGCAGTGCTGGGGACACCACATTTTGGGTGGCAGAGCCTGTTTCCATGAGGAAATGCCTTTGCAGGGCGCTCCCATGGACCAGCCGTGGCTGAAATGCGGTGCCAGCCGGGCGGTGTCAGTGCCGGAAGGGGATTTGCATCTTCAATCCTTCTTCATGCTCTTTTACAGCTTCAGAGCAGCTGCCAGAGCAGATCAGGTTGCGTCACACCTATTCCAGGCTCCCACCTCGGAGCTGCTGAAAGCAGATACTCCAGGAGGCTGAGCAAGAGCTCCCAGCTGGAGAGCTGTGCCTTCCTGTGGGGAGCGATGACCCTGGCAGCTGGTGGCTGGTAGGGCTGGGGGTGGGCACTCCTCTGGCTGACCTGCCTTGGCTCACCACCTTGCACAACTCGCTCATGTGTCTCCACCACCCTGAGGGGTCCTTCTCATCTTCTGCCTGTTTGTCCCCCATTCTTTCACCCTCCTGTGCTGCTGCTGGATGGTGTGAGGCCAGGCCAGGGCACAGGGCAGCCCTCTAACCCTCTGTTAGCAGTTTATCCATTAATGAAGGCCCAGAGGAGTGTCGTGGCAAATCTCCATCGCCCGTGCCAGTGCTGTGCCACCCTGGCTGTGCCCATCAGCCAACCCTGGCAGCACTCAGGGATCACTTTATGCTCTCCCTCTTTGATTTCTTCTACCCCATGTGATACACAGTGATTCCAGAAGGGAAACCACCTCCTCTGCCTGATGCTCCCACCCATTGCTGCCCATCCTTGAGCAGGGGGGAGAACGGCAGTTACTGCCAAAGCCTGCACTCTGGGACTGGGTGGGAAAAGAGGAGGAGGAGGAGGAGAGAGCAGATAGGGTGGAGAGGAGGGAGAGACAAAGCAAAAGGGCCTACAAATGCACACTGGACACAAGGGAAATGATGAGAGGAGGAAATGGGCACAAGCGTGTTCGGCAAATTAAAGCTGCTCCCTTTGTTTTGTTGCTTTGCAGATAGCTACAGAAACAGAGCGGGGCCCTGGGTCTGGATAAGAAACTCCTCTAGCAGCAGGAAAGGTTGTTAAATATTTATTTGTAAACCTGGAGTCTTTGTCTCTAAAACGTAGCCAATTTCAATAAAATGTGATTTAGCTGGAACAGCTTAGAGGAGACAGGAGCTGTGTCTCGTTGGCTTCGTATGAAGCCATCAGGGCAGAGATGGGGTGAGCCCATGGCTGAACTCACCCCCACACTGCAGCCCAGTGAGGGTGCCCAGCGCTGCGGAGCCCATCTCACTCCTGTGCACAGCTGGGAGCAGCAGGTTGGCCCCTGCGGGGACAGGGTGGGGACACCGAGCCCCCAGAGCACTGTGGGCCCCCTCCCTGCTGCGATATGGCTTGCTTTGTCCTAAATGGCCTATTGTCGCTCGATGCTCTCAGAAGCATCTGGTTCAAGGGTGAACATCTCCCGCCCCGTAATTTATGGCTGCCAGGTGGGCTTAGAGCTGACTCGGGGATTTTTGCTGCCTGCTCGCTTGCTGTCAGCACAGCAGATTGCTCCCTGCTCAGTGGGGTGGGGAGCAGGGACAGCCCAGGGACAGCGGTGACAGCGGTGGGCATGGCCAGGCGGCTGCCCACCCCTAGGGGCATCCTCTGGAGCACACTTGGGGGCAGAGCCTGGGCTCCCTTTTGGGTCATCACCCAAGTTTGGCTTTTCTGGGAGTTGTTCCTCCAACACCAGGACTGTGACTGTCACACTGCAGCAAATCCCATGCATGTCAGCGCTTCAGTCTGGTCCCAGGCTGCATTTCCAGGCACAGGCCCAGAATTGCATCTTTTCTCCCAGCACTGAGCCTAGGCAGAGACACTGGGCAGGTCCTGCTGTATTTAGCACCAAGGCAGCGCTCCGGTGCGTCCATCTGTGCCTCTTGGGCCGAGGCCGGGACCTTCCCGCGGGAAGGAACTGCACTTGGGAGCCCTAAGCCCTGGGTGGCAGGTGGTGAGGACAGGGGTCAGTGGCTGCCATGGCTCTGAGCATGAGTTTTGCTTTGGCTTGCACTGGGTTTGCTTGTTGCCTAAAGGCAGCGAGTCTGGCAGCTGCTGCTTTTTTTGTTGATTCTTTTTTTGTGATTGAGGAAGGAGAACCACATTGATGCCAAGGGCTGTGGCTCTCATGGGCTGGGCTGTGCATCATGGCCATGGCCCAGTCCTCTGCTACAGGAGCTCCTGCTGGGCCATAGCCAGCACCCTGGAAGGGGACTTGGGCATGTTTCAGGGTCTTCCTCAGAGTAAATCTGGGAGGGTTTTGTGTAAAGCCCTTCCTGCAGGTAGCAGTTGGGCAGGGGCTGTAAAGCCATGCATGCATTGTTGGCCCACAGCTCACACAAAAATCAGAGTTTGAGTTGTTTTTAGAAGGGCATCTCTTAATATCCACATCACCTTGAGGCACAACTATTTCTCTCCGAATCAGGCAGAGGTAAATGGGAGCCAGAAGTGATTTAAAGCTCATCTTAGCTCAGAATTTTCCAGCTTATTTATTGTCTTTCTCCTAAAGCTCTTCTGTGACTCTGGCTATTAAGATTACGGATGTTTTTGTCAGGGATTGTATTTATCACGGATTTAAATTTAGCTGAGAACTAATAACATGTGAGGTGTGTCTAGACTTTAATTCTGGGCTGTGCTCGTCGGTAATGCCACATGGATTCTGCTTCATTCATCTACTGCCTCTTTGCCAATATTTTACTCATTGATACCACACAGCTCTGTCTGTGCTGAGGCTTCAGTGGGGATGACAGCACTGGACCAAAAGTGTTGGAGGTGCAATTGCTTTCCTGCTGGTGGAGAGGCAGGACTGAGCCTGGGGGAAGCTGGTCTGCAGGATTTGGCTCTGCCCCCTCCCCATGCCCAGCAGGGACCAGAGCAGAGCAGCACGTGCAGGCAGAGTGGAGCTTTTGGCCCAGCACAAAACCAAGGCCAGTGCCTGGCACTCTTAATGAGCTGAATGTTTTCAGTCCTGCTATAATTAAGCCCCTCAGACTGTATTTTGTTTTGCATGCCGTGTTTTGCTGTCTTTGATGGCTTTCTCAGCATGGCTGTGAGGAGCAGGAATTGATTTCTGAGAAAAAAGGCTGCAGGCGAGCCAGCGCTCAGTAACAAGCATGTGGTGGGAAAGCAGTGCCCAAGAGTCTCCTGGCCATGGGGAGGGGTGGCATTGGGACCCACTGGCAGCCCAGCCCCAGCCTGGGGAACAAATCTATATGGAACCTGAGCCATGCCAACCAGGGGGGCCATCCTGGCTCCAGGGTAGCAGCCCCAGTCCCAACCCCACCCCAGCAGCACGGCAATGGTAGCAGCAGCCCCGCTTGTACCTGTACTGCTGCCCAGCACCAGGGAGGTGATGACATAGGAGATGATGGATTATAAATACCCAGCAAATGGCTCTTTGAAGTCTGGCTGGGGCCCAGGCACTCCCACTGGAAATGTTTCAACTGCACTGGGACATGCTGGCCCAGGGCCAGCAGGAGGGAGCTCAGCATCACTGCTGGGGGAGCTCAGCAGGACCAGCTCCCTGCACCCCTTTGCTTTGGGGTAATGTGTTCAGTGTGATCCCCATTGAGCAGCCCCACTGCAGAGGGAGCAGGGAAAGGGGAGGTGGAAGAGGACAGTGAAATGGGAGGAAACCACAGGGGGCTCCAGCCCTCACAGCCCATTGCCGGCTGTGCTGAGGCTGGTGGTTCCTAAGATGGTGCTCGTGGACATTTTTATGGCCAGTCCATCATCTTCCATCCTTGTGTCTTACAAAGAAATTTTGAATAATTTTTTGGGAACAAAAGTGATCCTTGGGTAATTTATCTGTATGAAATGATGAATATGAGCAGATGCAATGGCAGGAATGTGCAGAACGTGTATCAGCCCCATAAATAGTGCTAGAGCAGGGAAAGTAATGGGCAGGATATACAGTGATGGATACAAATGGAGCCAATGGAAGTAATGGATTGGGTGTGTTCAGAGGTAGCCATAAATAGCATTAGTGGGAGCCGTGCGGAGAGTAACATAACAATAGATATAAACATGGGCTGGAGTAGCCAGACATCTAATATGCACTATTGATACGATTTGATTCCTCATAACGGCTTGCACAAGGAAATAAATGCAACAATGCAGCGTAACAGGGAGCATCTGCTTCTGCCGGGCCGGGATGGCTTTGGGCGGGGCACAAGCCCCATGCCCCCAGGGAGGTCTCCCAGCCCTCCCCAGGGACAGCAGCAGGAGGCTGGGTCTGGGCTCCTCATTATCCCAGAGCCCCCCGGACCTGACTTGAGGCTACAGCTTGGTCTGCAGGCAGTGCCTGCCCAGTTGCTGTTTCTGGGGGGGGGAGTGGTTTGGATCTGCCCTTGCAGGCTGGCATGGTGGGAGGCAAGGAATTGGCCCTGGGGACACACTGAGAGCAGCTGGGGCATAGGGGAGCACAGAGGGAGGGAGCTGGCTCCCGCTGAGCTGTCAGTGTTGCTCACCCCAAGTGGGGTTCCCCCAGACACTCCATCCTGTGCTCAGCTCCTCTGTTTGCAAAGCAGCCTTTATAGTCAGGCTCCCTCTACAGGGAACGGAATAATTTCAAGAGCTTAAAATAGGATGTAGATAGATGTGTTTCGTATTAAATTATTTTTTTAAGAAGCAGAGGAAGCTGTCTGACACAGATTCCTCAAGGCCTTCCACTCTAAAGTCTGTGCACGTTCAATCATCAAGTGGAAAGTCAGGGAGGGGGGAGGAGAGAGGGTCTTGAAGCCAAAGGGCTGAATTTCAACTGGAAAATTAAACCCTCTGCTGTGCATCGGCCATGCCTTTTGCCTTACTGTCACCTCTGCCAGGACACCAGAACTTTAGCCTTGGCCGTGCCTGTTGTTTGCTGATGTGCCCCTTGCTCTTTGTCTCCCGCTGTTACCTGCAGGTGAGAGATAGGATGGTAGCTGGGGAGGCGAGTATGCGCAGCCCAATCCTGGCCTGCTGGCAGCCGATTCTCCTGCTGATGCTGGGATCCATCCTGTCCGGCTCCGCCACAGGCTGCCCGCCGCGCTGCGAGTGCTCTGCCCAGGAGCGCGCCGTCCTGTGCCACCGCAAGCGATTCATGGTAGTGCCAGAGGGGATCCCCACCGAGACCAGGCTGCTGGACCTGGGCAAGAACCGCATTAAGACGCTCAATCAGGATGAATTTGCCAACTACCCTCACCTGGAGGAGCTAGAGCTGAATGAGAACATTATCAGTGCCATTGAACCTGGGGCTTTCAACAACCTCTTCAACCTCAGGACGCTGGGGCTCAGGAGTAACAGACTCAAGCTGATCCCTTTGGGGGTGTTTACTGGACTCAGCAACCTTACCAAGCTAGACATCAGTGAGAACAAAATTGTGATCCTCCTAGACTACATGTTCCAGGACTTGTACAACCTGAAGTCTTTGGAGGTGGGGGACAACGACCTTGTCTACATCTCCCACCGGGCCTTCAGTGGCCTCAACAGCCTGGAGCAGTTGACCCTGGAGAAATGCAACCTGACCTCCATCCCCACGGAGGCCCTGTCTCACCTTCACGGCTTGATTGTGCTGCGGCTGCGCCATCTGAACATCAACACCATCCGGGATTACTCATTCAAGAGGCTGTACCGGCTCAAGGTCCTCGAGATCTCACACTGGCCCTACCTGGATACTATGACATCCAACTGCCTCTATGGGTTGAACCTGACCTCCTTGTCCATCACTCACTGCAACCTGACGTCCATCCCGTATGTGTCGGTGAGGCACTTGGTTTACCTCCGGTTCCTGAACCTGTCCTACAACCCCATCGTCACCATTGAGGGCTCAATGCTCCATGACCTGCTCAGGCTCCAGGAGATCCAGCTGGTGGGAGGGCAGCTCACCACGGTCGAGCCCTTCGCCTTCCGCGGCCTCAATTACCTGCGCATCCTGAACGTGTCAGGGAACCTGCTGACCACCCTGGAGGAGTCAGCTTTCCATTCAGTGGGCAACCTGGAGACGCTCATCCTTGACAACAACCCCTTAGCCTGCGACTGTCGGTTGCTCTGGGTTTTCCGGCGGCGATGGAGGTTGAACTTCAACAAGCAGCAGCCCACCTGCTCCACCCCCGAGTTCGTCCAGGGCAAGGAGTTCAAGGACTTCCCTGACGTCCTCCTGCCCAACTACTTCACCTGCCGCCGAGCACGAATACGGGACCGCAAACCTCAGCAGATCTTCGTGGATGAAGGCCACACGGTGCATTTTGTCTGCCGGGCAGATGGGGACCCGCCGCCCACCATCATGTGGCTCTCTCCCCGGAAGCACCTCATCTCTACCAAAACCAACGGGCGGCTCACTGTCTTCCCTGACGGCACGCTGGAGGTGCGCTACGCCCAGATCCAGGACAATGGCACCTACCTATGCATCGCCAGCAACGCAGGTGGCAATGACACCATGCTGGCCCACCTGCACGTGCGCAGCTACTCCCCAGACTGGCCCCACCAGCCCAACAAGACCTTCGCGTTCATCTCCAACCAGCCCAACGAGAGCGATGCCAACAGCACGCGCGCCACCGTGCCTTTCCCCTTTGACATCAAGACTCTCATCATCGCCACCACCATGGGCTTCATCTCTTTCCTGGGCGTCGTGCTCTTCTGTCTGGTGCTCCTCTTCCTGTGGAGCCGTGGGAAAGGCAACACCAAGCACAATATTGAAATCGAGTACGTGCCACGGAAGTCCGACGCGGGCATCAGCTCTGCCGACGCGCCGCGCAAGTTCAATATGAAAATGATTTAACCAGGCAACAATTTGCAAATAATAATGGTGTTGTTTTGTTTGTTTTTTTTTTAAAAAGAACAAATGAACAAATAAAAAATAATTAACAAACGTTGCTACAAACATACCGACCTCTCTCCTTCCACCGTGCCCTCTGCCCCTGTCCAAACCCACTGCGCCCGCACTGTCACCACCTCCTCCTCCTCCTCTTCTTCTTTATACCAGGAAAACATTCAGCTGATGTCTTCAGGACTCCTGTGTTTGTAAGGACTTTGTCTGATGGACTCTGGTGTCAGATATAACTCTGAGAGGGGAAAAACAATGGGGGGGGAGGGAAAAAGAAAGAAAAAAGAAATAAAATCAATAAAAAAGTTACAAACTTTCTTCTGTAACTTTGATTTCAATAATTATGGATTTTTATGAAAACTTGAAATAATAAAAAAACCCTATTTCCTATAGATAGTTGGAATGCAAAATCTTGACTTCTTGATCTGTCCAGTTCTGTACCTGGCAAGCGCTTGCTTGCTTGCCTCAGAGGCACTTCCCAGATGCCTTGCCAAGAGCAGCCCCAGGCCAGGGCGAGCCTCCTGCTGACACCAAAGGCACCTCCCGCAGTGCCCTTTGTGGCACCAAGAGCAGGCTGACTATTTTTCCTGGTTTTATAGTCAGTTCCCCTGCCTATCCCCGAAGCCTGTGGAGCAGGGCCATGACACTGATGTCCACAAGCAGTATGGAGCAGGGCTGTGCTTTCCTGCTCTCTGTGTGGGAGGAGAATGCAGAGCCCTACTGCAGGGCTGGCCCTGCCCGTGGCCTCCAGGCTGGGAGTCAGGGGGGCCAGGCTTTGCTTGGGCAGGGCTGGGGATCCTACTGCTTCTTACCTGGGGAAAGGATCTTCTGCCAGCCTTTGTAGCAATACCAGGGGGTCTCCTCTCCTCTCCTACCGGGGACAAGCTGGCTCCTGTGCTCTGCACAGCTGTCCCCATGGGCAGGGATGCAACACATCCATTGGCAGCACCCACTTGGGTACTTCCAGCAGCTGGTGCCTGATGGCAAGAGCAGCTCCAGCACTGCTCCCCAGCTGCCTGTAGTTCAGGACCTGATCACTGGCAGCCAGACTCTCAAGCATCCTCAGGGACATCCAAGGGAATTCAGCTTCCAGGCTCACAGGAGAGCTTGTTTGAAAGTGGAATTCCATAGGTCTATAAACACAGGC
Source organism: Rhabdornis inornatus (assembly GCA_013397075.1). NCBI lineage: Eukaryota > Metazoa > Chordata > Aves > Passeriformes > Rhabdornithidae > Rhabdornis > Rhabdornis inornatus. The sequence goes on along the minus strand of VWZS01001844.1, from coordinate 395,459 downwards.
ATAGGCTGAGGCAGAGAACAGGCACAGGCTGTGACACTCTGCCCTTGCCTAGCACACCAGTGTGCCCATCACCACGGGGTCTGGTTACAGCAACATCCTGCCTTTGCTCAGCTCTGGGATTTGGATTAGGTCCGGAAGGTCCGTGTTGCCTCACAGAACCATGGAATGGGTTGGGAAGAGACCTTAAGTACCATCTCCACAAGAAAAGGGAGAAATGGGGGTTAAATTGGTCACTGGGCTTCCAGGGCTGGAAGCACAAAACATCCCTACAAATAGTGTCAATATAGGCACTAAAGGTTTTATAATCCTTACTGAATCAGCAGGTGCTTCCCAATCTTCCCAGCTGCTAAGAGGGTGGCACCCCCCTGACCCCCATAGCCTCAGAGACACCTCTGAGGCAGAAGAGCCCACATTGGCATTCGTGATTTGTAAGGCACCTAAGGAGTCTCCAGGGATCAAAGTCACTACAAGGTGGTAAAATATAAGTCCCAAGAACCTGGAGCCCCAAGAGGAGAAAGACTGGATTTGCTTTTCTTTCAGCAATGTGCCAGCCTAGAAGAACCAACCTGAAGCATCTGCGATGTAGGGAAGGGGAGTTTTTGCTGATTTCAGCTTTCTGTTCATCTTCAAACAAAACATGTTTCTTTCTCCACAGCAAGTTTCAGAAGCTTTGATTTGTTCTTTCCTCATCTCTAACATATCTTTCCTTTGTAACTTTGAAACCAACACATTTTTAAAAAGCCTTTGGCTTTTGTTTTGCTTTTTAAAAGAGCGAAGCAAAATGCTCTTCATGAGCTTCCCTTCCCACCAGTGTTTAACCAATATTTCCAGTGAGCTAAACACAAAACCGCCAACAGCAACACACAAACCTAGGGGTGAAGCTAAAGGCGAGCCCCAGAGACTGCTGATCCTGCTCCAGGAGCTCAGAGCAGCACTCCCCCAGGGATGTGCAGAGGCCTCAGCCCCTGGAGGACAAGTGCAAGCCAAGTGGAGCCAAGCAAGAAAGAACTTGAGGCACAGAACGCTCAGTCTGAGCTTGGCTACCAGGACTGACACAAACTCAACCAGTGGCTCAGCAGAGAGGTGGAGGGGGGGTCTCTGTGACCCTGGACAGCTACAGGCACTGGCCATCCAAAAGAGCTGCTTAATTGGCTCCAGTTATCCCTTTTAATGCTGTAATGAAAAGAGTTAATTCAACACACATAGATTTAAAAAAATACTAATAACCAAGTCCAATGAGGAATTTGTAACACATTACAGAGCCCCAGCAATCAAAGGGGGGAACCAAGTCTTTCACTGTCAAAAAAAGTTTATAAAACAAAACAAAACAAAAACAACAAAAAAACCAAACAAAAAACAACAACAACAACAAAAAGCAACAAAAAAAAACAAACAAAAAAAGAGAACAAATTATTTCTTTTCAGTAGAACACCTCAGGAATTTTCCCAGCCCAGCCCTGTCTCACAGCCCCACACCTGTCCCCAGCCCCTCCACTGCTGCCCAAAACCCTCCTGGGGGAGGCCACACTGCTGCCCTAAATCTCAAGCTGCAGCTCAAATCCCTCATTAGTGAGTGTGCCCAATGCTCTGTGGCACTGCTGCCTGCCACACACTTTGTTACCCACGCTGATTTTTTAATCTTCGATGCTTTGTGAACTGGATAATTTTTTTTCCAGTCACCATGTGATTGAAGCAGATGGATGGAGCAGAAGAAAAGCATCTCAGAGTGGCCATCAACTAAGCTCAGCCATTTTCATAGCTAGTAAAAATGAGAAAAAAAACCAAATCCAAAGAATAGACTCTCTTTCTCTCCTTTGCTGAGATTTAGTCTGTTTCTATTGCAGTTTACTCAGGGGTGAGAAAGCAAAGGCTGGGTTCCAGCACCTCTCTTCAGGGAACCGTGGCCCACGTGTCAGAGCCAGACAGCAGTTTCCACGTGTTTTTTCTGAATCACAGTAAATGCAGAGCACTTTTACAGTTTAAAAGAGGTAGCAAAAAAACCCAGCAGTTGAGGCTTAGGGCACGAAGGGCAAACGTGCCTTACCTCCTCTGCTTCCTAGACTGGGAGTCCCACGGGGATCTTCATGACAGGTGGCATGTGTGGGGACACAGCAGGGAGGAGGATGAGTAGTTAAACAGAACTTCACCTTAGGAACTCACCCACCCCAGGCCCTTCCTTCCCTCACAGCAGCTCCATGTGTTCCCCCACTGCCAGGGCCATGGCTGGCAGGTGCCTGGCAGGCAGGAGTCAGCTCTCCCCTCTGCCTCTGAGGCAGAAGCAGGGTTATGAGCACCCTGCAGGACACATATTTACACCCACCAACCCCCTGACCATCCCCATCAATCCCTGTGCCCACTCAGCTCCTCTCCATGGATCACCAGCGATACACAGAGCATGTAGAGGGGCAAGGGTGACCAGAGAAGATGGGGTCAAGCTGGCCCTTCACCTTCTGTGCTGCACAGCCCCCCAGCTCTGCCCTCAGCCCCTCTGCTCTCTGCTTGCAGCCCCCCAGCTCTCTGCCTGGGTTTGCTGCCTTCCCCTGCTTCTATCAGGCCTTATCACACTTCATTTTACTCCTTCTCTCACTAACTGCCCTCTCTCTCTTATCTCAGCTTCAGAGCCAATATTTTACTCTCTCCCTTTTTTCTTCCTTATCACACTTTTTTTTTTTAATACTTTCTGCCTTCTGTGCTGCTCCCTCGCTCCCCTGCCATTTCTCTCTGTCAAGAGCTCTCCTCTCTCCACCAAGGCTGTGCTTCCTGCAGTCCCCTCTGCACACAAGTTTCTCCCCCCCATTTCTGCCTCCCTCCTCCCCTGGCAGGGTCTCATCCTGCTTCCACCACAGCGAGCAGCACACAGAGAGGTGGAGGAAAAAAAAGATCTTTGGGCTTTGATTCCATTTTCTCCTTTTTGCCTTCCCTCTCTTCCCCCATCTCCTGCCTTGTTCCTGTTTTTCCACCTCCACATGGGCTCTCCAGCCCTGCCCAGCTGGTTTGCCATGAGACAGGGCAGGGACTTTGCAGTGCAATCCCTGCTTCCAGGCTTTTGCAGGACACAGCAGAGAAAGGATTTGAGGTGCAGGGGCTCAACACCCCAGAGGAGATGGCTGGGGGAGCAGCTTTGTTTCCTCTCTCCCTGGCCCTGCCAAGGTACACACAGGTTCTCCACAAAAAAGCCTATTGCTTTCCTCTCTTTTTGCTGGATCTGTATCTGCATGCTTATGATTGATTTACTGTGATTCTATCAGTTTATGATTAAAACCCATAAATTTTACTAGGCCTTTTTCTTATTTTCCATAATCCTCAGGATTCAAGGCAATCAAATTTTAACTGGAAAGCACGGGCTGTGCTGTTAGTCCCAGTGTAATGGGGAATGGTTCATTTCCCAATACACCCCCATTACTGGTGGTACTAAAGAAACACTGTCCTGTGGAAGAGATTTTTCCTCAATTCCTTTTAAAACAATGTCCTTACCTGAGAAAAGGACTAGATGAACAACACAAACTGTGACTAAAGCACAGTGTGCCCTGCCACTGTGGTTTGTTTCCATCCTGAGGTTTCCAAGCAGAGTTTCCCTGCAGATCTGGGTGGCTGCTGAGGGTCTCAGGGTGACCAGCCTGCAGTGAACAGGTTGGCAGGTGTGGTCCCTGTCAGCTTCTCCATATCAGCTTCTATCACCAGGCAGTGGGTAGCTCCAGCCCCTCTGGAGATTTCATCATGTGCCTGTTACGATCCAGGTAATAAGACATTTCATTCAAATGAGCAAATTTATTCCAGTGGCACTTTAATAACAAAATCAATTAAACTACACTTCCCAGCAGGGCTTTATCATATGCTATAGCTACAGCATATTGCCTGGATATACTAAATTCTCTCCCTGAAATAAAGTGCAAAGTTTAGAAGACAGATGACACCATTTGCAGCACTAGTAGGATAATACCCTAATAAATCCATGGCCACCTGGGCACTTCAGAGTTGTCACACTCTGCACTCGGTGGCCAGTGGGAACTTCCCAATGACAGTGAGAACTGCAATGAGACCTTTGTGCTCCTGGGGCTCACAGTGCAGATGTAGGGAACGTGGGCTCTGGAGCACAGCCCTGTGTCAGAGCAACGAGGCATCCATGCACACAGACCAGCCAGAGGAGAATGCCTACATGGGAACATTATGGGCCTGGGTATCAGTGCAGGCTACCTTATCTGTGGTAGCTGTCTCTGAAAGAAGTGGCTCCAACCAGGCAGAACAGTGAGCATCCAGCTTGGAGACCAGGCTGGCCTCTCCCAGCAAAGCTCTTCGATGTCACCACGAAGCCAGCAAAATGATGGGACAGTCAGGAAAGGCTGCTGGTCCTGCAGACAGCACCCTGGGAAAGGCAGCTGCCCAAGGAAGCGCCCACGTGAGGGGGCAGCTGCTGCCCTGCCCAGTGCTGTGCTCCCCTCCATGCAGGATCCCACCCCTGAACCCTGCCCTGGGCTTTGTGGCTGCTCTAGCCCAGGCCATCCCTCTCACTCCCTCCCCACCTCCAGCCCCCCCTCAATTACCACCTGCAGCTCCATCGCTGTTTCCCATATCATCACACTCCAGCACCCTGCCTGACATGATATGATGGCTCTTCCCTCCTCCGTCGTCCTCCCAGACCATCAGCCATCAGCTCTCCAAACCCTGTCCTGCTCTCAGCCATTGCAGCCATTTCCCACCAGCTCTCTTCTCCTCATCATCCCTTCCGCTTGTGCTTCCCAAGCCTATCAGTGTTCCCCAGCCTTGAGTGCTGAGAAACTAATTAGCTCACTACAAAGATTGAGGAATAATTAGGGACTCCACTGAAAGCACAAAACTAGGGCATCTCGCCTTAAATAAACGCGAGCAAGAGTCTCTGTGCTGTACTGACGGCCGCGATTGCTTCGGGCAGATGACTGCTCCACTCCCTGTCCCTTGGCTCCCACTCCAGGGTGTTCACTCTGCCTCCATCTCACCCTTCAGGCAGGTGTTTTCTGGGCTTTTTGGCTTGTGTCCCTGCACCTAAAGCCAGCTCCTCCCCAGGTCTCCACAGCTAGCCAGGCACTAAAGCAAGCAGGTAGCATTCCTGCAAATGCTGGTGCTGCCTCCTCAACAGTGCACCATCTCCATCTCTCTCTGGGGGAAAGCTAGAGCCAAGCATGGAAAATAGCAAGAAAAACATTTGCAAAATTTCTTTTTCAGTTGTCTCTGCTAGGTAGAAGAGAGGCTAAAACAGACTTTCCCCTGGGCAGCTCCACTGTGATGGGCAGGAGCCTGCTCTGCCCCATACTGGAGCCCCTAGAGACCAGGGTGATAGAAGAGGAGGATTTGGGGGCTGCACAGGTCTTTCTTCCTTACACACAGACCATGCTGGGGACTCCCCATGTGAGCACAAGGAAGTCCCCGGTGATACACACTCTCCAAGGAAATCCCCCTCCCTCCTGCCTCCACCAGGTAATGAGCAGGTAAAGGGAGTTGAAGGCAGCCCAGCGGGAGGTGTCCCTGACCTTCAGCATTCACTCATCTCCTGGCACTGTGAACCATCCCTCCTCCAGTCACTGTCCGTGCCTGAGGAGATACACACAGCTTTGGCACCTACTAATGATATTTAATAACAACCTAGCACTCAGCCCCTGCATCTCACCCAGAGACGTGAGGCAGCCTGATAATGTCCTCAGCCATTTGTGCAGGAGCAGGGGAAGGTGCAGCAGGGCATGGGAAGACAAGCCTTGCTTTAAGGCCTTCAGAAGAGCCTCTCCAGGTCCTGCTTCCTTTGAATTTGCTCAAGGCAGGCTGAGCAGCCCCTCCTGCTCTCACCTGTGGTGAGGAATGCTGGTGGCCTAACGGACAAGTTCTCTCCTTAGGGACCAACCACCAAAGGACGTCATGGATACTCTGGCACTTCACACACAGCCACAACCCCTTCAATCAGAGGTCTTATGGCCTCATGGGTTTGGTTTGGTCTTCTTGGAGTTTTCCAGCACCTCAGATCCCCAGCCACAGAAAGGGCAGGGAAGGAAAAGTGTGAAGAGCATCCTAATTTGGCACCCTCCACCAAACCAACCCTCATCTGATTGCATTCCGTAATGTACACATGCCCCTGCCTGCAGCAGGAGTTGTGGCAGTGGGTGCCACCCCCAGATCCTGCGTGCTGCCTCCAGGGAGGCGCATTTACTCAGCACACCCAGCACTGTGCACATAAAGTTACACTGCAAATACAGCTCCCTTTTCTCCAGCCCTGAAGGGTTAAGGATTTGCAGAGAGCAGGTGAAGCCAGGCAGTACAGGCAGGATTGGATATGCTGTATCTGCACCCTCAAATGGACTGGAGCAGCTGCTCCCTTCTCCTGGGTGGCTGCTTAAAGGGACAATGCCAAGGTCAATTAGACCCAACCGTGGACCTGCCTTTTCTTTCTCTTTTTCTATTTCTTTTCCCCCAGGCTCACAAGCATTGACTATTCAAATGGATGCGAATTCAGGACAAAAAGCAAGAGAGATTCAAACACCTTCATCTAAGAACACTTCCCAGGCTCCACAACAGCTCACTGCCCCACTGCAACCTGCTCCACAAACCACAGGGGAAGAGACCCAGAGCTTTTTTAATTCCTCCACTTCTCTCTCTGTGTACCTGGATAGTATGTTTCCACACCGAGTCTGCTCACAGCATGTAAATCCTCTGTGGCAGGGTCAATTTCGGGATAAAACCTCCACCTATGCCACCTTCATCAGGCTGAGAACAGAGGCAGGGCCAGGCTGTTTGCTCTGGAGCAAACCCCCTTGGTTCTGCACCATAGGAGTCCCTGGGCATTGCTCCAGCCTGGCAGAGGGCTGCCACCAGGCAGAAAGGGGCAGGAGTGGACGGGGAATGGGCTGCAAGCCCTCCAGCCCCCTCTACAGTGAACCCCTCTGACAAGATGCTCTTAAAGCCAACCTGCCAGTGTCTCCACATTCCTGGTGGCTCCAGGTGCAGGAGACTGAGCATTCAGCAAGGTTGTGCTGCCAGGACCCCAGCAGCAGCACCAAAGCTGAGAGCATTCTTCAAAAGCAGAAGTGTGATGAAGAAGAAGAGACATAAAATCACCTCAGACAATCTTGCCCAATGACAGAAGGATCCTGCTCTGGCATCTTTTAAGGAGGATGAGAAGTGCCCTGCAAGTCTGAGATGGGTTGGAACTGGAGGTTGCTTCTGGCACAAGGCCCTCACAGATGGATGCTCAAGGCAGCAAACAGACAGACGTCTCTATCCTGCAGTGCAAGTGGAGCTGCTCTTGTCTTTCAAACATACACCTAATCATTTTTAAGATCTCTGCCTCAGAACTATCTTTTTGATAAAACTAATCACAGGCTTAAATTACAGATAAATACCCGATATTAAAAGAACAGTTTGAAAGGGAGGAAAGGGGTAGTTTAACAGTGCTCATTTTCCCTGCTTTTCTATAGCACACATCTTGGGCTATTTAACTGTAGAGCTTATGGAGCTTCATTCTGACAGCTCTCCTTTCTTTCAGATGTGGCTTCTACCAATGTTTCCCCCAGCTTCTTTGCTCACTCTGCCTCTGCTAGGTGAATCATTGCAGCAGTCACTATATCTCCAGCAGAGCCTAAGAAGCAGGCATGTTAAGAGCTGTATGAACACACACAAAGGAATCAACCTGGTGCTTAGAAGGCTGGACCCAAAAGCATCTACACAGGGAATGAGGGACTCACAGGTGCCTGCAAAGGATCTGGGCTATAACAGCTCAACAAAGAAGAGAAGCTAAAAAAATAAATCAAAGCTGCAAGAGGCTCAAGAGGCCGGCTGAGGACAGAGGTCTGTGCCCACAGCTCTGCCGGCCCTTGTGCTGCCAGCCAGAGGGATGGAGCTGCTGTTGGGCTGGCAGGAATGATCCAGCTCTAGGTGCTTTTAAGTACAGCACAATCCAGGCTCACGCTGGCTTCTTCTGCTCTGCAGGGAACAATGGCTTTGATCAACAGAAGATTGCTGAGTTAATTGTAATGATATTCTAATAAAGCTGGGGAGATTAATTACGGCTCTTTATCAGCGCTGGCCCTCTGCCAAGGGTTGGCAAAATTGTTTGCCTCTGTTTCTTGTCATTTGAATTTAGGAGAAGAAAGGAGGAAGTTGGGCGCCTTGTTTTCCTGCAGCAATCAGGAGCGTGGCCTTGTGCCCTGCTCACGCTCACAGCTCACTGTGCTGATGGAGGGGAGCGGGGGGGCACACAGGGAAAGCAAATGGAGAGCGACAGAGCAAACCAATTAGACATGATGCAGCACAATTACACTCCTAGTCAATAAATGGGCTGGTGCAGAGGAGCACAAAGGATGACGTGCAGACCACAGACATTGCTCCACAGTGGGCAAAGCTGAGGCATGCTGCACCTTCCAGGCTGGGGAAGACAAGACACACACAGTGCTTGCCAGGAGAGCTCACAGGAGCAGTGCTGACAGCAGGCAGAAAAGCCTCGTGGCTTTCATTCCTGCTCATACCACACCAGCACAGCAGAGTGTCCAGAGAGCAGCCAGAGCCCTGCTAAGTGGCCTTGGGGAACATGAGACTCAAACCTTCCTATTCCACTTGACAAATAGTTCTTCCTTCCAGGGAAGATTTAGCAGTGCCCAGGCAGGTGAGAGACAGAATTGCAGAGGAATGATCCGGGCTGGAAGGCAGCAGATCAATCAGGCAGACCTGCCTGTCTCACTCATGGAGAAGGGTGAAGAGGCCTTTCCTGCATCTGGCCAGCACAAGGTATGCTGGTGGAACAGGCTGTGAGTGAAACCAGGGAAGGAAACGTGCTCCTCACACAAACCAGAGACCTGAGGATTAAAATAATACCACTTGTTTCTCAGCAGGCAATACAGCAGTACGAAAAACTTCCTACTGATGGGTCAGGGCTTGCAGCTTTGAGGAGGAAACATGCCACCAGCTAACCCCTGCCTTCTCCAAGGGCAGCCATGGAACACACAGCCGATCCAAAGCTATTTCCCTGGACAGCTCTAGGAATTGCTCCGGTAGCATTGCTACTGCTTGTGAACCATGAAGACAGACTAGAGTCTAGATTAAGATTTTAAGTATTATTCCTGCCAAACGGAATGTATCCAGGTGTTATGCACCTGAGACACACTCAGGCAGTCCCTGCTCTCCCTGGGCAGTGGGGCTGGCACGTGGCACAGTGCAAACCCAAGTTACTCATCCAGCTGAAAATCTGGCAAGAGCAGGCAGGGAGCACCAACTTCCACGTGCAACACAGCACTGACAATCTCTGGCTGCTTTTCCAAGTGCACTGAGCCCTTCTTGCCTGTGGAAGGACCAGAACATGACAGCAATATCCTCTCTGTGCTAAACCAGAGGACTCAGAGCAAGGTCACAACAGCCTAACACCACCGTCCGTGTTTTGCACCTGATTGTTATCACCCTGATAACAATCCAGATAATTCTGTAGCGTTTTCGATGACCCATAAAATTATCTCACACCCACAATGTTTGCTCTGACTGAGAGGAAAAATTGCTGATCTGAATACTTTTTTCCTGGAACATGACAGAAATGATTTCTCATTTAGGCTTTTGTAAAGACTATTGAGTTAGGCAAAATGTCGCTCCAGGGGCAAAAAAATGGGAAAAAAGTTGCAAAAAGTTTCAAAAACATTTCAAAACCCTACTTCTACTTTTCTCTTTTTTTTTTTTTAATAAGATAAAGAAACTCCAGTTTTTCTATTTCAGAACAAATCCTTACCCTGGAATCGGAGTTTATCTTAAACACAAACAAACAAAACATTAAGAGGACAATTACCAAGATGAACAACACCAGAAAGCAAAGTGTTGTAGAACCTTCCCTCCCAAGAAAATTTGTCCTTTTATACAGATTCTGGGTTACCAAAGTATTTCAGCAGCTTAAGACATTCCTTAAGAAGAAAATCTAATTTCCAGCTGCCTGGAGCCATTATCCCTGCCTGCAATGGGTCTGGTACTGGTCCCTCTCAGAGGGCCAGGGACAGCACCACCACTCTGGCACGCACTACCCAAGATTCCCCATAAATAAAATCATCTGCATCGGCTCCCGTGTTCATTTCACAGGCGGCTGCTCTGCTGACAGCTTTCACACGCTGCTACTGTGTCTTGTCAGCTTTATACTCTGAGGCCAACACCAGCTCACCAGCTCTGATGTATATACATAAAAATAAACGGCTCAGAAACCCCAATAAAGTGACAGATAACATAATGGGACGCGGCTTCAGAAAATAAGCTTGTTTATGGAACCTCTGTGCCTCCAAATTTGATTTATGCCATGCGGGCTGCCTCTTGGCAAAGGTTTGGGGAGCAGGGCTTGCTCATGCTCACTTCCCATGGGCAGTGAGGGGACAGTCACTGGTTAAGAGCTGCCTTTAGGGCTCCTGCTCCAAGACTGGCAGCAGTAGTGTTGGGGGCAGAGAGCAGAGCTTCCTGCAGGGTTTGGTTGATGTGATCTTCCTCCAGCTCCTACAGGTGCTCTGCATTTTTCCCACAGGCTGCCTCTGTCAGGCCCAGTACCTGCACACATCAGGGAAGCTCTCCTCGTCCTCCCTGACCATCTTAACTCCCCTCCTTGTGCTTTCTGGGCTTGCCCACACTGTCTGTAAGCTGGAGTAGCTGCAAAGAGCTCAGGGCTCCAGCAGCTGACAGAGCATATGAAGTGAAACCAGACAGTGCCTAAAGGAGACCATGTGGGCTTCAAAGTGGAGAGCTCCTGATGGCACAAGCAGGTTCTCCTGGTAGCCCCTTTGCTCTGGGCTGCAGATGGTCCTTATTCAATCTCTTTCTCAAAGAGCTTCCTTGCAAACAGGGATAATCCTTCATTTGATGTTTGCTCCCTTGGATATCACTGTTCACAGCAAGCACTGCAATTTGTGTTTATTCTTGCCAAGCCATGTTTATTCTTGAGCCGCTTTGATTGTTACAGTGAAGGCTGGGACAGCTCTTTCAGTCAAAGTGCCTGCTTTCAGGGGGCTAATAATGAGAGACTGTCAGTCTGGAGGCACAAGGGAAGATTGCAGCCCCTCCTCTCTCAGCAAACCATCAGCCTCTGCCAGACCTCATGCTTTGCTCTTCTGAATCTTTGATATGCAGCTGGGAGATCCTTCACTCCAGCCTCGAGTGGAGGTGCCAATGCGATGCCAGCCCCAGCACCATTCCTGCAGAGGGGCAACAGAGACTCCCAGGAAAAGCTGCACACACGCAGTGTGTAAATGCCACGAGACCTGGGGGTTTAGGCAGCCCTGTGCCACGTATCTGGCGTGGGGTAAGCCCAGCAGAACCTGCCTGCTGCAGCTGGACTGCTGGGTCAGACACACCAGAGCTCCTGGCCCAGCAAAGTACAGAGTTCCCACTGCAAGGGGTGGGTCACAGCAGCTCACTTCCGCGTCCTACCCCATGATGGGTTGACCCTGTCACTGCACTCCTGTCCAGCTCCCAGGCTCCCACATACAGAGCAAACCCCTGGATAACTGCTGCTGAGCATGGACCACACCTGGAGAGGAAGAATTCCCCTGCAAGATGCAGGATCACACACACAGACCTGCCACAGCACAACAAGGGGACCTCTGACTCGTGTGACAACCACGTGGCTCCCTGTCTCCTTGTTCCAATCTCCAGGCCCTCATACCATTCAGATTTTAATCAAACCTTACATTATGCTGTCATTTGTCTGGGGCTTACTACTAAGGAGGGCTGTGGGGGAGGTTTTCCCTCAAATTAAATAATTTAAATGTTTTTCTCAGGCTAAATAATTTTAATTTCCCCCCCCCCAGCAGACCAGTGGCTATAAATATTTAATACATTGCTTGCTTCACTCCATCCAGTGTGCTACCATTTTAGAAATAATTTTATTGTGTGTATTTTTCTTCTTTTAATTACAGTCACCCGGTATCAGACCGCTTCAATAAATAATGAAAGGCAGGGGGGAGACAGGGCAGCCAGAATGCTTCAGGAGAGGTGGGCTGTGCTACCTGCATGGAGAGGTAGGAATGGAAAGCAGGGATGCATCCCATCCTGGCAGCCACCCTTGCTCCAGCTTGGTGCTGACCCCCACCTCAATGCTGCAATCCTGGCAGCTGATTTGGGGTTACCAAACTGTCACCTCTGGAAAGGACACAGTGCTCATCCAGCTCCAGTGCAGAGATCCATCCTGCCAAGCCCTCCCTGGCAGGGCCAGCAGCAAATGCCAGGGGATAGGTGTGAAAGCTGGCCAAGCGTGCACTGATACCTCCCCAGGACGCTCGTGCAGCCGCCGGCAATCTGCGGCTCACGGACTTCCTGAGTTCGGCATCCTAGCTCTCCTTTAAAAGCCCTCAATGGATTTATTTTTACTTTCTTCCAGGAATTTCTCTAATTACAAGGATAGCCTGAGCACTTCTTAACTGTTTTCTGTCCAAACCAGGCACTGATTTCCAGCTAGAAGTGCCCTCCATGCCTGCAGTGATAGGTGGGGTCCTGGTGATGCTGGATGCAGCAAGGGGGGATATGTGGGAGCAGAGGTCAGAAACTGACCCCCTATGCTATTACAAGTTGTAAAGCTGGGAGCTCCAGCTGTTCACTGCATAGCCAGATCCTGCTGTCCCCACAGCCACCAGCTCATGGCCCCAGCAGCCTGGCAAGGAGAGAGTTATCAGCTCCTGCAGCCACCACTGCAGCCAGCCTGGTGAATGGCATTAGCAAAAATGAATAGGAATACAACATGAAGCTAATAGGATCTGAGGGGAGCTCCTTAGACAAGTTGATTTCCAAATTGGACTGACTTTAACCTCACATAAATAAAAATGAACGCTTATAAAGTATGGTGGAAAAATCCATAAGGGCAGATGAAGGCATTGATGCGTTTTTCTCTCCCTCCTGCACTTGCAATACAGAGCAGGGCTCTATGTGCTGCTCAGGATCACCCTGCCCCTGCACCAGATTAGTCCAGGTAGGTTGTGTCTGGGACCAGACTTGGTCTGCAACAGCAAATGCTGCCCTGAGGTGTACAGGGAGGTCCACCAGCAAGGTTCAGGGCCAGGAAAGCTCCTCTGGGCCACCACCAAGTACAGTGGAGCAGGTATCACGCAAGATGGGGCAGGGACTCAGCCACATCACCACTGAGCTGTACAAACCCAGCACAAACCCAGCTTCCATACCCTGGCTGCCAGAGAAGGTCCCTCTCCAAAATCTGGACACTGCTTCTTGCTAAACCTGGAAGAACAAAACATCTCCACCCAGCCTGCCAAATTCAGCTTGAACTCACCACTGCTTCCACAAAGCATGGCAGTAGGACAGGCACACATCACACAGGCACCAAGCCAGGAGGGTCTCATGAGCTTGCATTTCTTTAGGCAAACGCTGCTAAAAAAAGGTCTCGCTCCAAAGGTCTTTAGCCTAAGCAGGTGATGGAAGAAAACAGGGTCACTGCCTGATAGACAGGTGGTTCCCACACTTGTGCCCAAGCCATTGTCACCAATTTGGGACAGGAGCTGGCAAACGAGGGGCTCTTCTTGCTCGAAGAGGAGCGCCAAGAGGCACTGGAGCAGAAAGCAGAGCTGGGAGACAACGGCGAGTGCTGGCAGAGGCTGTCACCAGAGGGTGAGTGACAGCGAGAAACCACGTGTGGAAAGGGACTACAAGGTTAACAGCAAAGAAAGCTGTGAAAGGGCTGGAGAGCAGAGACAGGTAACTGCTGTTTGCCAGCAGGAATCAGCAAAAGCAAGTAAAGCATGGGAGACACGAGCAAAATGACAGGCGCAGAAAATGATCCTTGCAGCAGAGCTCCGAACAGGCAGGACTGGGAGAAGATTGCATTTGTCAAGGCCAGAGAAAAGGATGTTGAAGGAATTGAGCCGTGAGATGATGCTGGATGAGAGTTTTAGGTGCACCTTAGCAATCTGAGGTGAGGGCATGAGGCAGGCCGGCACAGCCCCCTCCACAGGCATTGCTGCGCTGGCCCTTGGGAGAGGGGTAACCCTCAGGTATCCATGGGGTGCTTGCACACGGATGCTGAGATCCCAGTCCAGGCAGAGGGGTGGGCTCTGGGGAGCCATCCCTGAACCAAATCATCTTACTGGCATTATAAAGGTCTTCAGATACACAAGGCAAATGAAGAGGTACATAGAAAACCAGGAAAGGTGACCTGGGTCGCCAAGGGAGGACAGAACTTCAAGAGGTCTGCAGGATGAGGGAAATGTTTTGCCAGCGTGGAGCTGTTGCCAAGGAGAGCTTATCAGTATCAGGGAAAGCAGGGCACAGGGCCAGCCCTGCACTGGAACCAGAGGACCAGAAAAGGCCAGCAGTCACCAACAGCACATCCAAAAACCTACAGGAACTAGGAGGAAGAAAGGGGTGTGTGAGAGCTGACAGGGTGTAAGGTAAAAGGGAAAAAACCCAAGCCTATCTGGGAAGGGAAGATCAACAGGGAAAGAGGTAGGAAATCCCAATGAATGGAAAAAGTCACTACCCCCTCTGCAAGCTCAGCCAGGCCTTCCACAGGCAACCAGGTGAGAGGCATCAGGAGCTAAAGCCCTAAACCAACTCTGAAATGCTGATCACAGCAGCAGCTCTCCCATTAAAAGGGGTCTGGCATCCTGAAAATAATGTAGGTAACAACAAAGAGGAACAGCCTTAAATATCCATTTCCTCCACATAAATAACACGGTCTGTAACTCTGGCTTTACATGCAAATATTTACAGGGCAGAGAATCTACAAAAGGTAAACAAGTTCTAGGCTGCTTGGGACAGAGACTAGGAATTCGAAGAGCCCCTCTTGCCCAGTGTAAGCAAGGTCCCTGGAAAAGAGGGATGGGTCCAGGGACTTGGGCAACCAGCTGACACTGGCTGGGAGCCACGTGCCCCTCTGAAAGCACAGACACTCATTTGGTGCTTTTGAGATCTTTTCTCTGCTGCCACAGGCCAGCTTGGAGCTGGTTGCATGCAGGACCTGATGTTCACAGTGGGCTTTGCTGACAGCCAGGAGACAACCTGGGGATGACGGAGGAACCAGGGTCCAGCAGCTGGAGGTCTGCGCTTACCTAAGCAAGCCAGGCTTGGTCAACCCACCACCCTGCCTGTACCAGCAGGTTTCAGCTGAAGGAGAGGGCAAATATCTCAGACTCGTGTCATTGTTAGGAGTGTCCCTGCCTCCCGCCTCCCTGGCACTACTGGAACACATCTTTGAGAAACACATCGTTGCCAGACAACACCAACTCCAAAGAACAGGTCTCAAAGCCATGAGCAGCCCTGGCAGCTGGGAAAGCAGCAGGCACACAGCAGCTGCAGTGTTTCAGAGAGAATATAGTGCATGATTATGGATCCATGAAAAAATGTAAAGCTTTTTGACCCATTTCAGGAGTGAACAAAACCAACAAACTCAGACCTATGTATTAAATCCTCCAAGATTTCTGTGGCTCTGAAATTCAGGCTCAGAGCAACTTTCTAGGAGTAAGGAATTCCCGCTGTGTCCCTCCTCTGCACTCACCGCTCATTATCCTCAGTATGGAAATTTTTTCTAGCATTTCCAGGAGGTGCTTTGAGCTGTTTTCAGCTCAAAACGTTCTGTGCAGTGAATCCAGATTGGACTTGGTAGGCAAGGATAACAGGAGGCTGCAAGCAGGAACAAAAATCCCTCACGACATACATACAGCATAAAGATACCTCCAAGCCTCAAAGGATTTACCACTTTCAGTCCAGACCTTGCAGCCTTCTCCTGAGCTTTCCTGGTCAAGTTTTATTGAATCTGGCAGCATGGGCCAGTGCAGGATCAAGGCCTTAAGGAGGAACACGTTCACTACAGGACACAGCAGGCACCCAACTCACCTCCCCTTGGTGTGTCAGAGCAGATCTAACACAAACCCAGAAACGGGTTCTCCTCTGAAAACACTGTCATGGCTATTCCAGAAACAAAGGACAATTACAAGGGAAGAAGCCTCCCTCTGCCCAGGAGAAACCAGACCACTGCTTCATGTCTGGGCTATGTCCCACCCACGTGCTGGAAGCTGGTGCCTCCCAAGCCAGCTTGGCTGCAGCATGGCATGGATGGCTTGCTCCTGGCCCGAGTCAGGGCTTGGACAAGTCCCCAGCCCTCTTGCAGGCCACGAGGTGCAGGAGAAGGACTCACAGGGGTGTTACAGCAGGCTCAGGCAGAGATACACAGATGTCCAGGGCAGATTGGGATGAAGGCAAAGGAAATCATTCCTAAAAGTGATGGATTTACATTTTCTCACCTCTCTACCTTAAAATGCAGGTTTCAAGTCCAAAGACATACAGGTCAAATTCAGTGACAAACTTCAGAGAAAAGAAGTGAAAATGAAAATTTCAGCCCTGACTTATTTTTCCTGGATGTTTCTAAAATAGAGCACTTTTCACTGAGGAAGTGAGCCGGCATGCACAAACAAGAAGGAAAATGAAATGACCCCAAACAAATGAAATGGATTTTCATGGTTTGTTTCTTCCTCAGGGTGTGTTGAGGAGAAAGGGATCACTGTCAGTCTCCCAGAGACATTCTTTTAACTGTTCTACTTCAGACACCACACTGAAAAGCTGAATTATTCAGAGAGCTCTAATTGCAGCTCCGAGGTACCCTTCCCTTCCCTGGTACAGCACCACACTGGGTGCAAACTGCTGTTTTTCTAATGCTTTCCCAAGGGATGCAGGCTCTACCCAAACCCAGAGATCATCATGTACCTATTCCCAAGAGCACATCACCCTGGGGGAAGAGGGTTTTACAGGCAGGTGTGCGCAGGTCTGGACATGCGCACAGGAACTTAGAAGGATGGGGGAAACACAAGGAATAATGAATCCCCCTGCACTCACTAAGTCCAAACAAATAGACTGAACTGGGAGCCTGATTTGCATTGGTTTGATTGAAGATGTAATTTGCTGCTGAATAAATGTGGTTGCATCCAAATCAAACCTTTAGTCCCTCAGACATTATAACTCTTTCCTCTCTTCCCTCAGGCTTTGCCAACCTTTAAGGCTGACCAAGGATGATGCATTACAAGAAGTAATGAACTTAAATAAGAGAAGGACAAGAACAGATTATAAGGAAAGACTTTCCATAAGGAAGAAGGAGATGTTTAAAAACACCTTAGAGGAAAAGTGCCATCTCTAGAATGATCAGCCAGCCCAGCCCCACATCCCACACAGCATCACCTCAGGATTGCAGAGGTAGTAATACACACAGCTGGCCCTACATGCCGAGGGGCTGGGGCTCTCTTTTCTCAGCAGCCTCCTGCTTAAACCAGTTTGTATCTACCAGAGCCCCCCTTAGTCTGTCCCACAGTGCCCAGCAGTGTTGGCAGCTCTCCTGGTGCCACCATGTCACCACAGCTGCTCAAAGCAGGGTACGTGACATCCTGTCCTCAGGCAGGTGGGACGTGCACATCTCAGTCAGCACACATTGCTAGGATGGGCCTCAGATAGAAATGGGAGCCCAAATATAAAGCTATCCAAATTGGAAAGCATTTCCCAGAGCTTTTCAGGAACTTAGAGCCTTGGCCCTGCTACCTCTGTTCCAGTAAAGCCTAGTGAGATTCAGAGCTTTCCTCCTCTGCTCGTATCTTTGTGGCTTATCACAGCTGCCCTGCTGCTGGAATTGACACTTGGATGCCTTCCTTAGGCTACTGCTGACTGGGTGAACCTGCTCCCCGTCACACACCCGCTACAAGCTGAGCTCCCTCACTTGTTCTTTCCTCCCAATCCCATATTTATGAGATCACTCCATGGTCCCTATCCATCTCTTGGGCAGCCTTGGGCACACAGCAGCTATCAGAGCAGCGAGTCAGCCTCTCAGGCAGGGACCAAAGGAGAGCCAGGGCCCAGGAAGGACAGACTGACTGGGTAGCAGTGGAGGATGTAGCACACACCCTTGCTAGCCCCATCCCAAGGGACAACCACAGTCATTCTCTGCCTGCCCTCAACCACAGCACAGCTTCATGCAGCTATCAAACAGCACGTGCTGAGTAGAGAAAACAGAAGCCAGTACCAGAGAGAGGAGAATAACAGTACCAAGATGAAAAATTGGGCATTATGGTCAGGGAGGAAGTTACTCACCTGTCACTGAGCAGGCTTTGGCTTTGCACTGCGCCTGAAGCCATGTTTTGAACACACAACAGGGACGAGCACCTCCTGGGCATGAATTCTACCCCTGCACAGGCCTCACTGCTCCAACTGCAGCTTCCCAGTGGAATGCATCCCTGGGAAGAGCAAGGATGCTCACAACCTCAATTTATGTGAGGGAAATCCATCACAAGGCATGAAAGCCTTTCACTGAGGACAATTTGTTGCAGGAGTTATAAACAGAATTGCTGGAAAGCCAGTTGTCAGGCCAAGAGTGCTGCAGATTGGCAAGGCAGGGAGGACTGCTCCTGCCAAAGGGATGAGAGTCACCTAATGAATGCTCACTGGGCAGGTGGGGCTGCAAACAGCACTTCTGGGCATGGGGGAAAGAAGGAGACAGGGGTGGGCAGCCTCGTCCCTCGCTGCTGTTTGTAGCCTGGAGTCATCACTCAAAAGCAAGGACCATGGTGCAGGCAATGCCAAGGCCAGAGGAAGGGAGAGAAGCAAAGATTGATTATCCCATAAATCAATCGCCAGGCACCGATTACAAAATAAACCACCAGGGCAAAGGTCAAGTGCTTTGTTATACCACCCAGCCTACAAGATTTATTTACCCCTTGGGCCATCCTTCCCTCTGGCCATCTATTACAGGGAGCTGCAGCCTATGGACATAGCCAGCGCAGCCCTGCAGGCAGCAGCACAGGGCTTAGAAATCACATCCAGTTGCCAGGACCCAGCAGGTACAGGCACTGATCCTGTAGGACCTACAGAGCCACATCTGCAACACTGGGAAAGGTGAAAACCAAGCAGTCCGTCCCTGCTGCAGGCACCAGCAGTGGCTGAGGGTGCCCACCAAGTCCTCCATCATCACCAGCCCTCCTAGAAGTTGCCCCTGGAATCAGTTCTCCACAGTGGGAAGATCTGAGGGACGTGGTCTCCTCTGGAAGGCCACCATGAAGAGATTCCCATAGCCGCTGACCTCAGGGTGCACTTGCCTTTTCTTTCTGGGCTCCAGGAAAGACCAAACACTGTGAGAAGACCAACAACTTCCCAGCAGCCAAGCAGGGCCTCGCTCCAAATCAGATCTGTACCCAGCCAAGCTTTCCATGCCCACTTCCATCATCTAAGATCCACATCCTTACAGGGAGAACTGCAGGGAACGTCTTGTAGCACTTGACTGGAATTCAGCCTAAAAAACTTTATTTTTTTCCTCCCTTCCCTCTCTATATTTTAAACACAGGCAGCAATAAGAGAAATTCCTGGAAGTATTGTTCATCTGTTTCCCATGAGCTGCTTGTCACCGACCGTGAAAAAATTTTTCAGTCTGGCTCCCAAAATATAAAAACCCTAAAATGGACATTTTTGAGTCCTTCGCAGCAGCCCAAGGAGACTAACGTCAGAGCCGTGTGATGTGTGTGTGTGCGCTTGGAGGGTGGCACAGAAACC
The DNA here is from genome assembly GCA_013397075.1 of Rhabdornis inornatus. Classification (NCBI taxonomy): domain Eukaryota; kingdom Metazoa; phylum Chordata; class Aves; order Passeriformes; family Rhabdornithidae; genus Rhabdornis; species Rhabdornis inornatus. Next base: position 375,969 of record VWZS01001844.1, on the reverse strand, counting down.
TCCCGGGGAGGAGGCGAGGTGCCAGTCCGTGTGCCGTGGGCACGGTGCCTCCTCCTGTTTGTGCCTGGGCTGGGCTGTGTCCCCTCAGGGATGTTCCCAAGGACCCTGAGGCTGTCATCCCACCCCCTGCAACATGGTGCTCTGCCAAGATGGCTGCTGCTGCAGTTGGCACTTGCCTGGGAGTTTATTTTTCTTTCCAAAGCACTGAATGTTTTGACTTCTATTTCAGCCCATCTGCTGGCAGAGAGTGGAGGCTCCAGCTCATGGGCTCAACCACATGTCCCCACAAAGTACACAGGACACCACCATGCAGGGGGACACCACTGCCCAGAGGGGACAGCTGAGGTGATGAACTGCAACACATAAAACCACAGACTGGTTTGGGCTGGAAAGGACTCTAAGCACTATCTCATTCTAACTCCCTGCAATGGGCAGAGATACCCTGCACTACAGCAGGTGGCTCCAAGACCTGTCCAGCCAGGCCCTGGACAATTCCATGCTCCAAGCCTGGTAGCAGTCACTGCTGACACCAGACAAACCTCAGTAATTCACCCTTGCTGGGAAAAGCCCTCACAGACACCTCCTACCCCAGGGTGGAATTCATCCACCTTCTGTAGGGCATCCCATGGCCCCACCAGTCCCTGCACTGCTCCTGCTGATGTCACCCTCCCAGGAAACTCAACCACCACTCAACCTCAACTGTTTCCAGCTTCAAAACACCAGGCATCCTCATTCCCAAGAGCTAAAACTCCCATCTCTGCTCCTCTGAACTGCAAAAACCATCCCTAGTCCATCAGGACAATCCTGTGTCCCAGCAGAATCATAAAAGGGTCCATGATTATTTCATTGGTCCCAGCTTCCCTGAGGAAAGCAGCACTCCATGGGAGAAGTCCCAGCAGTGCAGAGATGGGCATCTCTACCAGGGGCTGTGTTGATCTCAGGAATCATGCTTCCCCCTCCATAGGTAGGCGCCTCAGAGTATGGTGCTCATGTCCAGAGCTCCGTTCTCATCCACAACCACCACCTTGACCTCAGTGGGAAGGGTGGTGTTGGTAGCCAGCCCCTCCTGCACTCTCTCAAGGAATCTAACGGCAAAATATATTATTCCAAGCACTCATTTCTGGAGGTTTTTGCAAATCCCTTGAAGTCAACAGTATATTACTTTTAGGGCTTGGTATGTCTCTCCTCTCCCTCAGGGGTTCTGACCTGCATGGACATCCATCACTCCTATTGCTTGGCCCAGCTCCACGTCTTGGAGCAGTAACAATCCCAGGTCAGGGCGAGGCAGTTAAATTCCCAATCCCTCCCTCTGCTGCCTCCTGGCAGATTTAGAAGTTCAGATTTAATCTGAAAGAGGAAAGATGGAGAGGAGCCTCAGCAGCTGCAGTTTCTGTAAATGTCAGGATAAGGAGATCTTAGCAAGCCTTAATACACTATGCAAATCCTCAGAGCATGACCGTGTGCTACCAGGGCTTTTTATTCCCCTCCATGGTAATTGGAGAGACAGGGATTAAAAAGAGGAGTTGCCACAGAACTGGCTGGGCCCTCTGCTTTACCAACCATGGTTTATAGACAACATTGGGAGATGCAGGGCACAGGGTCTGTAAAGAGCTCCAGGTAGAGGTGGGAGTTCTCCTAAAGGGCCGTGGCCAAAGACTTTTGCCTGCATAAGTTCTATTAGAAAGTGTCCAAAGGAGAGCTACAAAGGGGGAGAAGGGTCTGGAGAGGGAAGCTGTGAATGGGGTGGCTGAGGTCACTTGGTTTGTTCAGCCTGGAGAAAAGTGAGGGGAGACCTCTCTGGGGTCTGCAGCATTCTCACAAGAGGCAGGCAGTGATCTCTGCTCAGAATATGCCTTGATTCCCTACTCTGAAGTATATTTGGTGCATGTGCAAATGGATGAGAGATGTGAGACTGTGCTCCATGGAGACAGGAGGAGGAGAAGGCACTGTGTGGTGTCCAGGTGTGAAGCTCTGTGCTCCTCTTTCTACAACTGCATGTTTACATTGCTTTTTTTCCCTCTACATGCCTTTTTTTTAATGGATCAGAAAAGCTCCATCAGCTTCCTTTCCTGTAACGATGTTGACCCGATTAAAATTTTTATTGGATTTTACAAAATAATTTCATACATACTGTTCCCTGGAGCACTGCAGGGTGGAGGGAAGCAGGGCAGGGAGAGAGAAAAGAGTATATTAAGAATGAGGTGGAAAAGGAAAATATTTTATTTTACACTGAAATGATGTTTCCTGAATGAATAATAGATTAGAAGCCTCACTTTTTTAAAAATAGTGCTCTTACAAGTGCCCCTGCAACATACAGGCATGAAAAGCATCAGCACTTGAGCATTTTCAACCTATTTCAGTAAAAAAGCTTTGCCTTCCTTCAGCTCCTAAGCCTTTCCATCATGTCTCAGCAGAAAGCAAGCTGTGGTTAAGGGGTTGTCAGCACCTGGGAGACAGGCAGGACCACAGGGACAGACCCTCCTGGTATCCACAGCCCCTCTAGAGCATCCCCTCTAGTCTGACTCCTGCTTTGACTTGATGCTTTAACGTAAGCAAACTATGTGGGGGCACCCCACTGTCCCTCCCCCTGTGGGGACAATGGTGTGGGGTCAGTCCCAGGGACTCCTGAGAGCTTCTCCTTGATGAAATCACAGACAGGTCACAAACAGGACACACACATCAGGCTCTTGTCCCCAGCTTTGGCCAGTGAATGAGCCTGATGTACCCCAGGGAGCTCATGGAGCAGGGCAGACCCTGGGAAGTCTGACACAAATGAAACACCAGTTACAAAGGAGGGTTTGAAAGCAGTGCTTGGCTTGCCATTTTAGCATTTTACTGCTGTTTTCCTTCCTTGCCAAGGCAATGCCCTAGCACTGATGTTTCAGGCATAGAATTCCCACTAGTGTTTCACTCTGGTCCCTAGAAAGAAATCAGGTCTTTGCTGTGTGAGGAATATCATGAGGATGATTTAGTTACCAAGTTCCATTTTCATATATTTAAATTAGATAGGAGGCCCCTGGCCCACGGACTCACTGTTGCCTTCCAAAGAAAGGCAGGCACTCCTGCCACAGGCAGCTCTGCACCCTAGGTCCCAATACCATTTAAAAAAAAAAATGCTTTTCAGGGAGCTCAACATTTGCTACAGTGTCCTTTCAAGAGTACCCCCTCAGGGCTGGCTTCTTTGGATATTTAGTTTTCCTGGTGGATTCTTTTGAAATAAATATTTCAATGCTGCATCAATGGCTCAGCAGAACCCCCCAAGCAGCAGTAAGTCTCTGAGCTGAACCTGATGCCAGCTCAGTCTCAGATGACAGCAAGAGAGTGAGGTCAAGGTGAGAGAGACAGCATGTTACTCTGTGGGCACTGCTAGTGGCCAGCAGCTGAGACTCTCTGCAAGCCCCTTGCTCTCCAGGTGGTTCTCAAGGTCCCACTGCTGAAGGTATTAAGGTTGTCTGGGTAACTCTTAATACGTGTTTTGGAATGAGTGTGCAGGGCAAGGGTTGAACTCTTTCCCTGCACCATATTCTCTAACAATTGCTGTTTGACATTTCCCCATGGGCTCTGGTTTTACCCCTGTAGTCAATGTTTTGACAGGCTCCAGGTCTGACCACCTCAAAAGTCCCTAAATCCTGCCCTCCTGCTACCTGCCTGCCTGGGACAGGGCCACTGGTTCTACACAGGGAACAGCACAAAGTGTCACCTGCTCTCAGAATATAGGCAAAGCTCCTGACCCTCAGCAGTACTGTGGATCACACCTGGGATTTCAGGGCTGGCATTTTACCTGGGCTCTGCAGTCTGCCCTCAGAGCATCATCCCTTCTGCTCCTTCATCTCCTGCTGCCCCACTATCCCAAGGGCAACCATCCATGGCATTTCAGGATCTGTCACCCAGCACATCTTCATCTTGACTTCACACTCTGTGCTATTCCATTCCTACCTGAGTGCCTCCTGGGCAAGGGCTGGAGACAGTAGGGGGGCTACCACAGTCTGTGCAGACCGCCCCAACCCAGAGACCAGCAGAGCAGAGATTTTGAAGCAGAAAGGGATTTGCAATGTAGTGAATAGCTAACTGATAGATACTACATCGAGAAAATTCTAAGCTCTGAATAAAAAAGGCTTATGGCATTGAGCTGTGCCCATTGTCCAAGAAATCGAGGGCATCTGTCACCACTCTTACACTGCCCCACACCCAACTCCTCCTTCATTCCCAACTGACTTTTATTTCAAGTTCCAGACAGTGACAAAGAAAAGAAGAATATAAAGCTTCCCCAAGAGAGTGAGCACAGAAATTCACCACCAGCCCGAGCAGGGCGAGACACTAAATGGCAGCAGCAGGTCCTGCAAGCAGGCAGAGCCAGCTCCAGCCTTGTGCTGCCTCACAGCTGCCCCAGCCCAGGAGAGAATGAGAAATCAGGGACATTAATTTCTACTCTGCAATGGGCAAAAAGACAAGCCCGCAGGCTCTAACTAAACCTGAGTCTTTCTGGAACTCAGTCATTAATCTTTAGAAAGGATAACTCTCTCCAAATACCCACATTTTCCTCTTCCTGGTTTGTGAGCAGATACAAGGCAGACACTGCCCCTCTTTGCTGGGTGACCAGATCATGCAGAACCCCCAGCTCCAGGAATCTCCTGTGTGATCTACAGGCCCACTTCCAGTCCTCACAGCTTCACCTCCTCCTGTGGGAGCTCCTGGGAAGCCTCCAGGCTTTGAAGCACACATCCACATATCAGCAGCCTCCATCCAGGCTCCCTGGAGTGCCTGCGTCACAGCCAAGGGCAGCCACCAGCTCCCAGGACACTGCCTTGGCTGGTGTGTTGTCCCTAAATCACACATGCAGATGGGTTTAAACATATCCATTGATTTCCTAACCTCACATCTCCCAGGAGCAGGGGCTGGAGCTGTCACAGCCGTGTTACACAGGGCAAACAGGAGACACAGGAATTTGGGAACTGCTCAAGACCACTGAGGAGGGACAGGTCAACATCAGCTCCCACCAACCCCCGCTATCAAAAGACATCTTTAATGGGCAAGGATTTGGCAGCCAGTGTGTAAAAGGAGCCTGTAGCCCACACCATAAAACACCATCACCACAAGTAGCATCTCTTGGCCTCCACCGAAGCAGATGTGCATTAACTTGTCCCTCAGCACACATGGGAGGCTTGTGCTGCTGCTGCTTCATCCTGGATAAGGAGGGCTTTAATCTCCAGGTTTCTCAACTTAGCACCTTGCCAGAACTAGGACTCATTTTTAGTATTAAAAAATAATGCATATTTATCAAACCTAGTCAGGCAGAGGGAGGGGGAAACAGCTGGCAGCAGCCTCCCTCTCCCCGTCTGACATGTGCTTGCCATTTTTCACATTTTCAACAGCTCTCCAGCTCTAGTCCTTATAATTATGATGAAAAAACCCTCACACTCGACCATAGTGCCTCACAGCCAAGACGCCAATGTGTTTCCACATAAAAGCTTCATTGCAAAAGATCTGAAATTTCTCAGTGTCTCTGCTTTATTCCCATCCTCCCTTACATCATTGTATTCACACGGCATTCAATTATTTACAAGCATACAAAACACTCCAGCCTGGATTCTCAACTGGTATTAATCAGTGAAATGCCAACTAAATCAACAGAGCTACAAAGAATTGCTCCAGAGAAGGATCTGTCCTGCTGTCCCTAAAGACCCCTTCCTCCCTTCACAGCACACACTGGGAAGGAAAGGATAAAACACAGTTTTGGTAGGTTTTGTTTTTTTCATTCCCTGAGTCACACAAACATATTAATGGCCACACAAAGACCTGCTTCCCACTGCTGACCTACTTCCCATTTATGTGCATGTGACACATTCACCTCCCACAGCAGTCCCAGGTACTCCTGGACACAGCCATCCACCCCTCACCCAGAACCCTGTGGCAACACCTGGAGCTCTGTGCACGGGGCAGGCCGCTGGGAGTCAGGTTAACACCCTTGACCTAAATGACACACGAAGCTCTCAGATTATTCAGCCAAGCCTGGCACTTCCTTGGAGTTTGTGCAGCACCATCTGTCTCCAGCCTGGTTTTTGGGAGCTTTTTCTCCACCCTCTTCAACGGCAACACTTCCAAAGAGGCACAAAGGGAGGGACAGCTTCCTGGGCTGGTAAGCACAGAGGGCTCACAGACAGGATGAGCTCCTCCGGTGATGGTTTCATTTCTAGTTTTACAGCCTCCATCACTTTAATTCGATAAGACCAACTGAGCCCCAGGACACAGAGCACAGATCAGAGAGGCCAATACATTGGAACAGGCATAAGATATTTCTTCTAAAGCTGTGTGGTAATCTTCAGTCAAATGATGGTTTTTAGGATCCCCATAGAAAACTAAGCCTTCCATAACACCAAGCCCAGCACAAGCAATCCTTTTTCAGGAGTCTCTTTTTCAGGACTTTGTGATCACACAAAAATCAGAAACTGACTTCTGAAAGACATTTTGTTATTTGAACCTTCACTTTGAATCAGGAAGTGCAGAGTTATGAAAACATAACATGAGTTTAAAGAACAGGTCTGGTCCCTCAAGAGCATTTTCACAGGCAGACTGGAAAACCACGTGTGAAACCCTGGGGTGCTGGGCACCTCGTTAGAAGACAGGAGACAAATGTATTCCTATTTCCAACACAGGTTCACAGTCTGGGACTTCTCTATTCAAAACCAGAAGGCCAAGGAAATGCAGGAGATGCACACCAGGCTGGGTCTCACTGCACTGAGCACAGCTTACTCATCCCTTGTGTACCACCACCACAGCAGAGAGATGTCACAAGGCCTTCATCATGACTGGAATCATAATATCCATGATTCACATGGAATACTTTTTATACAAAGCACCAAGATAAAAATAAAATGAAGAGGGAAAAACTTAACAAGAAACTTGCTTCATTCCCTACAAGATGGATAAACCAAGATGAATGTAAACAGCTCAACTTGACCCAAATATTTTTTCGTTGCTGAGTAACCCCGCAAAAAATGTTGTTATCTCACCAGCATCTGGGGAGATTAGATGGTAGGGAATTTTAAACAAACTTTCACTGTTGTGCCTTGTTTGAGGAACCTCAGACTGGACATGAACCCTCAGGACTTGTAGCACCCCAGCCCCTTCCAGGAGGGAGCACACAGCTGAGAAGGGCAGGAAACATCTGTTACATCTCTAGCACATAGATATGTGGACATGCTGTTGACATGAAGGTTTACATGAAACATTTGGGCCTCCAGCTTTCCAAACCTTTCCAAGGGAAGGATGCAGCTGCTCTATGAAGGCTCCAAGCAGGAAATAGGCTCAGGCCATGCCTCCAGCAGGAGGTGGGAGCAGTCCCAGCAGATGGCTGTGAGCCATTTTGGGTGGCAGCAGGCACTCGAGGGGCTCAGACTTCACAGCCCACACTGGCTGCCATATGTTGTGACAGTGGCTCATCATCACACAGGACCCAATTTAGATCCTTTGTGGCTGCAAGCACCACACTACCTCACAGTGCTCCCCATTAGCACAATCATCTTTCTACCAAGCATCTTTTAGCAGCTGCCTATCATATTTACTGATTTTTTGCATGTTTCTGTAGGTGGAAGGAGATCTAAGAGATCATCTGAGAGATTCAGGTCTGAGGTTTTAGTCTCATTTGTGCTCTGGAGGTCAGGCCTGCTCACTCCTTCACTCTCTTCCAACAGATAAGTGCTATCTCAACAACACACAGATGCTTTTAGAGATCACCTTGGCCACTGCTAAGCTGTGCAGCATTCCTGCCAAGTGCATCCCAGCAAGCAAGACTATGCCTGTGACTGGGAGCTCAGAACAGGGCAGGTGGGAGATTACAGCTCTGGAAATGGCAGCCCTTCCAGCAATAGCAGGCTTCCATAGTGAATTTCTCCTGGAGAGACTCAGGGAAATGAGAGCAGCAAGGAAAGAAAGGCCTGAAGGTAGCAGGATGGAAATCAGGTTTCCATCATCCAGGGCTCTGAGGGAAGGGATGCCAGTGGCACCTGGCAACAGGCTGCAATGGCACAACATAAATGAGGGGCAGAGCTAATGCAGAGCAACATAAACCCCAGGGCTGTGGCATGACAAAGCTGCAGCCCAGTGAACCCCAGAGATGGGCAAATTTGGGATGCCTTTGGCAACCTGAGAACTGGGCCTGCCACCCTGGGATGGCAAAGCTCTCACAACTCTGTAGGACTCTTTGGGAAACACGGCAGGCTGTTCAAAATATGTAGCACCAGCCACATCCAAGTCATGGAGTGGGCTTTCCACCCTATGAGAGCAATGAATGAGGTCAGTTCTCCCCCCTGCCACCAGCAGGAGCAGGGCACCCTGCATCACTGCTCTGCATCTCACCCTGGGTCAGCCCAGCTGCCAAACTAAATATTCAGGCAATTTGCTCTGTAAGGGTCCTTAAAATATCAACTAAACACAAGTATTGCAGCTCCCACCAGGGCTCTGAGGGAGGACAGTCATCCACACTTGTGCTAGGCAACTGTGGTTGCATCCCTTGGATTTATGAAGAATCTGGGATATTTTTAACATTTTGAAAAAAAACCAGCCACTCAGTGTTGGTTATTTTAACTCAGTACCGTCCATGAATTCAGACCAGCCCTACAAGTCCATTTGCTGGTGTCCAAGCCATCCCTCTCTCCATGGATGGCTCTGGCCCATTCTGGCCCTCCCATGGCAGTTGCATTTTATGTCTCAGGTGATGCCTCCTCTTCTCAACAGACACAGCCAGGGAACTTCCTGGAGGAAGCAATTACAGAAATTGAACTCACTCGACCAAAAAACAAAACAAAAACAAAACAACAAAAAAAGAAAAACAACAACAACAACAAAAAAGCTGAGATAGATGTCAAAGGCTCAATACTACACCTAGAACCTGCATCAGACTAAAATGCATCAGCGGGAACAGACTTTGCCCTTCTCCAGGTGCTGCCTGAGCCTCCACCAGTGCTGGCAGCTTTCTGGGCTAGCCCAGAGGCTCCAGTTCACCAAGGAGGTCAGCACAGACCAGTTGTCCTATTTAGACTGATTCAACCAGCTCCATAAAGGAAGTGGTACTGGTTTCACCAGCGCATGGTGCTGGAGCATGGGAGCACCACTTTCAGCCTGGAAAGCAGAGGCTTCTGTCTGCTCAAAGCCTGCTGAAAAGCAGTTTTTCCTGCTCTACCTGGCAGCTAAACACACAACCAGCTCCATAATCCCCTGCAAAGCACATCTCAGCTGCAACTTAATCTGAACTTCAGCTCTCACTGACAGCTCAAGTGAAAATGAAAAGCAACTGATAAAAGAAAACCCACAAAATGCAGCAGGTGGTGAGGGGGCCAGAGGCAGGGAATGCGACTGGAAAGAGCAATGCACTGCTAGATTTGTGGTGGCAAACATTAATTGCTTTTTAAGTATTCCAGTGCTTTCCCTCCCCAGTGGCTGGTAGCTGCAGAATTTAGCTTGTTCTCCAGTGTCTAAGGAGGAGAGGGAAGCCAAGAGTGCACCAGCAAAGCAAGCCCAGGGACCAAGCCCACAAACTGACCCCACAGGGGACAGCAGGAAACTTCAGTGACCCTGAGACTGCTGATATTTCTTTTGAGCACCACAGCAGGGCAAGTCTACCAGGTCACCTCAGCCATCTTTGGGGGAATCTGAACCACTGGTGCTACCTGTGTGAAGACATATCTTGAGCTTCTACTCAAGTGCACAATTTGCTTCTGATCGGAGATATGGATAGGAAAAAGCATAAACAAAGCAAGCACAGCCCAGATGTTTTGCCCCAGATTCAGCTGCATTTCTGGGACTCTAAAGAACAGAGGAATGACCTTCTCCTCTGCCCTGCTGCCCACTTGCCCCTGGATCTAGTCACTTCCAGCTCTCAGAGATGGGCCCCACTGCCTGCCAGCACTCCTCGTGCTATCAATACCCTCATAAAAGAGCTAGCTTTGTGCATCCCTCTGCTGCTTTGTGACCTAGAGAAGCCAGGATTGGTAAAGCATAGCCACCACCAGGTCTCACCCATCATCTTTATCATCTACAAGTGTCCCCATCCCCTCCCTACAACAGTCCTGAGCCAGCAGCAGGTTTTAGGTTCAGCCCCTCAAGCCTTCAGCAGATCCCCTCCATGGGAGTCTCACCCAGCACCATGCATACGATCCCACAGCAGCCACAGAACAGTAAGTAAATAACCTGTCTTAGCTAGACTTTCCTCCAAACAGACAGGAATTGGTGCTACCATTGTCAGGAGTCACTTTCCGGCACTGTAATGGCTTTGATGGGAACTGAGAGAAAAGGGATGAAGGAAATCATGCCTAATATCCTGCCTTTCCATAGCCAAGCCTCTTCATGAGGGAGGGGGGAAAGCAGCATCTTTAACACAGGAGAAAGGAACTCCTATTACAGCAGCACAAACAAGCTCACCTTCCACGTGGCACAGCTGGTCAGCACCCCAAAGGATCTTGTAAGGTGGGATGATCTGGGGGTTGAACACTGTTGGTGCTGCCAGGCAGACAACCAGGCATGTTGTGAGCAAGAGCAGACTGAATCCCAGACCACTCTTCCAAAGGAAGAAAGAAAAGCAAGTGCCCTGAAGCTTGTGGCAGGGCCACATCCACGGCCACCGTGCCATCAAGCCACTAGGGTGTGACAAAACACCAGCAGGGGAGACACAGACAACCACCCACCCCATCACCACGGGGGTGCTGAGGAGCAAAACGCCATCTGGGGTACAGGAGAGACACTTCAAGAGCAGTGGCCAACAACACAACACAGTACTGCAGAGAGGAAGCTCCTATACCTTCACACACACTGCCCTGTTTCCTCAAACACCCAATTCCAAGCCCTCCAAAAATCAATGCGGTAACAAGGAGATGAGTTGCAGCCAATATGGATTTGTCAAGAGCAAATCACATCACTCCCATCTATCTCCCTCCTCCAAGAGCCTAAGAGGCTGTGGGCACAGCACTCCCTGCCAGACACCTCCACTGCAGTAAGGCTTCTGACAGTGCCCAGGCTGCCATTCCCATCAGCCAGGGGAATGTGGTCTTAAGAGAAACAGTGACAGGGCAGGCACAAAACTGCTCAGAGAGCCATGTGTAAAGAGCAGATATCAGCACTCTCCTCTGCTACAAAGGCAGAGCATATTGACAAACAGGATTTTGTAGGAACCTGTCACACACCTGCCTGCTTCAGAGCTTTTGCTACTGAGCTGGATGAAGGAGCAAAAAAGAAACTCATTAAATTCACAGGTAGCATGGAGGTGGGAAGAACTGCAGGTTCTTTTAGAAGACAGGATTAGAAAACGTTGGTATCTCAAGAAATCATCCTCTTTTTTCCAGGGCAGATACAAGGGCCAGGTTTTTCTCTCCAGCAGGAATAATCAGCTGTCCAAGAACAAGTGTCCAAATAGAAAGAACAAGTTTTCAGGGTCTTGCTTCGCTACTCTTGCATACCAAGGGTTACCGATGCTGTAAGGAACTTACAAGAGGCCTCTTGCTCTTAACCCTTTGACAGTACCATGTAGGGCTCAAGGCATGTTGCATTAGGCAGGCATCAGGGATCCCTTCCCTAGCAGCTTGCAAACAGAATCAGTATCAAGCTCAAAAGGCCCAGAACAGGATCAGAAAACATGAATTCCCACTCCCAGGCTGCTCTTTATCTCCTGCATCACTGTCACCTCCTTGCAACTGGCACACTGAGTGCCTCTTGTGAGAGCTGCTTTCAGCAGGGAGGGGTTGCTGTGCCAGCAGCACATCATGTTAATCACGACAGCCAAGCACAGGCTGCATCCCACCGCTGTGCATGCCGTACATGTTCCATCAGGTTGTCCCAACTGCCTGCTCAAGTGCTCCCCATAACCAGCTGCACCCAGTTCTGCTGGCAAGTGTCCTTCCTCTTTCCCTGTGACAATTCACAACATTTTAACCCACAGGCTGCAAGTCAAGAACTTCCTATCTCCTGTTGGGGTTGCCACTGGAAGCAAACAAAGCACAACTGCCCCACAAGAACAATGAACCAAATGAGATGTGGTCTTTTTATGGAAAACCATGGCCAAGCCCCTGCAATGAGCTACATTTTCAGCCTGAAGGGAAGGGAGACTTGCAGCCATTTTCCACATGATCCTTGGGCTTTCCCTTTGGCTGCACATTTGGTTTATCTCTGTGTGAGCTGGTGGGGAAGTGGACCTTGCAGCCCTGGGAACTCTAATGTTTCAGGTAAGTTCATTCACTGCCAGAATAAGAAAGCAGAGTTTCCAAATAAGTGACATTTCTTTTCCTTTGGTAGTAATGGCAGGGAAGACTGCAAAGTAGCAGGGGATTGATCTGGCTTCTGTGGAGGTGACTAATGGGAACATGATCCCACAGAGGGCTGAGGACTCGATGGCATTGCCCCCAGAGCTGCCTTGGTACGGAGACACTTCCCTCACATGTAATAGAGAGAATCCTTGTACCACGCTCCCCACGTGTACATCTCCCATTTTGCCATGCGCTCCAAGAACCCAGAATGGGAAGCAAACACTTGAAATTAAAGCAGGAGAATCAGGTCAGGGAAAGCACTTCAGGTTCAGAAGTACCCAGTCAGCTGGCAAAACCCTCTCCACTGGAGCATCACCCAGACCATGGGCTTTTAGCACCCTGTGGAGCATGACTGAATGCAGTCTTGTCCCTCCAAATTGAAGTCTGAAATAAAGCATTGCAGCAGAAATTATAGAGTCAGGGTCATCCCAGGGCAGGTCTTTTCATGGTGAGGGTCAAGACAACCCATGCATCAGGAACTTGACCAAATTTAAAGAAAGGTCAAAGATGAGACAAAGTGGATGAAGTGGCTTGTATTTATTATCCACCACAAAAGACAGCAACAAGATCAAGCTGTAAAAGCAAGGCATTAGCACCTCTATGGTCAGCATCAATCTGTGAGGATCTGCCATCTCTCCCACCACTACTTACTGTGGTTTCTCTCCTAAAGGATGGGCTATGCATGTACACATCTATATACTCTCCTTCAGACTGAAGGCTCACAGTACTGAAACCTTGACACAGACTTGTGAGGCTCCACAGCCTGCCACTGCATTTTCTCCTTCAGAAGAGACTGGGCATGATTAGCATTGCCAAAAAGCCTGTGAAGCTTAAAGCAGGATTGCCATCACGTCCATCATTCTCACAGATGCCAACACCACAAGGGTGCCCCAGAATTTACACAAGATCAGCTGGGAACTGAATGGAAGGTACAGGCTATGTAAATTCACCTCAAAAATGGCCCTGAGCACTGGAGGGGAGGGTTAGCGTGTCACTGGCACAGTCAGTTCAGTTCTTGGCTTCCTTGCATCCCTTGCTGCCACTAAGCTCCAGTCAGAGCACCTGTGATCCACACAGTTAACAGCAGCACGTCAGCTCCTTCCCACCTGAGAACAGCGACACAGCCACAGCTATTCATGCCTTTTGCCACCTCTCAGCAAGACCGCAGCAATCTGACAGCCCTGCAGCGTGTAAGGAGCTCTATCTGAAATATGCTCCGCACCCTGAGTGCTCCGTAATCCCATTTCCACACCAGGCTGGTCAGCTGCCTCCCAGATCCTGATCCAGAGATCCAGGACAGATCTGACCCTTGGCCCTTATGTCCCTGTGGCCTCAGCAGCAAAGGCAAGGCTGCTTCCCAGGATGGAGCCAGCGTGGAACACCGCAGAGTGCTACAGAATCCCGAGGGCTGATCCCATCCATTTGCAGCACAACCTCCTCAGCCCCTGCTGAGCTGCTGCTGCCCAGGGAGCAGAGGTTATCAGACATTTCCTGCTGCAAACCACTGGGTTTCTTCATGCTACCTGGTGTGACAGAAATGCACCACGACATGCATTTAAAGGAAATATCCTAGAACATGACTTTCTACTACAGGCACTTAACCCCTGGGATGACACTGAAATATCCAGCCCCTGACAGATGCAGACACGTTCACTGTCATGGTCAACTCAAATATCTCAGACATCCTCAGAGCACAGGAAGCTCTGTTTGCAGCCCATGCTAATAGTGAAGAGCTTATAAATTCTCAGTCAGACTTTTTAGCTATATCAAATTAGCATGGGAGTTGTTGGGTTCCTTTGTAACAGGACTGGGACAGGTTATTCAGAACAGGACAGGTGTTAGAGACATGGAAAGGAGAGGTGGGCTCTCCAGTGCAAGCAATGACTATCATGGCATGAAGTGACAGAAAGATATAGTCTCGGTGCCTCTGCTGAGCTCAAACAATTCCCCTATGGCCTCACTCTCTCATCTGTAAAGACAAGGAACACTTGGCTTCACCTATCAAACTCCTATTTGCATCAGCTAAAAAGAATAAAGGCCTGGTCCCATGAGGTTCTGATTCACTCTGCTGAAGGTGCCTTATCCTTTTACGACAAGTTAATGGGAGCTGTGGTACAAAGCAATCCACCTTGTTTGGATGTGTTGGAACAGACGACTTATGAAGAAAGGCAGCCTCAACACCTCACCGTGCCAGCTCCCAAACATTGCTATAGACCTTTTCTTTACCTGCCTCTGCCAATTTTCACCACAAGCTGTACTGCTTTATTATCACCTCTCTAAGGCTCCTCCACATGCTCCAAGCTCATCCCAGATTACCTCAACACCAGCCAGGGCAGGCAGAGAGCCATTAGCACTGCGGTGCTGTTATTGCGGCTGCCTGGGCTGGAATTAATGCTGCTCAGCCACGGCGCAGTGAAAATATTGACTTTCCAGCTAATCAAACCAAATTCCATGAAAGCTACAACTCCAAACTTCAAAAAAATCCATCAATGATTCATAAATATTTGAAAGTGCCAGATTGATTGCATCTGGATTACCGCAGCAGAGGGAGCTGAGGTCTGGCTGAGGAGGAGATGGACGAGGCAGCTGCTCAGACCTTGATGTCATGGATCACCCTCCATTCCCAGGACTGCATGGACCTCTCCAGCCTCAGTCAGAGGAACAGCACTGTATCCCAGGGCTGTGTTATCCGTGCTGGTGCAGCCCCACTTGATCCAGAGTGCCCAGCCTGCAGGTAAGGATGTACCAATCCAGCTGTTGGCACCACGAAGATCTGAAGTCAAATAACCTGGTTATTTAATTTCTGACTTTGGAATAAAAAAGTAAAATAGACATAGATATTCCAACCTCCTCCACCCATTGCTGCCCACTAACAAGGCTGCTGGCATTCCCAGAACATGCCAGTCTTCAGCTGGTCTCCAGGGAAGCAAGGGGATTTGTTAGCCTGGCCTTCTCTCCACCTAGCCCAACTTTTCCCACATAAAAGAAAATTAATCTGCTGTCTAATTCAAACTTGGACAAGGGAAACTTTTTGGAAAGGAACACAACAAATAGGTTTGGTTGCACTGCAGACAGTCTTCGCTACACAGAAGTTAGTTTGCAAAGCCACTGCAGGCTGCCTTTGTCCTCCAAGTCTCTGGAGCTACATTCGTACACAAAAGAAGCCAGCACAAAGTCCTTGCCTGCGAAACCATATATCCAGCTCTTGAAATCAAGACGGGAAACAGAGGCCTACAAATCTTACTCTGAAACACAAAACTCTCCTTCATTAGCAACTGATGTGAGAGAGAGTCCTTCAGGGCAGGGCAGACAGGTAAGAGAAGAGGACCAAGGCAGACTCAGGGCACAGTGTTCAGCCCCATCTCCTGCAACCGCCTCATTCCTCAATGCCTGCCCTGGCAGGAAGCACAAATGCTGACTCAAGTGCTCCTGTGATTTCAGCATTCAGAGTCTCCCCTCCATAATCCTCTCTGTAATCCTATAAGCTAACACAGTACAGCTCCCCACTGCAGCCTCTCCCTTGGTGGGAGCACTCACAGCTCTAGGGTCTGCGGAGAGAGCTGGGCGAGCACGGCCTCTGCACCTGCACAAGCCTGGTCTTTGTGCAAGACAAGCAGTAATCCCTAGAGGCTGCCAGCACTGTCTGACACTCCAAGAGACCCAGCTTTCCCAGGAGTACTGTATCTCCCCCACATGGAAAGGCATAGGCATGAAAACCTCATTTCACCGCGTTAGGTACCTCATGTCCATGGTGTGCACAGAGCAGTGCAGACATGCTGATGGCAAAGGGCTGTCCCCTACCATAAGGGAGAAATCTGATCCTCATCCTTTATGAAGATCAAGCTCCCAGAGTCTGCCAGCTACTCGACCACGGACCCTGACAAGAAGGAAAACATTTAGCTGCCAACCTTCTCCAATTTCCAATCCCCACCAAGCTCAAGATCTGGCAAATCTATCCCTCCCTGGCATTTAACCATTGGGCACCTCAGTGCTCAAAACACTGCTTTGTACTGGTTGCCTGCTGGCTGGGGTTAAACCACAACACACTGAAATAAGGCAATTCGATCACCTGCTTCTTTCTCACCACCAAAAATAAACAGAGGCCCTAAGACAGTGGTTCTAAACACAAGATTAGAAAACATTCCTTGCCCATAAGCTTCCCGGGGCAAGCCTTCCTGTCTTCATTCCAGATAAAGATACCTTTAGCACAACTCACTCTACAGCACTATTGGATCCTCCCCAAACATCTAAGAATAGTCTCATATATTTAAAGATTTTTCCCTAATCAGGAAAGAAACAGGATAATCACTTGAAGTAGTTTAGTGAACTAGTTAAGAAAACCTTAACTTTTTTGGCAGCCATGGCACACGCATTGGTCTGACCCTCAGTGCTCATGTAGGGAGTTTGAGGGCACAGCTGAACCTCGGTGCTGTGCCACTGCAGTGCAAGAGACTGGGGTTCCCATACCACAAACGAGCATCACAGCTACCACAACAGCCAGCAAAGCAGCAAACACACCCATGCTGCTCCGTCTGGGCTTTTTGCTGCAGCTGCCTTGGCCTGTGACACTGCCTTGTAAGAGACTGCATGAGGAGGAAGAGGAGAGGTCCCTGATAGTGCCCCACAACCAACAGGTCCAGCTCCTTCTCCAGCCCTGCTGCTCCACACACACATCGTTTCTTGCCACCCTCCACATCCTCGCTCCCCAGGGTGAAATTGTTTCTTATGTAAACTTAGAGGATCTGCTGTTTAAGAATTGGACTCTAGTTTAAGTAAAAGCTATTTAAAAAGAAACCTGTCCTCATGAGTTTGCTCATGGAAATCAATGGCATGCTAGCAGATGTACCAAATATCCCCCAAAGTGCATATGTCAGTGCATTTCTTCCTTCAGAGATCATTAATGGCTCATGACCAAGGTCAGGAGTCAAGTCTAAGACTTTGCTGCTGATATAGAGGAAAGCTTCTTTGCAGTGACACAGGGCACAACCTGCCCAGCTAATAGACTCACAGGAACTTGACTCCCATGCCTCATCCATCGCCTAATTTATAAATAATAAATTGCCATTTTAAAGCTGCTGTCTAGGAAGAGCATCCTAAGCCTTTGCCACCCCTTGGAGAGTGCAAACACAGGAACAAGACAAGAAACACACAGCAGATTAAAACAGCTGTAACTAAAATTAGCTTCAAAGCCAGAATAAAAGCCAAGCACACCACCAAAATCTTCTGGACCAAGAGAAGTTTTTAGCAGAGAAGGCCTAAAATGAGCAGGCCTGGGACCAGCCCCCCCAGGCTCCACAAGGGAGAGCACTCAGTCACCATAGAGACAAAGCACCGGCACGATTGCTCTCGTCCCCACTCCGCAGCCTCTGTCTCCTCCGAGGCTCCGGAGCAGATGGCAAGCTGCGAGCAAGGGAAGGAGGGACTGGTGAAATGCTGCATGTAAATAAGACAGCCAAACACTTTTGCTGTGCCTCGGCAGCAGCCGAGCAGGGCTATTAAGGGGCTGCTGCAGGCGAGCGGCTCGGCAGCAGTAATGAGTTGGCCACGAGTGACTGATTCCGTGTCAAGGTTGGGCGGTATCGATCAGATGTGCGGCTGCAGCCCTGCCACTCCGGCACAGACGCCGGCTGATGGATCGCCTGCAAGGCCACGGCACCAGGGGAGGGCAAAGGAGCACAGCGTCCCGAGAGGAGCCAGCACAGCGCCGGGACTCCGGGCTGGAGCCATCCCAAGCACTGAGCTGCTGCCTGCTTTCAGAAGCAAACGAAGACGTTCCTTTTGCTGCTGTCCTGATAGCCTCAGGAGTATCTTTTCAGCACAAATTCCTATCTGGGTCTGGAAGCAGGAACAGGGATAGCTTTGCTTCCTTGGAGAGATGTATGAGTTGCAGCACAGCTGCCACAGTCGTGTTGGAGACTCCTCCCCATGGACAGGGAAGGGAAGAGGCAGATGAATGCTGCCGTGCTTTGAAACACTGAGTCCCTGCAGCTTAGACTGTCCCATCACTGCCCCAGCCAAGAAAGAGGTGTTTGTTCAGGCGCCTTGCCTTGTTTCCCAGGCATTCAGACTATCTGGTACTTTGTGTTTTCCCTTTCTACCCGAGGAATTTTTCCACCTTAAAATTATCTCAGGCAAGAAACCTGTGTATCTCCTGGGCTTAGCCCACTGTTCCAAGAGAAGGGAACAACAGCACTGCATCGCTAAAATGGACTGATACAGCCTCTCAGTGCACGTGTGGTACCCAAAGCAGGTAGGTCCCTCCACACACATGCAAGGCCAAGCCTTCTGCACAGCTACATCAGCACACCCCTGCCCAGGGTAACAGAAGCAGGAATAACATCCCCTTGGATTGTATTATCACAGTAAGGCCTTGGTGGATCTGAGCTGCAAAGGGCAGCCTTACAGCATGTGGAGACTGTCACTCTTGGAAGAGAGGAGTATTCCCACTCCTGCTGCTAACTAGTGCACCACATCTCAGCTCAGCTTGCAGGGCCTGGGGGCTTGAGACGAAGGCTGTGCCCAGGACCAGTCATTAGACCAGTCACCAGCAGTTACAGATTTCTCTGGGTTTACACTCCTCCACCCCTCCCTTACATAGCCTAAAAACTAGCAATAGTCACAGCTCAAATACTCTATTTAAAGGCTGCCTTGAGGACTAGAAGTTAATTTTAAAACTAACTGACCTAAGCTCTCTGCCGTAGTACCTCAGGAGGAGTCTGGAAGGGTGGGGTTACTGCTAATGCTTGTCTAGAGAGTGTGTGTTTTACCCCCCAGCTCTTATTTCACATTATTAATGTCAAGGTTTTTTAACAAAATTTGTCTTGGTCAATTAACTCAGATGGGGATGCTTGTAACATTCCAAATAAAGCCAACCACATCCTGTGCTCAGAGAGATGAGCGAGCATGGCTCAGAAACAAGGGAATGACAAGGGCAAGGCATGACTCACACCTACCCCACTCCCACCCGCCAGCCTGGCAAGGGCACAGACACCAACAGCCTCCTCCTGCCCTCCCCACAAGAGTTCTCTCTGCTGTCCTGCACACCAAGACTAACAGCTGCCTGTGGCACAGAAGACAAAAAGCCTGTTTTGAAGTATATTTGCCCAGTGGATCTGTCACAACAAAAGCATCACAAAGACACTTGCAATGGCACTGTTGCACACTAAACACAGAAAGAGGGATGCCTTTTCATAGGAAGGTGTTACTTGTGCATCAAAATACCTCTTGGTTTGACTTTTATCATTTAATTACACTGCATTGAAATTTAAGGTACAGCCAGACAGACACTGGCCATGAGGGCATGGCCCAGCATCTCTGCAGCCAGGTAAGAATCACACTGGTGAAGCTGGGGCCAATTCACATGGGTTTTTTCCCCTTGCCTGGATGACCACTGCTGTGGAATTGGAAGGCAGTAGCTGGTTGGCACAGAAGAGGGATGCAGGCAAAGCTTTATTAATCCTTGACTGCTGAATGAGTGTGCTTCCCTTCCCAAAAACACCTCAGGCTGTTCCAACCGAAAAACATTTGTGTATCAAAGCATCCAAGTATTTCCCCAAACTATGTCATATCCAAGAGAAAGGAGTAGTTCCAGGGAAACCTGGATGAAAAAGTAATTTAGAACTTCTTCATAGATCTGAAACAAAGTGTTTTGACTACCAGAAATTAATCTCCCAGCTGAAAAAACCTTCTACCAATCTCCTCTCGAATTTGGGACCCTCACAGAAGCTGTGCTTTCACATGAATAGAAGTCATTGTACAAATTGCGAGGAAGGATTTTTGAAAGCTGCCGTCATCTGAACTCACCACTTTTTCCAAGGAACACATTCACATGTACATTTTTTGCTACAGGAATTATAGCACATGTCATTTCCAACCAGAACACGCACTACCCATCTCAAATCTGAGATATGGTCAGAGCAGGCACAAAACTGGGTGCCTGGGGTGAGAATCGCCTCTGGCTCCCCCCAGGCCTTCCTCATCAAGTCAACTGCTAATGAAGAGCTTGTAAGCACCCATGTTAGGGGAGCAGCCCCACAGCTGCGTGGGCAGGGCAGACCTTGCCTCAGACTGTCACCTAGTGTGACAGGCACAACGGGACAGGAGAGGGAAGACTCCAGCAAGCACCAAGATGCAAGGCACGACGCTCACGCGGACAAAAGCAATCTGCTGGTGACCACGAGGACAGCACAGCTAAATGGCTGGTTTAGGTGAGTATTTATTCACACTGCCCCCAGAGTTTCTTATTCCAATCAATGGAAATAAGGACTGCTCTACACATTTGGCTTTTAGGCCAGGTATCACCTAAAAGGTCTCAGCAGATGTCAGCTCTTGGCAGCCACAGGCTGGCAAATCCCAAGGTGTAGGTCCAGACTATACCACTTTTGGCCATGCAAAGCCCACTGAAATTTCCCCCACAACCTCCCTGTTCAATCCCAGCCCCTCCAGAATTCTTTCCTGCCCTCATGTGCAGCTGTCTGCACTGGTGCAGCTGCCAGCTTTCAGCAGAACCAAGGAAATCACCCAGGACCTTCTCGAGCTGCCTTCACAACAAACCACCACAGACACACATCCCTGCTCAAACACTTCTGTATGTGCTCCCTGGTTCAGGACTACCAATCCCAGCAGTATTCCAGCTTTGCACTGCTCATACCTGCACACACCTGTGCTGACTTCTGGGGTGTGTCTCTGCCACAACACACCTCAGCCAGTCCCTTGCAGGGCCACCTCTGTGACACCCCATCCCAAGCAGCAGCCTGCTCACAGCTGAACTGCAAACCACGTCAGTTCCATTATCTGCACCAGAACACGTGAAAAACTGTAGTTTACAAAATAGGTAAATGCTAGTCTCCAATTAAGGAGTGCAGAAAGATAATTGCTTTGATTTGCAGTGCAAACTAGAACTTGAAGGAAAGCAAAACCGATTTCTACTAATTAGAATCATAGAATCCCAGACTGGTTTGGGTTGGAAGAGACCTTCGAGATCCTATCATTCCACATGTCCTACCACAGGCAGGGACGCCTTCCTAAGGCTGCTCCAAGCCTCATCTAACCTAGCCTTAAACACTTCCAGGAATGGGGCAGCCACATCTTCCCAGGGCAACCTGTGCCGTGGCCTCACCAAAATTCCCTCCCTTTCAGTTCATTCAGCAGGAATGTGGGAATTACACAGAGCAGAACAGGAGCAGTAGCTGCTGCACAGCTGTGACAGATAAGAAGCAGCTGAAGCAGGTTACTGTGCTCATCCAGCAGCCCAAGAAAAGGGTTTTCAGGACAACCTTTCATTAGTGAATCCTGCTCTGGGCTGCACAGCCCACCTGCACTGGATGGCAGCAGCCAGATCCCCAAATGTCACTGAGGGCACAGCATCCATCACATCCTGCAGATCCTCAGGCACCTCCAAGGGAGAGCAGAGCCCACCTGACCCAGCACACACAGGCACTGCCTGTGTCCTTCTGCCTGCTGATGCCCAGTGCTGCAGATCAGCAGTGGGATCAATACCACGCTCCTGCTAAAACCAGCGTGAGTATGAAGCAGACTAGCAGTGCCAAGAGCAAAAGACTAATTTGATGGGGGCTTTCTATTTTTAATTATTTCACATTTAATATCCATGCTCTTGATCCTACAGAGATTTAAGACTTCTTTGGGCTGACACACTTGTGTAAGGTTGTGTGTGCATTTAACAGACTGTAGGATCTAAGCCCAACTTTTTACTAAGTACTAGGTAAGCAAATTTGCTTAATAGGAATTTTAATTTGCCATTACCCCTTTAAAAATGTATTTGTTCTCTGCTAAATAGTTATAAATTAGCCTAACAGCAATCATTTATATTTCTTTAGCATCTTGAAAGCATCTCAATACATTTTTACCAACTACAGCAACCCAATGAAGCTAAATCAACTGCCACATGTACCTCTCACAGGGCTTGGTTTGAAGACAGGGTCTTTACAGTAGAAAGCTTGAATTTTTCACTAACTCACTGAAAAAACATATTTATAATTTCAAGTAGGAGGGAAGATGCACAGGAGCCCAGCAAGAAGAGTTTAATCTGCTGAAAGGAAGAATTTATTTTCTACCCACTTACCACCCTCCCTGCCACCACACATCAGGAAATTCCCACACAGCAAGCCCTTCCAACACAGCCTCCTGCACACCTGGGCTTTGGCACACAGGTACCAGTGCCTGCCCCTGCACCACACCAGGTCATCCCAGCTCCAGAGGTGGGCACTTCTCCCAGTGCAGAGATGCAGCAAACCCAGCCCAGGCACAAGAGTCCAGGGCTGTCTGTAGCCTTGGTGCTGGCTTCAACAGACAAGGACCAATCCTGGAGAAATCGGTGTTTCACAAGTACTACAAAGCTTTTTTTTTTGGGGGGGGGCTTGGGGGCTTGCCTGCTTCCTGAGCTCCCTCCCCAAATGCAGAAGGGTATCGTCCCCTGAGAAGAGGCTGGAGAGGCAACAGACACTAACCAGGCAGGCATCTCCACACTGGAGCCCTAAAATGTCTGTATTTTGGCATTCCTCCTCTCCACCATAACCTGCAGCATGTATCACAACCCATTTCACTCCCAACATCACTGCAAAGGCAGGGAGGGGAAAGAGCAGCAACACCTAAAGAGGAACTGAGGCTGACCCAGGGCGGCATAGGAAAAACCACACTACCTCTCCCCAGAACAGCCATGCTGTTGTCCCTTCTCCCCACCAAACCGAGCTGTGCACTGGAGTGCAGCTGGAAAGTAATGAAGGACTGGGTGGAAACAATTTTTGTTCTGCCTGGCCGT
This sequence comes from Rhabdornis inornatus, assembly GCA_013397075.1. Classification (NCBI taxonomy): domain Eukaryota; kingdom Metazoa; phylum Chordata; class Aves; order Passeriformes; family Rhabdornithidae; genus Rhabdornis; species Rhabdornis inornatus. The sequence goes on along the minus strand of VWZS01001844.1, from coordinate 352,902 downwards.
GGACTGCTGGAGCCAGGGTCATTAGCTATGCACGGCAAGCAGGCAGCACTCCCTCATTAGCAGGCCATTCGTCCGCTGCAGCCACCTTCATTATTGGTTCAAAGGAGTGTGCCCAGCCATTATTGCCCTCTCCAGAAACTCAGCCTAATTGGCTTAGGGAATGTACAGGTTAAGAGCATGGACAGCTCTGCAGCTAGCACAGTTTTGCCAAGTCATGATTTTATGAGTTCAGGGAATTGCATATCCTCAGGTCCTGGAGTCTTCGGCACTGCACTTAACCTCACTTTCTGCATTCACTGAAGGGGACAGGATGTTTCTAATTCTCATGGCTACAGGAGAAAAGAGTGGCCCTTAAAGGACTGCAAGCCAGACAGAATCTTTTCCCTTTATTCTTTGAATTTGCAGGCCATTTCCCAGGGAAGAGCTGGTAATGTAACTTCCACAAACGTGGAAAAACAGGCACGTTTGCTCTGAGCAGAGGAAGCAGCCAGCCCCAGAGCCCACTACCCTGGGCAGTGAAGCTCTCTGTATCTCCTGAAGCCACAGAACAGGCACAGAACCCAAAGGCCAGGGAACCTCTGTCCCTAGGCACCAGCCAGCACCTGCAGCCCCCAGCCCACACCCAGCCCTACCTACAGGGCTGGTGTCCCTCCATCCATCATCACAACACAACTCGAGAGAGAGGGGAGGAACGAGGGGTAGGAGAGCCCCTTCTCCAGCCACAACCACCACCAAAGCACACCCAGCAAAGCATACCTTCAGTTCCCAAGCTATTCCTGTTCAAATGATCAAACATCCATACTGCTCCTGAGGCTTTTGCAGAGGTTTCTCTCCGCTAAAGCAACACCAGAACTTGTTCCTCCTTACTTGCACACCTCTCCCGAGTACCCATACTATCCCAGCTCCTCTGGTCAGCATGGTCTATTACCTCGTTATGAGTTCCAGGTGCTGCGACGCTCACCTGCTGAGCCTCCCTGTTGGTGCCACCTGTTTGTAATTACCAGGGATAAGCCAGGGAATTACTGGTAGGCAACCCCAACGCTGGCCCTGCTACCACCTGAAACTTGGGCCCTAATACATCTCAGCTGCCCGCTCCTTTCCAAGCTTCTCGAAATCCTGACTGGATTTCAACCTTGGAGCCCAGTTTCCTGGGGCCTGAACTCTAGGCAGACATTTGCCTCGGTGTTTGTTAGGGTTAGGATTTTCCCTTTTGTTTCTTTCTCTCGTGGAATTTTGTCCCATTTGTTGCTAAGAGACAATAACGACCAGTACTTAAGAGAGACAAAAGATGTATCTAGGAAGGCGGAGAGGACAGTACCTGGCTGCACTTCTCTTGTCTGGGGAGTTTCTCTTGGAGGGCAGAGAGACTGCAGGATTTGTCAGGGGGAAGTGGGCTGGGTGCAGCTCCTCGCTCTCTCGGTGTCTCAGAAGAACCAGGCTGCGGTCCCTGCGGCGAGAGCTCGCCAGCACTGCCAGGCTCCGGCTGCTGCTGCCTTCTCCTGCCGGGAGCGAAGCTGCGCCTGTGGGAGCGCCTGTTGCACTGGAGCCTTATCAACACCCGAGCTCAGTAAAAAAGGGACCCTTCACCATCTGCTGGGGTGCCTCAGGGGGAACCCCGGAACCCGGGGGAGCCTCTCCCGGCCGTGTTCGGAGCCGGGCTGCCGCTGCCCGACCCCGCCCTTTCTCTGCAGCTGCTCCGGGTTTTTTGCTACACTGTGGCCACACACCCCCTGCCTGCCGGGACACCCGGCGGCTCCTGGCACAGCTGCCCAGTTTCTGCTGCCTCTTGCTCACCGCCGGGGAGAGCTCGCCCTGCCATTCCCGCTGCTCCTGCTGCAGCCCCCGCTCGCCGTCCTGCCCGCCGCCATCACCGCGTGAGGGAGATGCTCGCGGCACAGCGCCCCCTGCCGGCGCGGGGGATCATGGTCCCGCCCAGCCCGGCCCGGAGCCAGCAGCGCCCCCTGCCGGCTGTGCCGGGAACTGCAGCGCGGGGAGCGCAGGGACTCGCTGGGCTCTGTGTCCGTGTGCGGGGCTGTCTGTCTGTCTGTCCTGGCACACACCCACTCCTGGGCTCTGTGTCCGTGTGCGGGGCTGTCTGTCTGTCTGTCCTGGCACACACCCACTCCTGGGCTCTGTGTCCGTGTGCGGGGCTGTCTGTCTGTCTGTCCTGGCACACACCCACTCCTGGGCTCTGTGTCCGTGTGCGGGGCTGTCTGTCTGTCTGTCCTGGCACACACCCACTCCTGGGCTCTGTGTCCGTGTGCGGGGCTGTCTGTCTGTCTGTCCTGGCACACACCCACTCCTGGGCTCTGTGTCCGTGTGCGGGGCTGTCTGTCTGTCTGTCCTGGCACACACCCACTCCTGGGCTCTGTGTCCGTGTGCGGGGCTGTCTGTCTGTCTGTCCTGGCACACACCCACTCCTGGGCTCTGTGTCCGTGTGCGGGGCTGTCTGTCTGTCTGTCCTGGCACACACCCACTCCTGGGCTCTGTGTCCGTGTGCGGGGCTGTCTGTCTGTCTGTCCTGGCACACACCCACTCCTGGGCTCTGTGTCCGTGTGCGGGGCTGTCTGTCTGTCTGTCCTGGCACACATACCAGTAAAGAACTGACATTCCTGTCCCACAGCTTTGCCTGAAAGCCCCTTAATTTCAGAGTTACAATAATTTGGAGGGAAGGGGATCATATTCCCCATTCTGAGGGTGGTTCCCACCAAGGCAGTGTTAGGGGTCTGTTTGAACCTTCATAACAAGTCCAGGCTGAGCTGACCTGCTGAGAACTCCAGCAGACTGAAATGGATGGGACAACTACCACTGTCAAGCTCATCTTGCAGCCTATTTCTTTCTTGCATCATTCTCATAAAATTCCCTGCAAACTACTATGAGAAATTTAATATTTCACATTGACATATGACGCAGAGGATTGTGGTTAGAGATTTTTTGATAGTAATGGTCACAAAAGTTTTTCTTTGCTTCTTGCAATAGCTAATGTCTTATTCTCTAGATAGAGACCAATATATAATACAGGCCTTGTCCGTCTTCGTAGAGCAGATCAGAAATTTTTCATCAACAATTGCTTACCACCAAAATAAAATAATCACGTTCATTTAAATCAACACATCTCAGAAAATACTAATATCTCACCGTCTGTTCATTAGGTTTTCCATTTAAAAAAAAATTAAGGCATTTTGAGAAGTCTAAAACGCCTTGTTCAAAATGATTTTTCCAAACAAAATAATTTAGTTTGCATTTTAAAAATACTGGCAAGCTGCAAAGGCTGAAATAGAAATGAAATGTTTAATTTTGGAAGAACATATGCTTCATCAGAATTTTTAACATTCATTTCGGAGTCAAGAGTAAAACTGACACCACAGAGTTTCCTGTCAAAAGGAAAACTCGCTTCTTTGCTAGTCCTAATATTTATCACTTCTGCTCAGTGTTAACAAAATGCAGAAATACTTTTCATTTGCTGTGTGAAGGAGGGGAGCTCTGTTACTGAGCTGCCACACTCCAGCCCAGAGGCAGCTGCACTTCAGCCCTCTGTGAATCCCTCATTGCACAGCAAAGGCTGTGGCTCTGGAGGTGACAGCAGCCCCTGTCATGACTGGCCAGAGCAGCAGCAATAGATCAGCATTGCTGTCACACTGCTGTCAGTGCCTGGCCCTTGGCGGGCAAAGGATGGATCCGTTGGGGCTGAATTAATTGAATCCCAATCCTACAGGCATCCTCCAGAGTGGGAGTTGGACACAGCTACCCATGCCTTGGGCACAGGAGTGCTGCTTTTGTTTGAAAGCACCTCTTTCCCGAATATGTTTCAAAGTGATTAGTAATTGGCAGGTAAACAAGTGACTGAAAGCTCGGTTAGGCACTGTAATTCAAATCTGGGGTTAGCACATCTCTGCTGTCCCTTCACACAGACCAGGGGAAGGAACACCAAGGCCTGGATGGGTGTGAACCTGCTCTGCAGTGACAGGACAAGAGCAAGCAGCAGGAACACATGTCCTCCCCATCTCCCCTCCAAAATACAGTTCCTGGAATGAGCTGGCAAATGCAGCTCTGGCTGCTGTGCACCACAAGGTTCTCCAGCCTGGAAAAGCACTGACGGGTGGTTAGTCCCTGCCTGCAGGAGCACGAGGTACCCACCAACCTCCCACAGCCAGGGGATGGAGAAGGGGATGCCTCTGCCAGAGGGGATAACAAAATCTATGCCTGATTCTGTGCAAGCAGCTCTAGCTTTCTCACCAGATAAGAGGTAATGAGTTTGCGGTTCGTGTCCCAGTGAGCACCAGAGTTAAAGGGCTTTTTGAAAAAGGGATGTAGGAAGGGGAATGCTTAAAATGAAGCATGGATAAGAAATCCATCCCCATCCCTATCATGATCTTGTTGATGATGAAAATGCTAAGTTAATGGAATGGTTTGGGTTGGAAGGGACCTTAAAGATCATCCAGTTAACCCTCCTGCCATGGGTAGAGACACCTTCCACTAGACCAGGTTGCTCCAAGCCCACTCCACCTTGACCTTGAAGATGTTCCAGGAGGGTGGGTTAGTGTGCAATCCCCACCTCCTCTTTCAAGGGATCCTGCCTCAAAGAAATGTGTTTGAGGTGTGGGCCCTGCAGAACGGGGCAGCTCCTTCCAGAAAAAGAGGTGTGTACAGTCACCTAATAGTCTAACTAGTCACCTAATAGAGACACCTAATAGTCAGGTGTAGAGTTGACACAACTAGAGTTGACTCACAAGAGCTTGGCATGTACACCACTTTCCTCACACCTCGACAGGCTGCAGGGCAGGAAAGGACTGACAGTGTTTGTATCCTGTGATATTTGCAATTTTCCCTTTTCCTACCATCTCAGAGAAGAGTCATGTTCCAATCTTTATACAACCATCCCCAAGCAGTTCCCACAGAGACCTGAGCATTTCTGTCTCTTTTGATAGTGCCTGTATCCCTCAGAAAGACAAAATGCCCCCAGCACGAAGCGGGCTCTGCAGCAGAGACAGGAGCTTTGCTCCCAGCAGCTGGTGGCAGACACCAGCCCCTGAAATTCCAAGCCTGTCTGCAGGCACAGGCACTCATGCCTCCGAGCAGTGGGGGTCCCCCAAACACCCATGCATGAGCCTGCTCTCAGGGGACAAACAGCTCCTGAGTCACTGCACAGCCTTCAAACACGGACTTTGTGCACTGGGTTATAAAAAGATGGGGAAAGAAGTCTTGAAAACATTGGTTTTTTTCATCTTTTAGTGAGGTGGCATGGGAAGGGGTGGGGATCGTGTGTCTCAGTGGTGGAGCAATTCATGAGGCCCACAAGCTTCCCTGAAAGGAGGCAAGGCAGCCCTAGAGAGATCAATCGCAATTTTATCTACCCTTTTCAAGTTCTCATTTCTTTTTATCCTGTACTGCCAGATAAAAATCTCTGCCTCAAACATGGGTAAGGAGATAGAGCTTTATTATACCATTCCAAAAACATTAGATGCTGTAGGCTTCGCCCTTTTATGAGTTCACTTTGCTGGCGCTTTCCTCTCTGCCCCCCCAAATCTCTTCCCTTTAATATTTTTTCTCTCCAAATCAGAACAACAGGCACAAAACTAATTATGTGATATTTCAGATCCATGTTGTGTTAATGGCACCCGATTGCGTGTGACATTTCCGACTTGTTAGACTATTATTCTCGCTTATTGTTATCTCTGCTGCTCTGAATACTGGCTCAGGGCTTTATATCCCCCCCATGCACCAGGCTCTCATGCCCCCCTTCCCTCTCTTGTTCTCATTTATCAGTGTGTGAGGATCTGTGGAATATTAAACTGGGCCATGCTGGATTGCACACTCTGCTCATTGTGGGCAATGGTGGAAGGGAAAGTAGAGATGGCAGAGCAGAGAAGGTAGGGAAAAGCAAATGCCAGAGAGGGTCTGGCGGGAGAAGCCACCATAGCAAGAGTCAGCCCAGGGGAATCACTGACTTTAGGCAGAGTTGTGTCAGGCTGTGAGATGTCCATTCCTCAGGTGACCTTCCAGGCTGCCCATCTCACCTGCCTTATATTCTCCAAGGGAATCCATGGGATACCCTTCTGATGTGGCTTCATCCCACAGGTCTTGCTTGAAGAGACAAAATTGTTCCTTCTGCTTAGGCCTGTGGGTGGGGCCTTAGGCAGCAGAGGCAGCAGACTGAGCCTGGCCTTGAGCCCCTGGGCTGCCTCTCAGAGTGACAGCTAGTGGGACATGTCCCACCTACAGCCTCTGCTGCTGACCATAAACCCAGAACTCTGGGCATACAGATGGAGGCCAAGATCCAGAAGCACCAACAGCCCAGTGAACATCAGCTGCTTTGCAGCTGCAGCACGAGGCAGAACAAATGGCAAGAGCTGATCGAGGGGTGCTGCTGCCACCACACGCCTACCAGGCAAATATCCGTGATGCCACCTCAGGGACTGGACTTCTTAAGGGAATATCACAGTGCAGCTGTTGCCCCTTTAGGGCCAGCTTATGGTCCCAGGGGTTCAGGGGAACATGCAATCATTACACATAATTCTAGCTGCTCCTTCACCTGCCTGCAGAGCTCCCATATCCTGAGGACTGCTGAAGGTATTGGCCTGAATGCTGCCATCCTTTTGTTTCACTTCCTGACTGATTGTGCTCCTGGGTCTCTTTAGTCACACAAACACAACAGCTGATTTGTCTCCACACAGCACTCAGTGAGATGGTGGCTGCCAAGTTCTTCCTGCTGATACAGGCAGTGTGATCATGCCAGCACTGAGACTACAGGGAAAAGACTGAGAGGGTTCTCTTGCCTCCACTCCTGCTTGCTGAGGCTTCCCAGTGTGCCACAAATAGCTCTTCCCTCCCTATCCAAACTCCCCCACTCCCTTCCAACCCCACCCCTGTTCCTGCTCCACATGTGGTAACCCTGTGCTGCCAGTGAGCAGCACTCCAGACAAAGCCCCCATACCTGGCTCCAGCCAGTAGGTCCATGAAACTCCTTCTACCCTGTGAAACTGTGTCAGGAGAGATCTATATTGGTAACTAAGCCAGGGCCAGAGCCCAGGCTTCAGACACTGTCATGGCCATCCAAGCCAGGACATACTTCCCTGGCCCGCTCCAGCCTGCAGTGTCACAGAGGATCCTGGACACAGTTCAGGGGATGGCATGAGCCAGGGACTGTCACCAGTCAACTCATGGGAGAGGCCAGAGTTTAGTTGTATCAGCACAAACCACAGCACATCACACCCCCACAGGACCAGACTGGATCCTGGCTTGTTTCATTTACTAGAATAGATACAGCCTTGGTACAAATGAGTTTTAGAGAGGACTCTTTGCCAGGAATATAATCTCCAGCTTTGTTCCTCTAGGGCTCAATCCAAGAAGAGTTTGCAATCATGTACTGCTCCCTCTGTGCCAAGGAGCTGGGAGGGGGTGCAATACCAAAACCTGAACATTTGAGCTAAATTGCTTTATATAACCCTGAGTCTCTGTCTTGGTTTAAGCCCCATCCAACTCTAATGCCACTGGCACGGCTGGAAGTCACCTGGACTTCCACCATGGGAACCCTTATAAAGGCCATTAGTGAGGCCACAGACACAGGCAGGGCTCTGCAAGTTGCCAGACAGGACTCGGCTGTCCCTATGAGTCTGTGGGTTGGCAGCTATTTAGCAGACACATGGAGACCTGAAATAAACTTCAGCTGGGAATAGGCTGCTTCCAGTAGCAGCTGCAGGGATCTGCTGCAGGAACAGCTTGGCGATCACTGCTCATGGGAACAGCGCTGTGCCACTGCCTTGTGCACTCAGGGCCCCAGGCAAGCAGCAACTTGTGGGATTTCAGTGCAACAATTCCTGTCCAGAGACATTCTGTCAGCCCTCCTGGTTCATAACTCACTGAAACTCTCAGTCTGAGCAGCTCCAGGTCCAGCTCCATGACTGCATTCTCATGGGCTCTTTACCCCTGTCTGCAAAAGAAGGACTAGGAGGCCAAAAAGTGAACAAGCTGCCTCACTGCATCCCCAGCCCCTTCACTGTTGCCCTCCTGCACCCCCTGCCCAAACACCCATCTGTGCTCTCTGCCTGCTCCCCTCTGCACCATGCCCTGGTCTCCATGTCACTGCTCCTCCCTGGAACAGCTGCAGCACAATATGCTCCACAGCTTGTCAAGGGGGATGGGAGAAGGAGCAGCAAGATATAAATAAATAAAATAAAATACATCTCAATCCTTTTATCACTATACTTCTTTCAGTCATTTACAGAGATAATAATTGCCCAGACTCTGCAGGAAGCACTGGTGGAAGCAAGCACAGAAACCTCGTGGCAGCACCCTACTCTCTCATGTGCTGTCACTTGGGTGTGAGGCAAGAAAACAAATCTTTACAGAGGTCAGCCCATGAGTTTGTCCGAGTGGGGCTGGCTGGCAGGTGAGCAGGATCAGGTCAGCAGGACATGGAAAAGGGAAAAAAACAGGAAGAAGAAGAGAATCAGAAGCAAAGCTATGAAGGAGGGGAAATGAAGAGAGAGAGAGAGCAAGCTAAAACAGCACCCTGGCATCAAGGAACAGAGCGAGGGTGGGAAGAGAAGAGGGAAGAGCACACATCACTTTAAAGCCTATCAGTAAAATGCTGCTTTCCCTGGAGATGGATCAAAGGTCAAACCACTGTTCCATGCCAGGGTCTGGAAGCCCTGCCCAGGGCTCCTGCCTGCTCTGCCCCACGGTACAGGAATGGATGCCCTGCTGTGCCCCCAACAGGGCCAGCACTCCCCAGGGATGGACCAGGCATCCTGCTGGCCACCAGGGCCTGCTGCATTCAGCAAGGAAGTGGGAGAGAAGAATGTCCCTCTGGGCAAGGGCAAGAGAATCACAGCAGGTTCCTCCTGGGGAAAGTGGGCTTTGAGCTGGCCTAAAGCCACCCAATCAAGGCAGCAGGAAGAGCTCAGAATGTCACCTCTTAGCTCATGGTGACTCAAGTGCTCCCACATAAAATGGCAGCTGTCTCTTCCAGTAAACAGATGCCTTTGTGGCTTTAAAGGGCAGGGGATCAAGGTCATCTTTTCCAGAGGTTTAGCCATCTCTTTCCCTTCAGATTTGCTAATATGGTCCATCAGTCAGCTGGCTCTTCAACACATCTCTTCCAGGCACATCGATTCACACATTGATTTGTTTAAGTGCAGCACCAAATGCAATCCCATTCTTCATGTGTTCTTCCCACCTTGGGGAGTCCCCTAGCAGACCCCAAAGGTGCCTGTCCTCATGAAGAGCCCCCACCCTCTGGGGCCAGCCAGGCCTGCAACCTGCAGCACCCAGGAGAAAGGACCCTCTATCCAGGAAACATCAAGTACCTCTGGGTGTGATTTTTAATTTCCTGCAACACTTAGATCTACAGTGCAATACCAGGAAAACAAGTTATTACCTGCTGTGGCTTTATTCTGCCATAAACTGTCACCATGGGAAGGCTATGGGAGCTGTGTGTACAAGGACGCTCATGCTTTGAAGGAAGATCCCTGCATGCAGGTCACTGGCTCCAAGCATCAGCTGGGCCATGAGGAAGCTGCCTCTGGCTTCTCTCCAAGGGGAAAACCTTCCTGGGAGGCTCAGGCTGAGATTTCCCAGGCAATCCTTGCTGAACACGTTGGTTTCAGCCTCTTCACTTCCTTCAGGGCCCTTCCATGAGCCCAGTCAACTGCAAGCCTGAGGGGCAGCAGCCCCTCCACATGTCCTGAACAGATCTTTGTGCATTGAGAGTGTTTTCTAAGCAAAGAGTGACAGTGGTTCCTACTGCCTGTCCCCATAGAGAGAGGCAGTGCCCCAGAAGAGTGACAGGGGAAAACAGAGCTGCTTATTCCAATGTGCTCCTACATGGGAGCATTGTCAGTGCTGGGAACATTCCATGGAACCAAAGAACAGCTGAAAACAAAGCAAAAAACAAATCCCCAGAGAGCAGCTTGCCTTCTCCTGACAAGGACATTCGGTTGATCACCAAATGTCACCTCTGCCTCAGCCCTCAGGTCCCTTGCGCTCCTGATTTTATTCCCTAGCTTGGTGAGGAGATGGGTACAGATGGGTTTGGGGAGGAAGTGGCAGGGGAAGGCTGCTCTGGCTGGCTCTGTCCCCTGCCCAGCACTCTGCCTGCCCTGGCTTTAGGTCCTGTGCCAGGGCAGTGACACACAGCCATGCTGTGCTTCCCCCATGCATTTCCAGGAGACCCTCATAAAATCTGACCTTCATGCTATAAACCTGTAACTGATTGCTGAGTAATTCCTCCTGGGTGATTTAGCAGGGACTGTCCACAGAGCTGCAGTTTGTCTGGATTAGAAGCAGCATTCATCAGGCAGCAGCATGGCCCACCTGCCTGTCTGCTCTCATTGCCATCTCCAGGCCATTCCCTGCTCTCTGGCCCCAGAAGTCCTGCCCTCTTTCTCCCCAACAGCCCTGAGCTGTGAGGAGGGGGAGAAGTCAAGCAGGGAAGGAGGTGCTGGGGCTGCCTCTGCTCTTTCCCTGTCATAAAGCTCTCAGGGCCAGCTCTGCAGTCAGGGGAGTATTATCTCTCCATGCTGCTGTTAATCTCTTTATGGCATCATTTGACCCTTTCTAACATCCATTGATTTTTGAACTACCCTTTATGGCAACGCTTTAGATCCCTTTGGTCTAAATTACTAAACATCAGTGCCCAGGGCAAAACATGGGAACAAATAAAGCAGTAGGGAAAAGTCCATTCAGGAACTGTGACTTCCTTGGTGCTTTTGGGGCCCCTTCTTCCTTCTTTGCTGCCCCTCAGCCTCCTCTCTGTGGGCACCTTAGGGATCCTCCTTGCCTCCCAGCACCCAGGGGCACCTCACCCTGCCCCAGCTGTGCAGGTGGTGCCTCCTGTGGCACATCTGGCAGTAGGTGCTGAGCTCACCTGGCTCCATCTCAGATTCTCCAGCTCTGCACTTCTCCAGGCACTGTCATGCTCAGGCTCTGCCTTTTGCCACCTGTCTCCAAACTCACACTGCCTCAAGTCACATCCAGAAGAAGCTCCTGGCAAAGCCTTGCTAAGGCAGCCTAATAGGGCAACTCAACAAAAGGTGAAGGCTTCTGCTTTTAATTTACTGGATAAATGACTTTTTATTCCAGATTAATATGTTTTAATTTATTTCTGTTTTCCTGCGCTCAGCCCTGGTCCAGCAGTGACTGTCTCCTTGCCTCATACTTGCTACTTGTCCAAATGAAATACTGAGGTATATTGTCTACTATTATAGTAAAATACACAATATATCACACTGATGCATTCTGTAAGTATGACATAAAAATGACAGATGTGCTCTGGCCAAACACTGAAATGTATTCATCCCGCATTAGTGCAAAATTAATATTAATACGCTAGAAAATGGCTTGGGTGATGAGGGTTTTGTGTCATATTAGAGAGGACACTTCATTCCTTCCTCATTTTTTAGACAGCATCAGCCCTTAAGTGCTGACAGGAGCCCCAGGATATCTACCACAAGCATATTTTCACAGAACTCCAGCCAGGACCACAGAGGATGAAATGCTTGGACACGACACAGAACTGAGTCCCACAGAACAGGTTTTAAAGTTCAAAGTGATACCAGAATTAAAATAGTTCCTGCCTTCTCTGTGCTGGAGATGCTTCATGGTTTATCCGTTGTATATTATCATCCCCTCCCTCAATGTCTTCAATCACTGACTGTGTCTAAAAGCACCATGAGGGAGGAGTGGGATCCATCCCCACGCATGGTGGGATCAGTTCATCACATTTGGATTTGGCTGGATTCACCTGCTGAGTGCAAGTCTGTGTCAGATTTTCATAATTACTGCCCTCCTCTATGAGGTGTGGTAGAATAGCTGGTGAATGCAATGCTGAAGATAATACACTTTACAATTAGGCCATTTAATTATTCCATGGTGTGATTTCCATAACCACAGGCATATCTCTGCAAATTTATTGACCACGTACAATAAAATATAGCAAGTGAAGAGGAAAAGCAGCAGATTTAATGTATCAAACATAAAAAATTCTTTCCTCCACTCTCATGTGCAAGTCTTAAGCCCTGAAAGTGGCTCCAAATAAAGTCTGCACACTGTGACTAATTGCCCTGCCAGTACCATATACATAGACCATATACATACATACTATACACATACTATTTAAGCAAGACTAAGTGGGGAGAGGTGAGGGACATTTTCACCTTATCTAACCATATCTTAGGTAATGTTTCTTACACAATAGCTTAGTTGCTGCATCTTTGCCAGATTTCCTGGACATCTCCCCCCAAGCCAGGCTTGCCCAGTGTCAGCAGCTGAGTGAGCTCACCACGGCTTCATTTACTGCCAGAGGATGAGCAATTCCAGACCAGGTCTACCACATCCATTTCTCTCCCTCTGGCCAGGGCTTCAAGGGAAGATGAAACAAATAAGTGCTTTATCATGATGGGTACAAAATTGCAAAGCCAGGACGGCTCCGGGAACACAGACTTTCAACTCCACGGGCCCTGGTGCAGTCCCCTGTGCCCCCCTGCATACAAACCCTCCCTCACAGCCACGAGCTGCTGAGCAAAAAAGCCTCCAGAGCAGCCCCAAAGGAACAGTTTGTACCCTGCCTTTCATCTCCAGCACACAGGCCTTTCTACAGCACCATCAATACAGGATGGAGGAGGAATCGTTAGATGCAGCACTTCCATCAATATCTCTGAGAGGAACAGGTGACATGAAAAAAGGTGAACCTGAGACCTCTTCAGATTGGAGACAAAGAAATTACAAGGATCTTTTCGATGGGTTAGCATTTTGGTTTATATCTATATCTACACCTATACCTAATTTATATACCTAGAAATGGAGTATCCATTTTTTCTTTGTAAATGGGAAGTGGAGGCTGAAAGCTACAACCTTTGCCTAGAAGACTAAATGGCCTTTGGAACAGGCTGATAACTGATAAAAACAACCTGCAAAAGCATGTATCCTTGCATCATTTAAGATGACCTTTTAGAAGGGAGATACAGGAAAAGGGGAAGAAAATGAACAGAGAAAAGGAAAAAATGCTGGGGGAAACAAAATTTTAAAACCAAACATCCGCTGTTGGCATTTGAAGCAGCTGCTACTAGAACAAGAAAATAAAAATAAAAATAAAATGAGATTCGACATTTTATTTCCCCCATCAAACAATATATCCCAGCTAATGGCAGTAGAATAAAAATTTACCCAATGAAGCCTGTGAGAGAGGCAAGAGAGGAAGAGGAGAGAACAAGGTAGAGGGAGGGGAGAAAGGTTATTATAAATGTGTCAAGCTTGTTTATGGCCCTTTATCAGCAAGTGCAGTGGAAAGAGAGAGGCACCGTTAGCACATTTTAAAAGTGTTTGGCAGCTTTGTTTGGGAATGTAAATAATCTTTATGGTCAGGAGCATTTATGTTTCAGGGAGCAGGCAGGCACGTGCCACCTGTGCCAACAGATTTTTGAAGGACCTTCTGACAGCCCTGCTGGGCTCTGCCTCCTGGGCCTGCAACATGGGTGCTTCATCTGAAGGTCTGAAACCACAAATTAAGGAAAAGGCTGCACTGGGAATATCAAGGGATTGGGGGGAGGACTTGAAAATCGTGGAAACCCATCTGTCAAGGTCAGATGCTGGGCTGGTTCACCTCATCCCTGAGCCAGTGGAGTTAGGTTCCAGTTCTAGTGATGTAGCTACAAATCTGCAGGACAGCAGCTCTGACGCTCCATGCAGAAAACCACTGCCCAAACTGCAGCCCCCTGAGAGCAGGGTGCAGCAGTGGGGGGATCAGTCCAGCAGAGGATTTGGTCACCGCTTCTCCTGCTGCTCCCACTTTCTACTACAATTAATGTAAGTGATAGGCAAATCGCTGCCATTTATTTACATGGAAAATACATTATCAGGAATACCCACGCCCTGAAGGGAGCTGACATCTCATTTTTCATGGGGAGGGAGAGCCCTGAAGAGCAGCAGTGGCAGAGATAAACCAGGAGACTGCCATGAACACAGAGACAAAGGAGGACACCGTGGTGCCTCTCCGTGCTGCTGCAAGGGAGATTCACGCTCCGCAGATTAATTCTGAAGCAGTGTTTAACACATCTCCCTTTGGGGATGAAGGATTTGCCCTGCGTTTCAATGAGACATTCAAAATCATACTCATCACTCTCGGAAATGGCTCTTAGTTAAATTGTCACCTCTCAAGCAGGAAGGCACAGCCGGGAGCTGCTCAGCCTGGGAGGAGAACGAGGCTGTGGGGCCATGGCAGGGCTGGGCTGGCAGCAGCTCGAAGCAGCAGCACAGGGCCTTGAAACACAAAGTTGAGCAGCTTGAGTCAAGGACTTGAAGTACAGGCAGCTCGTGGGATGGCCATGGGGCTGGCAGGGAGCTCAGGGATGAAGGGGTGGGTGTATGGCTGCCAGTGTATGGAGCAGAGGAAAAGAGAAACATCTGGAAAGGGGCAATGGCCAGAGAGCAAGGTTTTCCTTCTTGTGTGGGAAATGAAGATGGGGCAAGCTAAGCGTTCTCTTTCTCTGATCTTCTCCTGTATGCCTTCACCTTTACTGTTTCTTTCCTGCCCTTCCTGATAGACAAAAAAAGTCAAAATTCAGAGGGAACATGCAGCTTTGCTGTTCTTGCACATCCTGGACTCCCACGGCCAGCAGAAGAAAAGTGGAGCATACCAGCAGGATCAGCAGGTGAGAGATCCCAAAATCTACCATGCACCTTCGTGGCCTGCTCCGGTGTCCAGCACACACAAACAGGGTGAGATGAACAGCCACAGGAATGTCTCCACCAGCACAGCAGGGCAGAGCAGATGCAGTAACAGCACTGGCTGTGTGCTGCTCTTGCTGTAAATCCACTGTGAGCTGCAGGGGTGGATCCAAGTCACAAGGCTGGGGTTCTCCATTCCAGTACACCTGGCTGTGGGACAGTAATCAGAGAGATTCCTCTCCCACAGTCTCCAGAACTGCCAACTGGTGAGCAACAACTTCAACTGCTATTGACCTGAGGACATCTGAACAAAAGTCGAAAAGTCCTTTTTTACCCTCTTATTGATCTTGAGAGTATTCACACCTGCTTTATGAAAAGGTGTAACTGCATTAAATCGAAGATTTTGAAGGGGTAAAGACACTATAAGAGAAAAAGGTGAATTTTAATGAACTCAGCACACCAGCACTTTCCAGGAGGCCCTGGAATACTGTCAAACCTGTGTTCCCCTCCAGATAAGGAGCCAGCAAATTCACTTTCCCATGTGCAGCCAGGTACCTAGAAATCGTCATATAAAGGAATTTAAATGTAGATGTGTGATATTTACTGCAAAGCACGACCTGTATGCAGACAGGGGAAGGAATACTTGAGCAGGAGGAGTAAATGACTATCGCAGGCAGAAAACCCACTGCAATTCATGCATCACACAAATGGTTGTGTATATTAAAGCAATGAGGACAAAGGGTATTGATTTAGCACAAGTATCAAGAGTCCCAGGTGCTAAAACCCGAAGAAATACAAACTGTGCTGGGCAGAATAACAACAAAACGAAATGATAAAAGGATATGAGTGTTTGAAAAGACGCTTTGGACGGGCTATAAATTCTAATAATCCATATTTCTCGAAAGCAGCAGCTATTGACTCAAAAACAAAAGAGCAGGCATTGTAATGTAACAAATGTCAGACGGGATAGCAGCAGGAATTCAATTTGTTCTGGCCATATATCAACTTGAAACTTAATGTAATGGCACATAGTTAAAGCTGCACCCTCACTTAATGGCTATTACCAGTCCTGGGTGGGTTTTCCAGCAAGCATAAAGCAGTGAGTAATTGGCCCCGCTCTGCCTGCATCACTGCTAATGAAAAAAAACATGCTCAAGCCTGGTGGGATAAGGGGAAAGCAGGGAACCCTGGCAGAAGCAGGCAGCACTAGGGCTGCCAAGAGCCTGCCCTGCCAGGATCCCTTCAAAGAGCTTCAAGAGAGACCTCCCAGACTTGAACTGACCAGCATCTCTTGTAGAATGGTCAAATCCTCAAGGCAGCAGCCTGACATCCTTGTTAGCTTCCTAAATGAACAGCATTCGACCTGCTGGAAGAAGAGCAGGAGAGACCCTGGCAGTGATCCCTCCCCTGGCCCCAAGCACGGAGTTTTTAGGTCTGCTCGGGCAGGGGCTCTGCAGTTGGCCAATTAGAGCCACTGTAATTACTTCTCTGCCGTGACTGACTGCGAGCAGTGGAGTTAAACCACAGATTTCCTGTCCCACAGTTACTGTGGCTGCTGGAGTGAAGAAGCAGAAGTGTCAGCATTGCTGAGAATATGCTCTGACCATATGTCAGAGGCAGGAGACACTGAATGGAGGGGGAGGCAGTGGGGAAGGGGGAGGCAGGATGGATGTGGGACACAAACCTTTTTAGCAGGGAATCGTAGAATCACAGAATGGTTTGGGTTGGAAAGGACCTTAGAGATCATCCAATTCCAGCCCCCTGCCATGGTCAGGGACACTTTTCACTAGATCAGGTTACTCAGAGCTCCCTCCAGCCTAGCTTTGAATGCTTCAAGGGATGGGGCATCCACAACTTCTCTGGGGAGCCTGTTCCAGTGCTCATCACCCTCACAGGAAAGATTTTTTTCCTCATGTCTAATATAAATCTACTCTCTTTTAGTTTTAATCCATACCCCCTTGTCCTGTCACTCCAGGCTCATGTAACAAAGTCCCTCTCTGAGTTTCTTGGAGCTCCTTCAGGTACTAGAAGGCCACAATTAGGTCACTCCTGAGCCTTCTCTTCTCCAGCCTGAGCAATCCCAATTCTCTCAGCTTTTTCACGCAGGAAAGGTGCTCCATTCCTCTGATCCTGTGGAGGTCTCCTCTGGAGTCACTCCAACAAGTTGATGTCCTACCTGTGCTGGGAAGCCCAGTGTGAAGCATCCAAAGCAATCAGGGAGGGCAGAGATGTAAAATTGTCCTAATCACTCCACTGCAGATAGGCAGGGCTGTTCCCAACAGGCACATTAGACTTTTAACCAAGAGTAAAGCTTGCAAAATGTGAACTTTCCAGGGATATGCCACTCCAAATTTCAGGATGCAGTTTTGGAACAATTAAAAGTAAATCAGCCCCTGGGAGAAACTCTCAGGTTTGTCATTGAACCTCACACATAGCAGAAGGGAACTCTGGAAGGTCAGTGCTGTGTGAACCTCCCTGCAGCACAAACACAACCAATTTTATTCCATATCATTAAATATGGAATTGTGGCCTTTGACTTGGTTCTTTCAATGCTTCTCAGGAGGCTATTTAAATACCTTCCACAGCCTTTTATTAAAGCAATAAAGATACTCAGAGCTTGTGACTCAGCTCTGCCTCCTCATTTACCACGAACCGTACCTAGAACTTGCCAAGATGCCCAAGGGTGGCACGGATTACCCCAAGTAAAGGTTGTCAAGCAGTGCTTTGGGTGGCACAGCTGGTTTTCCTCATGCCACAATACCATGAGGCATTGGAGGGGATTCAGCACAGAAGAGCTGCTGAGCTGTGGGAAGCCCAGCACAGGCTCCCTGGGAGCCCAGCTGCTCTCCCCAGGAACAGGAGGTGCCTGTTTTGCTGAGAAGTTCCCAGCATCTACTCCTGGGTGAGGGGGTAGAAACACCACAAACAAGCAGCCCAAACACTACAACAGAGAACAAGGTGAAGCAAGAGCCCAGCTTGCCCTTGGTCAGTGAACAGAGGAGGTCAGGAGCAGATTTTGGTGTTGACCAGACAGCTGATGAGTGCAAATGGAGCACTGGAAGCTGAGTGTGCTCATGGAAACCAGACCTTCTGAGTGAGAAGCTGGGAGGGGGAAGGGATGTTGTACAAACCCACAGTCCAGATTAAATCTCATCTTTAAGACCCAAGTCCCAGTAACAGTATCTGCTGTAATGCCCACAGGCCTTGCTTTCCTCAGTAATCTCAGCCATCAGTCTCCCATGACTGACACCACCAGGAATGAATCTCTTTTGAAGCTGACAAAACTCACTCTGAACTGATTTTCTCTTGAGCTCTGTTTATCTGAGACTGAAGAAAGCAGCTCTGAAGCAATCACAGCCTATATTTACCCCCCAGATCTGCACTGATGCAGCAACAGCCACGAAGTGTGGCCAAGGCCAGTCTTGGCAAGTGCAACACCCAGCAGAAGCAGTTCTGTTCATTTTCTGTCCCCCAGGCCCCTTCCCCTCTGGAAGCCAAGGCTGTGTTGACACATCTTGGCTGATTCCCAGGGGACCTGGGGCAGGCTGCCTGGCAGAGAGGGGACCCCAGCCTGACTCAAAACAAAACAGTTGGAAATATTCTGGGTGTCTGTTTACAGCCTCATAAAGATTTTATGCAGTGCATTTAGCCTCATGTCTCTGCATTCATCGTGTTAAATGCTGAGCATTTTACTTTAATACCACAGTGGCTACAAGCAGGAATACTTAACATCAGTAAATAAGAAGTAATCACATTTTCCCAGTGAATGGATCAAAAATGGCCACTGGGAGAGTTAACCTTGTGAAGTTGAAAGCCAGGAGCTCTTGCTAGAGTTTCCAGCAAACTGTAGACCCTGTGGGGCATCTCCAGGAAAAGAAAATAATTAGAAAAATAATGGCATAAATAATAAAGCTTCTGCATCTTTTAATTGAGGAACTGGTCTGCAGATTGGGCACAGCACACTCATGCCCAAAAGCCAATATTATACATTCAAATGCAGGCAATGGAGGGAAAGAGGGGCAGAAGCAGACAGACTAAGACTCTCTGCATTTGTGAGTAAAATCTACCGGAAAAGCACATTACAGCTCCTTGGAAACGAGAGCATTTCATGGAGAAACACACACACAGAGAACAGGGGCTTCTCAAGTGAGCTCAGATTATCACAACAGACTCTCAGGCACGGCTCCTGCAGATCTCTAACCAGCCCTGTCTGGGCTTTGGGCACACTTCTATCTACCTGGGAACTCCAGGCTCCAGCACCAGCTAAATTCCCCTGGATGCAATCAGTCCTTCCTTGAGGTGGGCACATGGCCAGCTCACAGCACCACGCTGCAGCCTTGGGCCTGCATGCCCACTGTGAGGAATGGCTCAATGTCTCACGAGATAACAGCTTCAGTGTGGCAGTAGATTAGCAATATATTAATTATGTTTGAGCTATCTCAACTTGTTAAATGATGTTTAACAAGTCATCCCCATGAAGAAGGTCAAAATCTAACTGAATGTCTCATGGTTTTACCTTAACTCACCTTGCCATGTTGACAGGCTGCCCAGAGAAGCTGTGGCTGCCCCATTCCTGGAAGTGTCCAAGACCAAGCTGAACGGGGCTTAGAGCAACCTGTTCCAGAGGGGTTGGACTGGATGATCTTTAATGTCCCTCCCATCCAAACCATTCTATGGTAGGTTCACATTAAGTATCTATATTATATGATTTTCTAAACACACCTCTTCTCCACTCCCTGCCTCTGAGCTTCTCTCTGTTTCAATTTTCTCATGTAAAATTGCCCCTCCCTTGTTTCTCTCCAACATTTTGTTGTTATTCTACCACCCAGAAGACCAGTTTAACTCATTTGCATCCCCATTTAACCACACTCTCAATCTGTCACTCAACTGTCAGCAGTAATGTTAGGAAACAACACTTCAACACCTTTCACACTACATCACTCCAAAATAAGCTCTCCTAAGTCTGAACTATTGGCTTCTGTTGGTACCTGGTTGCATTCCTCTGGTCTAAATCTAGTCCTTGGCTATAGAAGAAACATCCATAAAGGGATCTGGTCTCCAGGTTACCCTCTCAAGGGCATAGGTGGTGCTGATACCAGTAAGCCTGATGCACATTACAACAGACCTTCCTGTCCAGCAGATGAGAAGGGTGGGGTAGGCACAGACAATGCCCAGTAGAAGATAGTACATGTCCCTATCCAAAACTTCCTTCCCAGCTGGTTAGATTCTAAAAACACAAAGACACTTACATAAAGCTTCTTCAAGGCTCAAGCTATCAGCTCCACTGAATTGTTCCCGAAAATTTCACTGTGCAGCTGTGGAAGCACAGACTGAGATGGTGTCCTACAGCTTTCCCAGTCAAAGAGGGGCTGGGAATTAGATTGTGGAGATAGAAGGTGGGAAGCTCATTTGCTTTCTCCATCTCAGTCTTTTTTTTCTTTCTTGATAACCACTCTACAGGAAAACGGCCACTTTGAAGTTGACAGCCAGACACCAGTGCTGTCCCACAAGTGGTGGGCCACCACAGAACATGACAAGATTTTCAATTTCCTTCAGCAGTCAGAGAACTTCCAGAACACCCTTGATGAGAATACCTCAAGTCTACAGGATGATCCACGAGGTCTCTAACTGCACAACATCCCCCAGAATACCTTGCAGTGTCTCCCTTTGAAGTTGTGACCTGATTACCATAAGCAACGCGCTGCAGATGTACCTCTGCAAGCCCAGAAGCACCAGGGGAAATGAATATATTAGTATTTATCATATTAATGCAGATCAAGCTGGGTATTTGTTCTGACATTTCAATAATAGCTTTTTTCTATTTTTTTAAGCAGCAGCTTGTATTTTCTTCTCCTTTAAATAATTCATTGTTACATTAAACTTATTTTAAATTGGGGTCCTTTTTTGATCAAACTAAAACCTTATTTGGATAGCCAAAGGGGAAAAAAGGTATAAATGAAAACTCTCTTTTTTCTCTCCTCCATTCTTTCACTCCTTCTTTTTTCTCTCTTGTTAAAATCTCTTAATCAAAGTGACAATCTGTCTTTCCCAGGAAGGAAGCTGGCGCCTTTGAACAGTGCTGCTCTGAGAGCTCTGTGCTTTGATGTGGGATTTAACTTCTGCCTTTAGCAATCTCCAGAGTCTGTGCATGGTGCACTGTGCCAGCCCATGTGTGCCCATGGTGTGTTCTGGTGTGTCTTTGTGCCCAGACACAGCCTGACCCACCCACGTGGGCAACAAAAATAAATAAAATGGCAAGGGGAAGCACAGCAAACGCCACGAGCACCAGGAGGGTGATGTGACCTGTGTGTGTGGAGTTACTGCTGAGGCAGCTCAGAGGGGATCTTGTTCTTCACCTTCCCCCACAGTGACATCATCAAACACTTCATCTGTTAACTCAGCACATACAGAACAGCCTGTGACAGGGCTGACACCCTGCACAAGGTCTGGGGTGTCCTGGGAGCCCTGGTCCTGTAGGTCATAGTCCTTGGGCCATGGCTACACCCTTCTGGCTGATGGGACACAGTCTGGGGCTCTGGTGCTATCATGCCACTTGCTGTCCTTTCCCTTCCTTCCCTTGGCTGTGCTCCAGGCTGCCCCTGTTCTCATCACAGTCTCTCTTCTGCTTTGGAAATTGTTTCCCTCATGCTTTCTCTAGGCCCAGCTGACCTCAGCAGCAGCTCTGGGGGACAGTGATGTCTTCACCTTGTGTCTTTTTTGAGGACATAGCACAATCAGCAGCTTTGATCTCAGGAAACAAACTCGGGCTTGGGCAAATGGGCCACCTCAGGAGCCTGGGCCCAGCTTGTTTCCACGGGTCGCTACTGTCCTGGTGCCTTGGTCACACATTCTGTTGTGGATCAACGTCACAGAAAGCCAAACCAGAGTAGAACTGCTGACATCTTCCCATTGCACAGGAGGAAAGCTCCCTCTCTATCACATAAGGAAGCACCATCACTTGCTACTATGATTTTACAGCAGCTATTCATCACATAATTCCCAAGACCTCCTCTCTACTCCTAGCAAGTGCCTTCTGGGATTTCACCCAATCCTTCAGGGATCCCCTTTCCCATCAGTGTTGGCACCTTTGTCATCCTTAGGAGAAGTTCTTTGAGTCAATCAGAGCTCTTGGTTTTGTGCACATTGAAGATTTTACAGGTGCTTCTACCTGTCATCCCCAGTGGTTTTCCGTAGCAGCAGGCCAAGTGCACAAATGCTTTACAAAATACTGAACAATACAAAGCTCAGAACTACAAATCTCCAAAGCAGCTTCAAGTCAGAGAAAACAAAACCTTGACAACAACAGAATCCAGCACCACCTCAAGTTTCTTGTACCAAAAGACAATCTTTAGAGTAAAACTGGTATCAGTTCATAATGCCATCTATCAAGAGTCTGGGGATTTTTGGAAGTTTAATGTTTCAGGTTTTCCCCACTTTTCCCCTCCTGTAAAAGCTTATACACAAACATACACACACAGATCTTTCTTCTGCTTTAAGAACAAACACATAAAAACACAAATGCAGGGACACATTAATTTTTTCAGGATCTTTTCTTTCTTTTATGTGTGTCCCATTCCTCATCTCTTCTAAGTGGAGTTCTTGTTGGAGTTCTATCTCACATTTCTGTAAGCTGTGGGGATAGCATGGCAGGAAATAAAACTGATCTTCTCCCTACTTGCCTGCTCTGGGAACCTTTGCTGAGATACTGCAAATTCCTGCATAGCTGGGAAGAGCTCACACCTTGCCCATGGTGACCAAAGAGGGAGATGTCAGAAGAGATCTATCCAGTTTCCAGTGTCTGCATTGCAAACAAGGGATTATAATCAAGACAGAAAATAATGATAGTTACAGAGTAGGGGGACACAATTCCCCAGACTCCATCTAAGTGACTGCTGCCCCTTTTTGGCTTTTGACTGAGACTGGCCAATCTGATCTCTGCTGCAGGCCTGCTTTTCTCATCTCCATGGTACTTTTAGGTTCATCTCCCTCTGTTTTGAGGATCTGTGTTCTCCTTGGCTGGGATACTTTCACTGCCCTCCCAAGGGCATTATATCTCATTGAGCATATATTGCTTGCAGGATCTTTTGTTCCCCCACTCCAGATCTCCTTCACTGAATATCTATTTCTGTACATCTTGGATCAGCCAAAACCAAGGGTTATATCCTTTCCATAGAGGAGTGAGGGAATGCAGCAGTTAACACTCAAAAACCAAGGGGGTCTGGAGAGGTCAGCAATGGGCTGCCTACATCCAGGGATTGTGGCAAAGGACACAAGATAGGCTTGAGCTGGAGACCAAGGTCAGGCTGCTTGGGGAAGGACACATAGAAGAGAAATAGAAAAGATGAAAAGTGAAAAGATAGTGACAGGGAATGGGAAGAACATGAGGAAGATGTTTTACAGTGGACAGAAAGCATTTGTTTCACAAAGAGCGGGAAGCAGGGAAATCTCCAGGGAGGTTTCCTTTCCCAGGCATTTACTCTAATTAGAACACACAGAGGAAATTTCCACCCCCAACTTTTGTAATGCTTGATGTGGGAGGTAAAGTCTGAGCTAGAACTTTACCACTTCCCTGCCTGTCCTGACCACTATTATACGGACAGCTCAGTCCATTCCAATACATTTCCCCTCTAAGCCCCTGCCTTCCAGAGGTGCAGAGCACCCACAGCCCCCCTGAGAACCAGCACCTCCCAGAGCCTCAGACCCAGATCTCTGTGCACAGCTTGGGAGATGGGGCACAAGAGGAGTCTTGCTGCTGCTGTCAAGCCCATTCCCCTGGTGCTGTGTCGGGTATGGATGAGGCAGCTCTGCAATACACAGTGCACCGAGCCGCCCAAGAACAGAGCGAGGAATAGCACCTCTCCGCAGAATCCCGGTGCCATTTCTAGCAGACGAGCAAAGCAAAAGGGCAGGAGGAGCATTTCCAGGCACACAACACCTATGCAGAGAGCCCTGGCAGCCCAAGGGCACCTCTGTTCCTGCTTGGTGCTGCTCCCTAAGCCCGAGCCTGCTGGCTGCAGTCACTGTGCTGCATTCGCCCGCGTTCCACACGCCGCGTGTCCCTCCTGAGATTTGCCACCAGCTTAATTGAGTGCACGTTGGAGAAGGTCCCCCCCGCCCTTACCCTCATGCATACCCAATCAGGTCTCCTGATTATGCANGGGGTCCCCACCCTGCCAGAGCCACCAGAGCGGGGCCACCAGCACGGCCACCAGCACCGAGGGGGTGACACCGCCCCCGTCCTGTGCCACCACCGCCACCAGCCCCCCCCCCGCGCTTCTACCCCGCCCCACTCCAGCACAGAAAGGGAGGGGGGTGAAGAAGAGTAACAAACCCTTCATTCATAACCAGAAACATTAATTATATGTAATGATGGGCAGTCAACTCCCTGAAGCATTTGCATAGTTACTAATGCTAATGGATTCAGAGTGCCTCTCTCCTTCTCGTGGAGGAAATTTAATTGGAAAATGCATAAAAGCATGAGGAGGGTGCTCTGAGTGGTCTGAAGTGGCACATGCAAAGCACAGGAGCTCTCTGGAAATGGAGGAGGAAACCTGGTCACTCTCTCTTGGCTCCTGTGGCCAAGCTGCCTTTTCTTCCCTTGCCTACTCCAGCATCTACCCCATTTCTGGGGAGCAGGCACAGGGGTAGCATTAGAGAGCATCCAGGTCAGTCTTCTTCATCCCAAGGGGATTATAAAAATAAAATGTAAGGAAATTAGGAAATTCTCACCTAGGTGCCTCAAAGACAGCGAGTAATAATGCATGCAACTCGCTTGGCACTTGCTTGGGCCCTCTGGCCCCACAAATCTCCAGGAGCTGTGTCTTCCTCTGTTCCCCTACATGTACTGGTGGCTGCTGAGCTCCCCTGAGGCAGAACTTGCTGCTTTCTCCCCACTGCCTCCAGTTATGCTGCCACGGGGCCTCGGCTTCCTTCCCAAGCAAAAGCAACATCACAGCAACTGCAGCACAACAGCCAGAGCCAGAACCTCTCCATGGACCCAGGGAATGTCTTTTCCTCCTTCCTGGCTATCTAATAATGGCTAAAGGGGTGTCAAATCTGGGACTGGGCCACCTCCTGTGGTCTTCTCAGTCCCCAGACTCACTCCCACAGCTCTCCAGGCCAGTGCATCTCTATGGCCAGGATTTGGGGAGGGGTGAACAAGAGTTCATGGAGCCATATGCTTGTTCTTCCACCTTTTCCTTGCATTTATTCCCCGTCTCTCTGGAGTTTGGCACTGGGTCTGGGTCTGTGCTGCAGACAGTGCACAGGAGGTCAGCTGTGCACCCACTGCCTGTGCCCTCCTCAAGGGGCTGAGTTCCTGAATGGAGATAAGTTTTGCATTGCACTGTGAGCAGCTGGTGAGGCAGCAGATGGCTGGGAATCTGTAAAAGTTAAAAAAAAAATTTAAAAGTGCCGCTGTCACAGCCCCAGGTATTGTTCACTCATTCCCAGTGCCACCAGACTCCGAGTGCATATCAAACAGGGGACGTGCCCTTGGAATCATCGTCAGAGGCAACTGTGCAAAACAGTGACAGAGCCACTCAAATGTCCTCAGCCAGGAGGCCAAAGATGAGAGACCTGACAATAACAAAGCTCTGCATCATCGCAGAGGGACAATCAACCCTTCATCTTGCCCCTCTGCCATCCTTCAGAGTGGTGCAGCACCCTGAGGGACTGGACACCAGTCATTGCTTTATTGCACCATAAAGCACTGTGCACACCTTTGGCAGTGCATAAATAACAGCAATAATGTGGTCCCTTGAGCAAAGCAGCATTTCATCAGCAAGAAAATTGTCCTCTCTCTCTCTGTTAATGTTCCAGTGGGTACCACAGCAGTCCCTCACCCCGGGAGGGGTTTGCACATCTGCTTCCATTGCAGCCCTTGTAATTCAGGGGAGGGCTCGGCTGGGTTTCATCTTTCTCTTGGCAAAAAATTTTGGTTAACTTTTAATATTTGTGAGGACCAGAACCAGGCAAAAGGAAGCTTTAGCAACAAATCTCTCTCCTTCTGACTCCTAACTTGCCTCAGCAACTACTCCAAACCTCGGTCCCCATCTTAACACCGGCAGTAAGACAGAAAATCCAACTGGCACCTCCACGCTCCAGAACCAGTGCCTTAGGCAAGGCTGAGATGGAAAAATGTTTCAGCTATCCTTGTCCTCTTCTGTCAGCTCACCAGGGACCTCACTGGAGACCCGCCAAATTCAGTAGAAGCTGCAGGTTTCCAGCACCTCCACAAAACAAATGAACAAAAGCCCTCAAGGAGTCCAGTTTATGGCATGGACAGCAGAAGGATTGGTGCACACAGACACAATATTTTATACTCAGGCATGTTTGAGTGAGTGATTCTGTCTCAGAATATTGTTTTAGCTTTAAGTGATTCAATGATAACAAATTCTGAATTTTACCAGTATACTCTAGATCCCTGAAACCCGGGGGGGCAGATTTTAAGCTATTTTCCTTATGAGAAATCCAAAGTCTAAGCTCTCAGCCGACGTTTCCCTTTACTTTGTGGGGTTTTTTTTTTGTTTTGGTTTGGTTTGTTTTTTTTGCTTGGGGGTTTTGTGTTTGTTTTGTTTATTTAATAATGGCCCATTTGGATATATAGATATTTTGCCTGGATTACAGAACACTTTGAAATCTGGTGCACATTTGATCCATTTTCCCAATACAGTAGAAATGGACAGAAACCATGGGGTACATTTTCATTCCCTCCAGCTAATCTCAATGCAAAGAGTAGCCCAGCATCACTTCTTTTAGAAAATATCCCTTTCCAATTCATTTATCAGTAGAGAAAGGAGAAGGCTGAAACAAAGAAAAAAACTGCAAAGAACCCCACTGAGCAGTGTAAGTGCTGATTAAACCTTGTCTCAGTCGAGAGTTCAACTTGAACATATCTAAAACGTTAGCAAAGTTAATCTACACATTTCCATGGAGAAAAAAACAAAGCTTTGGAATTGTTGTGTGAAGGCTGCACCAGAGACCAGAAATGAGAACCATGAAGGTGGCTTTGCTCAGTGCTACCCAAGAGCTCTGCTCTTGGCTTTGTAACCCCACTGAAGGTGAGGAAGAACAATTCTGCAGGAGTTTACTAAGACAATATGAAAAGCAAACATCTTCCACAGCAAGTATTATTTCGTTTTCTTGCTGTCATGTGCAAAATGAGTTTGAGGGCCCTCAAACTTTTTAAATGAAGGCTGCCCCAGAGCCCTGTGACAATATTTGCCCAGTCTGAGCTGCCTCTGCATGGAGGGAAGCTCCATCTCTGTGCTGGGAATTCCTGCCTGTTCCCAGAATTCCTGCCTGTTCCTGATGAAGCAGGAGAGCTGCTGGCAGCACTGCAGAAATAATAAGCTCTCTTATAGCTCAGGATGAAAAACAGACAGGAGTTTTTGGGGACAAAAGGCAGGAAGATTTCCTCAAAAGCCAGCACAGGCCCTCCCTCCAATCCTGCAGCGAGGTTAGAGCTGGCGAATGGAGAAAATCAATGAATCCAAGTTGAAGGACTGGAACTGACTGAGGAAGGTACTTCAAATGCTCACTCCCCCAGAGACTGTGTGACTCAGGCTGCCTTGCAAAGCCTGCTTCATTTCCCCAGACTTCCTTGTTGTTTGAGATCAAGGGTTGGCTAAGTGATCTCAAACAGCAGTAGTTCATATTTGTACAATATCCTCAAGACTAATGGACCCTAAAAGTCTTCACAGATTTCATACAGAAATCACCTCAACTATCACAGGAAGATTTTTAAAAGCTAAATTCACTCAGATTATCACATTTTCTGAGCCTGTTGATCTCTAAATATATTTACCATGGCCTCAATCCAAAGTCCCATTATCTGGAGGGATGCTGACCCATGAACCAGAATGATTCAGAACAAAAAAACAGATCTCTAATAAAAAATTAATCTGAGAACTATTTACTTCCCTTTATCTTGCCTGGATAACAACCTCAATGGCACTGCCAGCAGCACTAGAGCAATAACTCAAGGCACATCTCCTGAAGATTTGGTGTTTTCTAAACTGAGTAGAGAAATGATTTTGCATGAATCATTGAAGGCACCTATAATTGTCACAAGACTCATGATAGATTTTGCAGAAGTTTCTCTGTTGCTTGTGGTGGACTCAGGCGGGAGACAGTCCACAAACAAAATCTTGTAAAGGTTAGTACAGAACATTTCTGAACTGGATTATTGCCTGCAAATACAGAGTAACAAAGTGGCTTCTGTGAAACCACAAAGGCACACACCACCACTATTTAGTTGTTTGCAGAGATCCCTTGAATCGGTAGCAAATTAAATAACGTTGTTTCTACAAGATTAACTCGTAGCTAAAATGCTGCATCTTCATAAGGCAAAATCTTTGTTTATTGACAAAAATATATTAACTTCTTTTTCAGTACAGGAAATAAAGACATCCTAGAAAAGGACAATTTTATTTGCTGTCTCCATGCTACAACCTTTGGAAATATAAAAGTATTTTCAATGATCATTTATAACTCCAAAGCTGAATAGGAAGCGACCCATTGTCTTCATAATGACTTTGAAAGTAGCGCTGAAACTTCATTTGGAATATTTTTTAAAGTTAAAGATTTACTGTAATGCAATTATTTCAATATTGGCAAAGTGTCTCCACTTGTAACTGGTAATGTTCATTTGTACATGGAGTTGTAATTCCCCAGGCGAATGGAATACAGGAATATATCATACAGCAAGTATCCCATGGATATATCGTCCTTTGATCAAGGAGGCTGCATTGCAAAGTTTTAAATCTTTTTAAACTCATCTCCCAAAGTGATTCAGCTTTCCCACAGGGCCCTTGCATATACTACATTTGAAAAGGGTTTTTTTTTAAATGTTCTTAAGCTGCTGGAAGTGACTTTGGTGCAAGGGAAGAGGATTGGATTGTTCAGCAGCAATTTTTAAGCTCTTTCAGGCTGTCCAACACAGGAAGGCACTTCCAGTACTCCACATTAAGGGTCCTTTCACAGCATGCTAAAAGCTTTTTAATGATAGAGTTTTGAAAATTAAAACAATGGCAAAACACATTAAAGCTAAGTTACTAAGGGGAGTTGAAGAGAAATTATTTGACCATAACAGCAATTTTAATCCCAGAACACACTGTATCCAAAAGAATGGAAAGGAGTTGCATTCAACATTATGCATTAGCTCTCAAATATCTGCCTTCACATTTCAATTAATTCTAGTGCCTTAATCCAAGTCAGCCACTGATAAAAACTATTTACTTCTCAGGAAACCATGAGCATTGCTACTTCAAGGCCAACATTTCACAGAAAGCTCTATAGAGATGTACCCTGACCACAGCACATGCTGAGAGCAAGCTGAAAACACGAGCACAGGCTTCAAAAATTCTACAGTCACAGTTGGCCAAAGTTCCTGAAACTCTGGGTCTCCAGCTTTAGCTGTGTACCTTATGTCCTTCCATTTGCAGCAACAGAAATAACAATTTCCTTGAGAAATGAGCTGGGGCAGATTGCAGAAATAGTGACTCTGTTAAGGCAGAGTTTCAAATTAAAGTCAATTTCAATTATACATGTAAAGAGTTTTTTGAAATCATTTCAAAAAACAAAGTTATATTGAAATGCATTGGGACTGCTAATAAGTATTTTATTTTAGATAAAAATTGACACTTAAGAAAATTGAATTTTGTGCTTGCAGACAACGGAAAAGCAGACTAGAAAAGTCAAGGAAAATAGTTCTTTAAAATGTCATTTAAAACAATTAGCTAAGCAAGGTAGTTGTGCTAATTCTGTGATATTAGGGCCCCAGCCATGACTAGTTTCCAATCAATGACAGCCAAAACTATTGTACAGCATTTCCTCACCAAACAGAGCAGAGAACCCCTACACTGCACAGGCTTTCAGCTCCAGGGAAGCCATTTCCACATCCTCAGATACAGCACAGACACAGCCCAGGGAACTTTCCCGGCCTGGCAAAAAGGAATTAGTGGGAAAATCACTTTTCCTCCAGACCATTCTGGCAGAAAGGAATTCTGCAGGACAGTTTTTCTTCTAGGTGGACTCTACTTCCAGCACTCATCATGGATGTTTCCCATCACACCTGTGCACCTCAGAGTGCTTTTAAAACATGTATTTTGTGACAACATTTCGACATATTGCAACAACACTTTAAACATTAGCTTTGATGCAAAATTTGAGGTTCTTCGATGCTTCTGAACATCAAGGCCCACACAACAAAGCACACCAGCCACAAGACTGTGTTCTTCATCAACCTAAAATCAGAGCAATCACCATCCTCTCTATTCCACAAGCGCTGCTCAGGCTTGTGCAGCAGTCAGAACCAGGAAAAGCTGAAGTACAGGCACTACAGCCTCTGCCATCTTGTTGAAGGCTCTGTCCTTGAGCTGCTCAGAGCTCTGCAGTCCAGCTGAGCTGCACCTTGGAGCTGCTGTTTGCTCCTTTATTCCAGCACCCAAAGCTCCTTGCAGATGTGCTCGGACCAGAAGGTCACATGCAAAGCCAGCCCACAGCCCAGAACTGCAGCCAGGCTCACACACACAGGCAGCATTCTCACACCTGCCTTCCTTAACAAAGAGCTTGGCTTAGATGTTTAAATAAACCCTGGGAAATCTGTATACCAGGCATGACTCCAGCACAGGCTCCCTATGTGACCTGCAGCAGGACATTTAAGATCTCAGTAAAAATAAGACTGATAACAGTTCTATCTGCCTTGCCTGTTTAGACCTTTAGCTCCTCAGACAGAGACTGTCTCTTACATGCACTGAGCCTGGAATAGTTGGGGCCTCTCAGGATAATTATCTGCCTTACAGTAGTTAACAGCAACAATGCACACAGCAGTGCCTCAGAGAGGGATGCACCACCCCAGAAACATTGCAAAGGCAAACAAGCACAAAGCAGGAAGTTGTGGATGAGCAGAACAGGGATATTATCAAATGCAAACATATTTTTGAGCTCTATGATCAAACTGGAAGGCAGGTTTTGGGCTGGAACGAAAGAAATCACATTATTACCCACTTGCACAGCCTGACAGCACAGCCCCATGCAGAACGCATGAAAGCTTTCCCTTTCTATTATGCTTAGGGGCTGTGATGGAAACTCATTTTTTCTTCTTTTCATAAATAAAACCATAAATGACTAGCAGTCTGGAAAGGCAAAATCTTGCAGGGGGGGAGCTGTTCTCATGTTTTATCAATGAGGAAGCAGAGCACTGGGCATCATGATTTGTCTGTTTGCCTGTTTTCATTATCTTTTTAATGTTAACATTAAAGCCTTCTGGAGACTGTATTTAAAAATCTGGTGTCAAATGACTATTTGAATAGAGATGAAATGCACCTTTGAGAATAGCAGGTAATAGCAAGGCTTTGCTTCTGCCTGTGAGCTGAGAAACGTGTTGTAATGTCAATGCTGGGTGTTGCTGAAAAATTCTTTCCTGTTCCAGGCTCTCTGTGTTGTGTTGTCTCTTTTGGCCTTTGCTCAACAGCAGCCAAAGGAGAGCTGGAGGCCACGGGATCCCAACCTACAGCACTTTGTGGTGAGAATGACCAAAGCTGCAGCTGCTCTGCCTCACTTCAGGCTGCGTGCTGCCCCAAGCACTCACAAGGTTCCAGGTTACAATCCCAGCCCATCCACTGGGAGTTTGAGTGCTCAGGGATGCTCCGAAAAAAAGGGAGGTACAGAGGTAAAAACAGCTCTACTTTTATACCTCCTTCTTATGCTGTACAAAGTAGAGCCTGAAACCCTTAGGCCAGCTTTTGTTTTGTTGATTTTTTAAACTTTATTTGGTTGTTTTCATTCCTGCTCAGGGTTTTTTATTAGACATTCAGGTCTTGTCAATTCTGTTTCTCTGGAAGGTTTTGTGGATGGGTAGAAAACGAATAGGTTTAGGATATCAGAGGAACCAATAAATTGCAAGAGCCCTAAAAAAAATCACAAACAGATTTTTATCTAAAATGAGGCAGTTGCTTAAAGGGTACCACAAAGATGCATTTTACTAACATAACAAATGTTCAGGCCAGCTTTTGCTTAGCAGGAGGTGCAGACTGCTTAGGAAATTGCTTCACAGCCCACCCAAAAATGCTGATGCAAGTGCAAAACCCATGTATGTGCTTATGTGCACATACACCCAGGGATTTTCAACAAGGAGTAAGCAACTTTCCTGTGAATTCCTCCGCTCCTCTTCCTGGTTTCTGCCAGACTCTCCCCAATTTCACCAGTGCATTCTGTGCAAGAGCAGCTGAAAATTATCCTCTCTTGGGCATCGAAGCCAGAAAAGATGGGTGAGATCATTTATGCCACATTCCCATTTCTCATATACACATATATGTTGCTTATGGCACCATTCAGCCCTTCTGTCACTGCTCTGCTGCAGAAATATTGGCAATGGGGAGCAATTAGGCTTGTGCCCTTCTGTCCCTCCTGATGGAGATGGAAAAAGCCATGGAAAAGAGTGAAAAAGATTTACCAAATTCTCTGAAGCAAACCTGCCACCTCTGAGCCTCCTAGAGCAATTATTCCCACATGTGCAGTGTACAGATGAAGGAAACTATTTGATTCCAAAGTCAAAAACCTGAGAAACTCTAAGGAAAAGTGAAAACATCAGAGCCCAGAAAGTGGACCATTAGCTAACTGTGAGTGACAAGATAACTTCATTCCTGTGTTTCTTCCTTGCCTTCTTTACCAAGGCCCATCTACAGACCCAATTCCTATCCAAGAGCAAAGGTGCAGGCTGGACTCCCACCTGACTCTACAGGGGAGCCAGGTAGCTATGGGGGAGACAGATTCCTTATGGAATCTGTGATTAAAGATGCTGTATCCCAACTGCACTCAGGCAGGTGCTCATCTGCCCAGAGAACTCATTAAGTCGATAGCAAAAGGGAAATCACTGGGATCTAAAGTGCAGGCCTAAAGATGAGCACAGTCCCCAGTGTACTCCTGAATTAGGGCCAGGGTAAGCAAAGAGCAGAGAAAAGGGAATTATTTCAGCTTTTTTCCCTTCTGGATGCTCCATATGCTCCAGCCAGCTGTTCTGGGTTTGCTCATACTCATTACAGTGGGTATGTGTGGCAGACTCTACCTCCCTTCAGAGGGACTCAATCAAACAGGGGCTCAAATGGTTTGCCTGAGGCTTCAATGCGGGTTGTCCCCCCAGAGCTGCACACCCCCAGCTCTCCTCCTGTCTAAACCCAATGGCTCTAACGAGTCCCACCTCATTAAGTGTGGTTAGAGAAAGCTCTGGTGACTGTTCTGTCTGTTCAGCCAGAGTTTCCTCCTTCACCCACTGCACATCTCCATCTTATACACATTTTGGCTAGCAGAGGGAACGTGCTTCACTGAAACAACAAACTTGTTTTGGGCAAGTCAAATGTATAGCTAAGAAGTTATTCTTAGGAACAAATTCACAGGCTTGGAGCTTTCCTGGCCCCAGAGCCTGACGTGCTCACCAGTGTCACAGAAGCACTCCAGGGAGCTCTGCCTCCCCCACTGCAGCCGTGTCACTGTCCCCTGTGAGTCCCCAGAGGCTCAACCAATAACCCAGCATGAGCTCTCCACAGCACAGGCCCAAACCCCGAGCTCTGGGCCAAGGAGGACCTTAGACATCCAACAGTGCTTGGCACATCCCAGGATCAGACCGTCATTTATTCCCAAAGAGAGGGGCCCTTTGCTAGGAGAAGTCTTTGGGGTTTAGTATTCTGTCATTTCTTCCCAAAACTGCCATGCCACTCGCCCACAGTGGGTCTGAAACATGATGACAGGAGAATTTGGTTGTTTTCATGCTACTGTCCCAAACAGTCATATCTCCAAAAACTTGCAGCCTTCTCTGAGCCTTTCTTTTCTTATTATTTCACCCATTGAAACACCAGAAATCCTTCCCCATCATTTTTTTCCAGTAGATTTCCCTTCCAGTGGCTCAGAGTGGGTCCTCCCACTGTTCCCCCACATGTTGTCTCTCAGCTTTAATCAAAGTCACTTCCTTATTTCCCATCTGATTACCCAAGTGCTGCCTGGCCCTCAGCCACCCTCAGAGCTGGCATAAGCAGGTGCAGCTCTGACAAAGTGACATCAATCTATGTGCACCCTGAATTGGAGTTGTCTTCCTGATGGAGACCTCTTGATCCCAAGCGTTTCTGAAAGCACAGTCGCATGGTTTGCACATGTGACTGAAGCACAGGAGAGGAGGCAGTTCTTGCCTCTTTAACCTACCCAAGGATAACCAAATGAAGAATCTGCCTCATTCTGCACACCTTCTCCCTCTCTTTGAAATGTAAATGCCCTCTTTTCAGCTTAGATATTGGGTCAGAGGGATTGATGAGTCTGCTGAGAGCTCCTGTGGTATCAGCAAGCCTTCATTTACATTTCTCACAACCAAATCACTCTCTATGCTCTCCCTTGTCCCATTTGAGTCCCTTCCCAGCCAAAAGGCTTCCGTGTTCCCTTCAGCTTCGGGCAAAGGTGTCAACCACACAGTGAATGCCCGACTTTTCTGCACCAACATTGCTGCAGCACTGCACAGGTCAGACACAGCCTGTCCCTTGCACCTACAGCTTGTACCTGGCAGCAGGCACCTGTGGCTGCACTGCTGCAGTGAGTGTGACCCATGAGAAGAGGAAATGAACTCACTCTCCTTTCTAGCCTGGTTCCCAGCTGACCGAAGAAACACCGGTCTGCAGATTCATCCTGTGGGAACTCCCAGAGTCCTGGAGCCCACACAGATACAAACCAGAGCCTGGTTTTCAGAAGATATATTTGTGCCAGAAGCCTTGAAAGTATTTCTAAGCTACAAGCAACACTCTGCTGACTCACTTCTATAGAAAGCCATTCACTTTTCTGAAGCATCAGTGATATCTGCCCAGTGACTTTCAGCTCTTTGAGTTATTAGGTTTGCTTCACTAGAGAAACCAACACAAAATCTCGTGTTTTGGACACCAACAGGATTTGAGCAGTGGAACTCCTTGTTTCAGGGGGCTTGATGCTAGAAATTCTTGTAAGCTGAAAGAGTGACTGAACAAATTCAAGGGAGAAAATCCCACCTAGAGCTACTGATTGTAGGAAGGACATTTGACTAAGAATGTCAAATCTCTGGAGATGGAGAGAATATATTGATAAGTGTCACTACATGCTTATCCTGTTCCTACATTCATCCTCAGGCATCCACTATTTACCACTTCAGGAGAAGGAACGCTTGGCTGGATGGATGCTCTGATTGAGGCAAAGGCAAGCAAAGCACCCTCAAACACACCTGAACACCTAAACTACCTGCACAAACCTTCACAAGGCTGCCCACCATCACCACACTGCACCAGGAGCTACAACAGAGCCACTGTGCCATGATGAGTGATTTTCCTCTTGATACACTTCAGAGAGAGCTCCTGTCTAGGGTCAGAGACCTGCATTTACCTCTATTATCTGTACACCCGAGGGAGTACCAGAGAATAGTCATCCCTAGCTCATTTTACAACCAGCAAGTTGGAGAGCATGGCCAGAAAGCAAGTGGCCTCAGATGAGCTGATTTCTCTCTCCCTGAGAGCTGTGACTTCGATACCAGCAGCACACAGAGCTGCACCCACAGTTTATCTGCATTCCCCAGCTTGGATGGGATGAATCTCAACTTCAACAATAGACACAGAGAACAGAACCTGCACCTCATTGCCCTGTATCATGAAG
Organism: Rhabdornis inornatus; assembly: GCA_013397075.1. Classification (NCBI taxonomy): domain Eukaryota; kingdom Metazoa; phylum Chordata; class Aves; order Passeriformes; family Rhabdornithidae; genus Rhabdornis; species Rhabdornis inornatus. The sequence continues at coordinate 317,580 of VWZS01001844.1, read as the reverse complement.
TAATGCACTGCTGGAGGCTCAGTTTTCCATCAAAATTGTTTTTGAGGAATTACAGGCCAGCATCTCCGTGAACACCCTAAGAAGGGCTGTTCTCAAACACTCCTGTGTCTTGGGCCACTTCAGGCAAGTTCCTGAACAGAATAACCCCTGCATTTGGCCACAGGAAAAGCAAACAAGACCAGAGTTCCACTGTGATTCTAGGGAGAAGGATGTGCAAAGAAGGCCTCTCAAGGTCATGGCTGAGAAACCACATCCACGGCAGCAGCTGTCGGGCTCTGCCAAGATGCCTTTGCTCAGGAGGTCTCTGGGACATAAAGGACATCACTGAGCACAGGGGCTAGGTGTGGACAGCATGTTTCAGGCTCCTGTGACCTGGGCACAGAGAATAAAGCCCACCTGCTCATTCTCTAAACACACAGCTGTGCACCAGCCCTTCAGATGCAATTCAGCCTCATGCTGGAAAAACAAAGGGAGGTGCTAAAGGCCACAGCTTCTCCTTTTTTCTTTGACAGCTCTGAAACACCAAATATACCACAGCATCTGGCTAAGCAGCCTGGCACATGCTGCTGCTCCCTTGCCAGGGAGACTGACTGACAGATTAGATCAGACACACAGATAATGGGCTAGGACATCTTGAAGCCCCATCTCAAGCTGATTCCTGTTTGCAGCATTAATCTCCAGTGACAGAGGGCCCCCCAACATGCAGAAACCAGCTGTGCAGCACTGTAAGTAGGACATCATGTCATACATGCTAAGGGGAGCATGAGGGACTTCTGAGGTGCCTTGGTGCGTGCTAGAGCAGAACATCCCAATAAGAAACTGCCTCTGATATGAGGAAAGGCTGAAATGGCTGTTGTGAGCAGTGGAGTTAGACAAGAGAAGTCCCAGGATACAGATGAAGTCTCCCTAAAGACAGACTGTGTGTAACCCATCACTAAGCTTCCTATCAGTAGAGGTACAAAGCACTTTCCTGTCACTGGGATATCTCAGATATCTCTAAAATGAATGCCAAAGAGCAGCCACAAAATTAAACCTTGATCAGGGAGGGTTGTCTCCCCCACCACTCACACTGTGATCCATCAGCCCTGTCACTCACAGGCTGCCTGCAGCCACAGCCTCTCCCTCTCCTGCCACGTTCCAGGTGACCTCTGCCTGATCTCCACTCCAAATGCTCCGTCTCTAGTCCCTCTGTCTTCCCTGGTGGAACATCCACCCTCTGCTTCTGCCACAGAGCTATGAATCATGATAGAATAATAAGCTCATTTATGAGCAGCACACAAGCCCAAAGGACCAAAGAGTGAAATAAATCGCTACAAAGCCCTCTAAGCCGATTTATTCATTCAACAGTTTCTTGCTTTGACTCCAGCCTCCTCTAAGCACTGTCCAAACATCGTGGTAGTACAACAGGAAAAACAGCAACCTTCTTTCAAGAGGTTCATTACTTTTGTCTTTTCGAGATCAAGAGATGAACTGCCTTGTAGAGCATTTGAAGCCCAGCCTGCCAGCTGAATGCATCACTGCTCTGGCTGACTCCCAGGCTGGCAGTGAGGCCTGCAGCCCTGGCTAACATGTAAATGAACTGCTAACACCCAGCCTGGCCAGGGAAAGACACTGCCTCAACTCCAGGGCCCTCTTGTCCTCAGGAGAGTGGATGAGGATTTAATCGTGGGCCTCTCTTGGGGCAGGGAGGCTTCCCAAGTTGAACACAGCTGTTTGCTGGCTGGTGCTGGTGCAATATAGTGTCAATAAAGGGGACTTGGCCCTTCTTTCACACCAAGGATCACAACAAACACTCAGCAGATAGCAGTCCCCCCAGGCAGAGCTGCATCCATATGATAGCTGAGAATCACTCACCATATGTCAGAACAGGAAACAGAGGCAAGGCAGGCTGAACACACCGATCCAAGTTTGTCTTTCTAGGTAGGTACAGAGCTGGGACAGAAATCTTCAGGTTCCTCCTTCCTGTCCCTCACCATCTTAGCTCCCCTTTCACCTTTCCCCCCAAACCTTCATGCCATTAGCTCAAGTCAGCCTGTCATTTTTTGCCAGGCCTGTCTGTCCTTCAGGCTTACCCATTCCTGGGCTTTCTCACCCCAACCTCTCCAGGATGCTGGTAGGAAAGTTGTACTTCTGTAGCTTTTCCAACCTTGTCATAGCTCAGGTGCAGAGAATAAACAGAACATGTGGTCACACCGGATTTTCCCTTTGAGCAGCCACTCACAGAAATCCAGTAAGTATCCAAGCCTGGAGTTGCTCCTTCTCAACCTCACCACAGAGTGTGATCTGCTATGACACAATGACCCAGCAACTGGAGATCCCAGACCTGTTTCTCTATCTGCCCGTGAATTACCTAAATGGCTTGGGTAAAAAGGTGTTCTCACCTGTAAGAAGTGCTTGCAATTGCTCTGTGAACTTTTTTTCGGGGGGGGGGAAGGTGAGAAAAACTGTGCAATGACTCAATAATTCAGCCCAGTGGAACATTCATCTGGGATACAGAAAAGGGTCAGGGTCCCATGGCAGACTCCACTGCTGCTCCCTAAGCCTATCTGTGACTGCCAGTGCTACATGAATGCAGAATATTGCTCTGTTGTAGATGATTTGGACAGGAACTGTGAAGGGAGAAGCAGCAGGGCACAGCTATAAGAGAAGTAAGCACAAGATGCATCTATTAGCAAGCATCCAATTTAGTGACTACCCATAAACCAGGCAGTATGAATAAGAGACATTAATGGAGCTCTCATAGGCCTTTGCTATTACTTTTCCACATGAGCATCACAGCAAAAAGGAAGTCTTAAGAGTAGGTTGAGTCCCTTGATTCATTACTCCCTCTAAAGTCCTAAAAGCCCCATACCGAGACAGAAAGCACCAAAACAAACTGCAAGCAGCTTTTCCCTGATCCAGAGGAGTTTTACCCTTTGGGAAGTAGTTGGCCATTTTTACTGATGTCCTCCCTGCCAAATCCACAAGATTTTCTGAAATCCCTCTGCAGAACAGTTGGCTTTCCAAACTGTGTTGCCTTCATGCTGAGAGTATCCCTAATTTATCTCCGTAGGGATGAGAGCAGCTAAGAGAAAGGAATCCAGTTCTTGTTCAAATGAATCTCCCTTTACTTTCAAAAAAGCCCAGGAATCCCTCAGGTGGCATTTCTGTCCATGACTAAACACTGGTGGAAGGTGTAATATGTGGCTTAAAGGAACAGCTCACTATCAATACAAACATGCCAGGCTCACATTGCCTTGGCTTTGCAGGAGGACTCTGGGCTTTGAAAGGCTTTTACAGTTTCCTCTCCTCTACATAATTAAAAAGTGATTAGCTTTGCAATGCAGGATGGAATCACGTTCAACATCCTGTGGGCAGCAAGAAGCTAAAGCAGGGGAGAGAGAGGCACATTTTACAGCTAGAGGATAAATGGCCTTCAAAAAATTTTGGAGGAGGAACAGAAATTGCAAGGAAATGAGAGGCTGGAAGTGAGAGGAGGGGCTATTCAAGTCCTGTAGGGATGCAAATTTTGGCAAAGTACTTGCTTCAAGATCAGGGTTGAGGTCCATTTAGCAGAGCAGCAGGGGAGAATCAAAACCAAATTAGTAAAGACAATTAATTCTTCCCTGTGTGCTGGGTGCAGGCTCAACTCAGCACCACTGCAGCTATTGGAAATCTTCCAAATGGCTGCATTGACCCTCAAAGCCTGCCAGCAAGGCCTGGGCTAGGAACCACTAGCAGGAGCTGTCCATGGCCCAACCAAAGCTGGAGTCTCTGAAGGTATCCCACCTGCACAGGAACCTCTTCAGCTCTGTGGGAAACAGGCCAAAGCCTTCTGCTGGAATGCAGGCAAAGCTGCTGGTCAAGGCAGGAAACTGAAAAAAGCACACTGACCTCTGTGACTGCAGGATTGGTGGCTGTCTTTAGGAAGGACAATGCCACATCTTTCTTACAAAGATGGAGAGCAGCTTGCTCAGGGAGAAGCAGTGGAAGCTGGCATGGCACAGCACGAGCACAGCTCATATCTGTCCAATGCTGCACCCAGCCAGGCAAACATTATCCCAGCACAGTGTTAATGTAGGCTCAGCAAAGCCTGAGCTGCCCACAGAACAGGCAGAGCCCACTTGTGCTGCCTGGGAGAGCTCCTGCAGCAGTGCCACTACTTGCATGTGAAATAGCCAATTTAAATTTGGCCCTCGCCTGTTTTCAAGAACAGCAGCCTCAGAGCGATCACACTGTACATACAAAAAGTTTTCTTTCTTTTTTTTTTTTTTTTAATCTTTAAAGCAGCTCTGGCATTGATTTCAAAGGCATGCAGGCAGTGTAGTACTTTCAAGAATCCCTTGCATTCAAGAATCAAGAACGTGATTGTTTTGGGATACTTACTAAGAGCCCACAAAGTGCTTTTGAACAAGGGACTTGGCCCCTTGAAGGCATTTAGTTACTGTGAATCCTACAGCTGGATGGCTTCAAACTGGTTCCATAACATAGAGATTGATCCAACACCTCACAGTATTCAGTTCAGACATTTTTTCCTCATTTTCACAGGCAAAATAACCACTTAAATTTGACTTTGCATCAATAAATTGCCTGAGATAATAGGATAGATGAAAAGAAGAGCTGACTAGGAGGAAAACATAATAAAAAGGTGCTTGACTGTGTGAGTCAGTTTCGGCCTGTGTGTCAGCGGCACAATTAGTCCTCCCCTTGCAGGCCACATGGTTTTGTGTTGTATTTGACAGACAAATCAATCCTCCCCTTCTTTAAGCACTGTCTAATGAATAAATCAACAAGGTCACTGGTGCTGCTGCTTTGCCCTTTCCCTGCCAGGCAGCTGGAGCTGGCCTGGCTCCATCTGCTGTGCTTCCAACGGGATCCAAGTGTCCTGGGGACCAAGAGGAGCAGTTAAAACACAACTGGGCAGCAAAAGTCCCTGGGTTTACTTCTGACTACTGTGTTGTCTTGGACAAGTCATACCAACCCTTAGGCCAAACAATGCATTCACTCAACAGACCTTGGCAGGTGAGCCAGTAGGAGGAAAAGGGGGAAATCAAGGAACAAGTACCAAAGGACTTGATGCCACTGGTTGGCATGGGAGCAGCCAAGGGGGCAGGAGGACACACTGCAACCCAGTTCACCTCAGCCCAGACCCCTCCTGCCTGGCACAGGCCCTGGCACAACAGGCCCAGGACTTTGCTGGAGGGCCCTCGATGGTTACCCCACATGCTATAAACAAATTGCTGTGATGATCTGGTCTTGTGGTGCTAAGGGAATTGAGCTATTGATGCAATAGTAACAATGGCAGGAATTTACTCAGCACCAAGTACATAGCAAGCATTTGCAAACCACACTGGCAAATGAGGCTGCTGTTCCAAAGCACTGGCTCTGAACAGAGAAGAAGGGGAGATGGAAAACACACACAAGGGGATGGGTGAGAATGGCAGCACATTTTAGATCAGCAAGTGAAGCTTCTGGCAGACCTGCTACAAATCCAGCCCTACCCAGCTGTGCTTGCTTTTTTTGTTTTACCCAAGGCTGTTCCCATGACAAATTTGCCTCAGAACTCCATACAAGACCAGCATCCCCTCCACTGCTCCCCCAAGTAAAGTATTTCTCACATTTCCTCTAGCTCCTTCACTCATACCTCTCACCACTTAGCACCCCTGAAATTCCAGCAGAATGTCCAGGACCAAAATGGTTTTGGAGGCCCACAGAAAGTGTTTCCCTCAGCCTGAGCCAAAGTCCAGGGTAAGAGGGGAACATGATTTCTGTGGCAGCCACAGGAGTGGCTGGGAAAAGGCGTGCAAAGGAAGAGCCAGCTGAGAAGGCAGAGGTGAGTGCTGAAGGGGGAAGGGGTGACCCAAAGCTCACTAGGCCTGAAGTCAAGGGAGGAGTGTCACACCTCTGACCTGGTGGAGAGGATTCCTTGAGAGAAGAGCACATATCCCCTGCCAAGGCATGGGCAGCAGCCAGTCATACATAGGAGAAGCATGTCTGAGCTGGAAAATGGCCAAGGGCTCCATGTGACAAGACTCCCACCCTCAAAGGGAGGCATTTTCTCATTCATACCCTCTCCCTCATGGCCCCCAATACTGCCAGTCCCTTCCCCAGCCCCACCCTGCCCAACACTGGCTGTCCTCCTTCCCAACCTGCTTCTACCCTCCCTTTTCCCTGCCAAGCTGACAGGCTGCTTCCAGCACCCAGGGATCTTTCCCCCTTTCCTAGGCAGTGAAGTCCCTGGAGAAAGGCCCTGCCTTCCCTCTGCTAGCTCTGAGAGCCTGTGATGCCATGGGAGCCAGTGGCTGCTCCAACCCTACTTCTCACCCACACATCCATATGATTTGTGGATGTGCTGGCACACAAACACTTAAGAGAGCTGTAGGAAACTCCTGCAGGGATAACCCAGCAGCCTGTCACAGCAGGAGAGCCCTGAATACAAACAGCTGTGAGGAAAAAAAAACCAGAAAGCAGAACAGAACGGAGAGCAGAGGCAGGAGGAAGAGACAACATGGACTTGCAGGAAGAATACAGGAGTCAAGCAGTGCAAAGGATCCAGCAGGAGAAAAGCAAGAGCCTGATGAAGTCCTTGGGGAAATGATCTGTAAATCATTTTCCTTGATATTAAAATGAGAATGAGTTACCTACCACAAACTTTGTCTCCTGGAATGGGCCAGGAAACCCTGGTCCTGAGAGAACATTGTGGCCTGGAGAAGTGTTTGTGTCTTCACCACACCAAGTGCCCACCAAAGGGATAAGGAGATACTCCCAGGAAAAGCACCAGAACAAATCCTCTGCCTCAGCTGGGCTAGCCAGAGCAGACCTCTAATATTCTCCCTGAGGCATTCATTCAAAGTTCCATTTAGATACAAAGCAAGAAGAGGAACACTGCAATGCCTTCTTTGTCATGCAGCACACTGGAACCACTTCTGCTCGAGCCCAAAAGCTCTCTGAGCAGCTGAGTGCCCTCACTGGCTGTTAGCCACAACATCAAGAAAAGGCTCTGCCAGCTGCTGGAGAGAGAATGCCCATACAGTAATGAAAGATGACTAACTGTTAGGCCATTGGTACAGATATTAATTACAAATACAGCTTTCTGCCATGCAGGCATTCTAGTAATCATGTAAACAACAAGTTCAACTGCCTCTTTCCATCAAATTGATGGAATAAGAAGGCAGTCCTCTGGGCTAGTATGAATCACCAAAATGCAGCCACCCCCAGGGTGGGATGCAACTGTGTACAGTGACAGCACCTAATCTATAAAGGCAGAAACAAGCATGACTGTACCAGCCACAACAGGAGACTGAAGTGAAACAAGGCAGAGAGCACCAAAATTCCTCCCTGCCACAACTTTCCTAAAGAGGAGAGAAACCAAAAGCAGGGCCCTTGTTATTAACTCTGCCTCTGGCCTTGATGCACAGTGACCTTCATTAGTGACTCTAAGGGCTAAAGGCACCTCAGAAGCTCACAGTCCATCGTGAAGACAGCCCCATTACCAACCATTTGCACCTTCCTCCCTGGTGCAAGTGTGGCAGGGGTTGAGGATGTTGGAAGGACAGAGTGAAGCACCAGGAAGATGAAGAGCCTGTCGGATTTGGCACGAGGCATTGCTCCACATACTGCAACTTGTAGCATCCCTCCCACACTCCAGGAAACAAGAACAGTGTGGGAGGAGAGATGTCTGCCTGCTACTGCCTTGGCTTGGACTCTGTTCACTGCCTCCCTCCTCACCCCAGCATGGAGGAGTCACCTGCATGTGGACTTCAGAAGACCGAGGTGCACAAAAGCTGCTCCTGCTTTCCTGTGGGTCTGTTTGAGCATGGAACACCTCCCTCTCCCATCTCCCCTTCACTGTCTTTTATAGCAGTCTGGCTGTACAGGTACTCAGCAGATGCTGAGCTGTAAATCCAGTTCTAAGACAATAAATTCAGCTTGCTGAAAACACACATTCATTGCCAGTGAGCACAGGAAGCCAGGGTTTTGCAGACAGCAACGCTATTAAATGCTGCTGTCAGAACAGGTTTATTTGACTGCATCAGCTTTTGGAGATATAAGCAAAACGGAATTTAGTCCTGCTTGGGATCACCCCCAGCACTGCAGCCTGGGAGTACAGGCAGTGGCCACTGCCTGCCAGTTCACAGTTGCCTGCTCAGGGGCAGAACACACAGCACAGTCATCAAGCCATCAGCAGAAGAGTAAAACCAGCCCCAGGTCCATGAGGGAGACTAAGCTTTACAGCTTTTTTTTGTTCATATCTAACTTGGGAGACAGAACTACTCCGAGTTTAATCTCTCAAAGGAGTGTCAGGAAACTCCTTTGAGCAAGGTCCTGCTCTTCCATAAATGCAGACAAGCCTGGAAGCAGAGGTGTGGACAACAACCTCCCCAGCAGGATATAGTCCCACAGCACTTGAGTCAGGCAGTTAAAAACAAGTCTATTAATAAATCATCAGGCAAGAGTAAGATAACAAACCAGGTCCAGGGTCAGCCCAGGAAATCCAAACAATCCTCAGTTCAGGAAAGGGCTGGAAGCAGAATACACTGAAACTCAGGAAAGGACTGAGACCCAGACCCTAAATGGTGCCCCAGGGCTGATGGGTGGAGAGCTGGATGGAGGGCCCAGGTGAGGGGATCAGGGCAGTTAAAGCCTGTTAGAGCACACTGCCCTAACAGGGAAACACTCTGTTCTAGGGCACAGCTCTGCTGCCCTGCTCCTCAGGAAGAGTTTCCTGAAGGGAACAGGGCTGCTGGAACTTCCTCCTTCCTTCCAGAGCTGCTGTCAAAGAATATTGAGCTGAAGGTGATGAGGAAGCTGCAGGAGATGGCAGACTCTAGAGGAGGAAGGGAAGAGGAGAGAAGGAAAGAAAAGGGAAACCAAGAGACAGAGAAGGCAGAGGACAAATTATAATCACTGGCCAGCAGCAGGAAATCCTTACTGCTCACACAGAACCCAGTCCCTCACACATGTCCCTCCAGGCCCCACTGAGACTCCCAGCCAGCACTGCCATGCCACAAAAGCAGCTTTCTTCTCCAGTGCAGACAGGACAGGCAGCTGGGACACTCAGCACCTCTGTGACCCACTGATCCCATTTCCCACTTCAGTACCAGGATTAAGAGAAGGGACAAATTTCAGCAGGCAGCATAGTGAGAGCATCTACCTTGGGACCACAGAGGCAACATCTCCTCTACTGAGAATCCCAGGAAGAAATTTTGCTGCAGGACATTTAGAGAGGTGACCCAGATCCCACAAGGATGCTGAGCAGATACTATGTTTTACAGTGACCAGCTCTTGCTGCAGATAGCTGGAGACGATTCCTAGCAACTTCCTGGGGAATTTGAAGGAGATTTTCTTGTTTCACACAGCTTACTTCACTAAACTAGAAATAAATTGGCCCTTGTTTTCCTGGAGCATTCAAAACAAAGTCAAATTCCCCATGTGCCCAATGACCATCGCTTCATCTGCTGATCCCCATGCTTAGAGTGGAATTTGGTTTCTCTCTGGAAAAAGGATTTACCTTGCAGAAGCAGCCCAGGATCAGTTTCTATCCCAGTGGAAGCCCTACAAAGCCACATCACTGCTTAGTTACACAGTTATGCAGCCCCATGAGACTCACTGCCAGGTCCTCCCAAGCTATAAAAGCCAAGAAGTGATATCAGATCTGAGAGTGAGAGGACAAGAAGTGATATCAGGATCTGAGAGAGAGCAGCATGAACCACTGGACTGAAAAGAGTGACAGGTGAATCAGGCCTTGCATATGGGGGCATCACAATTTTTAGGATCTCTACAAAGCAATGGAGCTACAGGCAATAGAGCTGGGCCCACAGGTGAGGGGCACAAGGAAGAAAACAGTGTCAAAGCAAACACTAAGCAACATGGACGACCCTTTTTATTTAAATAATAAATAGCTACCTGGCCAAACAGGGCACATCCAGCAAAATTCCTCATTACTGCTTTTATGAGATTTCCAAAGTTGCTGAGGGGGATTTTTAAATTCCACTTTAAATTAATGTGAATCAAGTATTGAAAACCCTATGGTAACTTGGCAAATCTCTGCTTTAATATAGAGTCTCGCTGTAATTAATATCTGATTGTGGAGCTCTGGGATGTACTGCAAGGAGGTCACTGGAGGGTCTCTGGCATTTTCCTGAAGGCCTAAATTCAGGCTGAACAATAAGGAAATCGCATGGGCCAAGCACAGCAGTTCTGTGGTTTCAAAAGGACACAGCCCCCCTCCCTGTCAGCTTACACAAGGAGGGTTCAGGCAATGCTCCTCGTGCCCCTGGGAGCCCAGGAATTACTTTTGAATGGTATTAGCAGGCCCACTGTCAGAAGTCTGGAACTCATTTTGCAGCATTCAACACCTCACTTAGGAAACCTCACAAGGTGTACCAATCAAAAACTTGAAAGCTGTGGAGGAAGACAGCCTCAGTGCATGCTCCTGCCACAGCAGCTCTATTATTGGCACGGGCCAAGAGCCCAGCCACTCCTCTCCAGCAGAACTGGCTTCATTTCTGTGTCTCCGTGCACAGTTATCACAGGATTGAAATGCCCCCACTGACTTGTCAAAGCAGAACTGCCAGGGCACTGTGACCCCTGCACTCAGGGCTTCTCCCCTCAGCAGAGCAGCACTCAGCTGACCTCACCAACCAGCAGCACTGCCAGCCCAAGGCTCCTGCAGAGAGCAAGGGCCCCCCAAAACTGCACTTGGGCCACCCCAAAAGCAGCAGGGCACAGGCAGGCAGGGATATTCCCAAGGCAGAAGCCTCTCCCATGAGCACAGAACGCTAGGCAAGACACGGTCAGGTGTGTTGTGTAACTGCAGGCTACACGCACCCTGAACAATGTTTGCCTTAAATCAGCAGAAAATAAGATGGTGAGAAGCAGACAGCAAAACAATGAGAAGTGGATGAGGAGAGACCAGGAAAGGAGTACTTTGAGCTTCTAAATAAATCTGACAGGGAATATTTGTCTTAAATCAGGGTTGCCACAAGCTGGTTGGAAATCTGCCTGGCCAATTTTCCTGTCATCTTGCCAGTTGCTGGGGAGATAGATGAATTTGTCAAGAGTGGGGTTTTTTTTTTAATATCCAAGACCAGGATTTGCTGCACAAGCCCAGACACACTGTACATGCCCAACTGCACTGACAGCCTTGGTTCTGCTCATCTTAAACTGCTCTCCCAACAGAACCACACAGGTTTTACATCAATTCCCAAGATAGGACCAAACTTATTTAAGTGGAATCAGGAGAGCTATGCAACTAAACCACGGACACAGTGCATGCTGCACTCCCTCTGACCCAGATTTAGCATAAAATCACCTGTTGTCACCACAGCCCCAGTCTGGACACATTTTTGTTGTGGGTGTGAGCAGAGATGAGATGCCATCTATTGCTTCCCCTCCACAGTCCAAATCACTCCCATCTTGGTAGCCTTCCAAAGCCTTTTCATAGTTTCCTTTCAAGAGACACATTTGCCCACAATTGGCCACAAAGCTCCCACAGCATCTCAGCACAGAGAACTATGTAAAAACCCTGAACACACAATACAGCAAGAGAGAGCAAACACAAAGACTCGGGACTGCAGGTGGAATTTTCAGGATGGACATTTTTAGCACAGACAGCTTGACCCAGCCTACGTCCCTCCCAGGCCAAGCAGGCTGTGTCTCCCCTCAAAGAATTTTTAACACATGTCAATTAAATTTTGGCAATCGTGCATAACCTTGTGGAACTAAGGCAGTGGTGCTTTAAGCCAAGAGAATGGGGCTACCAGCACCTAGAGCTGACCTCAGACAGCTAATCTGGGAAGAAAATGATTTTAACTGGTCAGAAACTGATCTTTTTCAGGAAGGAATGAGATTTTTCCAAGGCATTCCACTCCAGCTTTATTTAGCCACTGGGAAGCCAACATTACAAGCCAGCTTCAGTAGGAACAAATCCAGATAACCTTAACATATCCAGAAATCCAAGTCCTCCCCAAACACATGCACAGCTCACAGAAAACAAGGGTTAAGAAGAAAACAGCAATTTTCTGCCTGGCATTCGCATCGTTGGATTCTAGCCTGGAAATCAAGGAATATAGAGAAACACTTGTAAAAATACAAGCACGATGTGTTCAAATCATGCTTCCATTGACTTTGAGCAGTGTTATGCCTGGAGTGAAATGGCTCTGTTGGGCTTAAGCTAGTCCTCAGAAATGCATTCCAAGTTCTAAGCAATGCCATGGGAACCACACGGGCATCTCCAAGGGAAGAATTTGGCCAACTCCATTTAACTATTTAAAATTCCAGGGTTATTTGCAGAACACAGGCCAGAGTCCCATAAAAGCAAAACAATTTGAAGAGAAAGATATTCCAGAATGACTGTGAAATGGCAAACTGCACCCTCTCCTCTCATCAAAACGCATCCGTTTACAAAGTGATCAGCGTGGGTATTGATTCAGGCAAGGCAGAGGCAATATTTACCTAAGCACCTGCACTTAGGATGTGTCAACCCACCAAACAGCCTGCAAGCCCAGCAATCATTTACCATGGGAGAAGAGTCTCTATCATTTCAGCCTTAAAAGAGCCATGAAGCAGCAGATAGCTTACTCCAAAGTGTGCATTTTGGCAGCGTGGGAATAAGTCATTCTGTGCTAGAGCCAGAGCCTTCTGTTTTGGGTCACATGGACTCAAATGAGCTGCTAAAATCCATTCTCACGTGTTTCTTCTCCCTCTTGTCACTCTAGTCATCTCTTAAAAATCCCTGTGCCTGGGACTTGAGCAGGAATTTCTCTCCCAACTTTCTCACTAGCAATAAAAAGCAAGCACAGAGCTCAGCAGAGAAAGCACAAGAACCATTTATGCCTCTTCCCACACTCTTGTCATGTTTCTCCCACAGCCCCCACCTGCTGAAGCCAGCCTGGGAGTTGTGAACAGCAGAGGAGGACAAGCAGGGGTTTAAGCTCATCCTGGAAAGTCCCCAGCCCTCCACTCATGTGCTACTCTGTTCAATCCACCCTTGCTAGCTAAATCCCCTTATTCCCACATCCCAACCTTACAACCAGTTGTTTAACAGCTAACTCTGGGCATAAAAGAATTGGAGATGTAAGGAATGCCACTGGGGCTCTCAGCAGAGAAATCTGCAATATCAGGGATCAGTTTAAAGGGCCTGAACCACCTCCCAAAGCACATATTGATGTGTCCAGAACACAGTTTCCTGGGCTGTCTTTAATAGCATCTTCCAGAATAACATCACTGCTCTCACGTGTGCTCATCAGCCCAGCATTCTGCACTCCCTGCCTATGTAAGGAGGTGTGCTGGCCTTCAAACACCATTAACTCAGAACAGTGCTCACTTTGGAAATGGGGACCTATTTTTTGGAAATGCTTCTGTGGTGAATGGCATCTCCTCACCACTGAGAAAACAAATCTAGACCCCAAAGAGTTCTCAGCGCAGGGCAAGCAGGTTCCAAAAAGCACACAGTGCCCAGTGATGATTATTAGGACATTTCACATGCCACTAGGTAATGTTTGGGGGTTGATACCAGAAAATGGACACAGGCAATCCACTAACAGCACCTCCAGCTGTGGGCAGGGGAGGAAACCCAGGAAAGAAGATAGCAAATGCAGATTTAAAATGTTCTCCTATTAGTTCCTTTTTGTCAGTGATTGGAGCAGAAAGTTCGTCATCCTGAGAGACAAGCAGCTTTCCTGCTCTGCTTACACAGAACCTTTTGGATTCAGTTCCACCTCAGTTTTGTCACCATATCAGGACTCACACAGACACATCACAGGACATCCCCCATTTACCTCTCCTCTGACAGGGCTGGCTCCATGACACAAGCACACCCCAGCAGAACAGAACAGAAACAGGCCACAGCTTGCAGTCCTTGACAGGCAGAGAGAGCATTTCAAGAGAGTCTTAGACTTCACCCCCCTCTCACAGCACAAGCACAAGCCCTTTCCAGGGCAAAGACTGGGTGTAGCTTTCCTGCCAGCCCTCAGCTGAAATGACCAGTCTCCATCAGCCAGTGGGACAGCTGGGTCACATACAGTGGCACAGAACTGGCACCATCACAATAAAGACAGAGCCATCTCAGTGCCATTTGGTAGCAGGGATTTCTGGAATCCCAGCAGGGCCCTGGCAGAGCAGAGTTTGCAGCAGAGTGCAATCCCCAGCAGGACAGGATTCTACAGGTGGAGCTGCCAGGTACGGCCAGGAGACACTTCTCATTCCCAGGTCATTCCAACACACTCTTGAACAAGTGTGTCACAATTTCATGTGCTCCCAGAGCTGCAGAGTTTTGAATCATCTCTGAAAATCCTCTTCAGCTGCTTGTGAATTACAGAATGATGAAAAGCACACTTTGGAGGGGAAAAAACCCCCAACAAATCTCAAAAGCCTTCCAGCCAGAAAGCGTGGCTGGTGCTTGAGACCTGACACATGGCACCTCAATGAGGAGCCTCTGCTTTGCTAAATTGGAAAAAGTTGGGCTTTGATTGAAGCAAGTTATGAGTGTACGAAAATTGCATACTTAGCATGCAATGTAGTAGAAGCCTTTGTGCAGTCTTAACTCTGCATTAGCATATTCTAAGTCATTTAATTAAGTGTTGCAAATTGTTTTTCTGTTAATTATTTCAGTATTGGACATTATTATTTTCCCTTTTGGAAAACAGAATCTATTTCATGAGGGTTAATAATCCTGCTAACTCTCTTTCCCTTAACTGTTCATTGCTGCTGATAAGGTTCCATGTGCTTTTGTCAGACTGTAGGCTTCTAGCTCATTTATAATTGGATACATCCTGTACCAAGTATCTCTAGAAGTGCTGATATGATATCCCAGATGGTAATATTCCCTCTTTTCTCTGCATGTAATTTCACAAAAAGGCCCACTGACAGCTAGTGTTTAAAGGAAATTCGTGTAAGCAGACATGGTAGGTGATCTGATCTGCTTTGTACTAGGGATGGGTAAATCCATTCTGATGAGAAAGAAGTAAAGAAGAGTGAATCAGAGCCAGGGAGCAGCATCTGGGAGTCCTGGGCTTTATTCCCAGCACTGCCACTGATCTGTTACAGAACAATTAAACTGCTCCACCTCAGACTTCCTCATCTAAAATGGGCTTATTATTGACTGTACCTACCCAGTAGGTGTCTAGTGAGGATTAACTAATATTTGGAAACACTTTGGGAACCTCTGAGGGAAGGTACAATATAAATGCAAAGCAGTTGCACTGCTGCTCTATTAACTGTTGACAGCCTGCTCTGCTCCGTTTGAACTGCTGCCCACAGACCTGAACCAACAGTGAATGCAAAGAATTAAGGTGAGGAACAGGCCCAATCCAAAAGACAGCCAGAGGGGAGTCCCCACAACTTTTCCAAGGAGTGTGTCTCCCATCTGCCTTGCTATTAGTACACAGAAGCAAACCTCTTCATGCAATAAGGGGCTGCTCAGCAAACCATAAAGAGCTGAAGGCATTATCAGGACTAAACACACATTAAATTCTTCTCCCATAACTTATTCAAACATTTCACATCTGCAAAGATGAGCTGGGAATCTCAGAAGAAGGATCTCACTCTCTGCCCCATGGTACTCTCATGTACATCTTCTCACAAAAATGTATTTGTGATGTTTTAGCTGGTTTCATTCCTGCAACCTGAGACCATTCTAAACCTCTGCAGGAAAAAAAAGAACAAAAATCCTAATGAGGACAATAGTCCTCAACCTTCAGACAGCAACTGGTCCCTTCCTTCTGCAAAATCATCCACATACCATATACAAGAGCTACAAAGCATAGGACAGTGAGGCAATAATTTTTCAAACGGCCTATAGGCTGTCCCTGCCCTGAGAAAGAATAACAGACATTGGAAAAACTAATGTATTTTAACCTCAAAGCCTCACATAAACATTAACCTCATCAGCCTGATCTCTAGGATGTGATATTATTCTTTCCATTCTGTAAAACAGTCTAAAAGATTGAGGAGTACCTTGCTCTGAAATCCACTCCAAGCAGCCTAAAGTGGTACTGCCCCTCTTCAGCCTCCCTTCCTTTCTCTTCACCCAAAGGTGTTTATCTTTCTCTTAAACTCACACACGTCCCAAAGTAAATTGGAAGGCCAGGGCACCAGGCAGGGCCAAAGGCTAGCACATGAATTTACTGTGCTGTCTTCAGTCTCCCAGAAGCCCTTCCTGAGTCCTAATAAAGATATCTGAAACAAGATGCTAATGCTGGATTATCCAGGTAATCTGCCAGAGTTACTTCCCTGGTTTGCCTGGTTATAAATAATGAATTAGGCCTTTACTTATTATTTCTCCTGCCCTTTGGGGTCGCTGTGAGGCTGGGGAAGGAATACAAATTTAAGAATATTAGATCCATTTATTAATATCAATTTCTGCCAATCCTGCATGAGAGATGTCCCTCGCCCTGTGTGTGCTGCTGATACTGTGCAGCGGCTGGGATGTTAATGGCATGGATCTAATAGCTATGAACTGGCCCAGCCTCACTCACCATCCCCAGAAATTGAATTTTAAAAAGGCAGATGGGTGCTTCATAAGTGGAAACAGAATCATGTGCCAGTTTTCATTTCTTTTCCATTCCTGAGCACTGGTGAAATGAAGTCTCCCCACTGGCTTTGTCCACATAAGCCTGTTGTAACAATTGAGTCCCCATCTTAAGAGCCCTTGTTATTCCCACACTGGATTTCTACAGCACCACCTTAACCCCTTCTCTGCTGTCTTCTTCTGCAGCACCCATTCAGCTGAACACAGCCACAGCAACCACACAGGCTTCCAGAGATCTTTAGGCTGAGAGAACAAGATCTGTCCCACAGCCTCTTCACTTTCTCCCTCTTGCCTCATTCCATCTGCTCTTTGACATAAAGGTAATTAATTCCAGTCATAACTATGAGTATGCCTGCAGCACTTGCTGTGCTGGAAATCCCAAGCTGAGCCTTACTCAAGGGACTGGGATTAATTTCAGCTACAGTCTGAGTGCTGGTAGACTCCTTAGTGCAGACAGCTTTTACCACCAGGCTCCTCAGCCTGCCCACGGGTCCTTTGGCAGCAACAGCAACCACCAAGAGCTACAACGGTGTGCTCATGGGTGTCAGTATTGTCCCAAGATCCCAGACAAAATGCTGCCTCTTGCCTTCTATGCACCAATGTGAACACAGGTGGCCACATGAGAGCTCCTGGTAGGCTTAAACCGTGCAGTTCATTTAATTACCTTAATGAGTCTCATTATAACTTCAAAGGCCCCTCACTGAAGGGATTGGTCACCAGCCATCAGCTGAAGGGAGTAGAAGCCGTGGAAGCAAGAGTATTAAGTTTCTATAACTTGAATATAGAGATGTTTTTGAGAACCCAGAACTGCTCAGAGCTGGGCTGGGCAGGACAGGGTGGGATCACTGCATGAGTTCTCCTGCCAGGCAGTAACTGAGACTTCAACAAGGCCCTCATCAGTCTCCACCTTCTTAGCAACAGGCTCAAAGACCAGGCCAGGAGCCATCAAACCTGTGCTTAAGGCACAGAGATCACTTCTGTGCTGAGGATCTTGGGACAGTTCGAGTCTTCAGGGTTTGTTTCAGTCAACTCTTGAACTCCAGACACGTAAAGCCAGGCCAGGTCCAGTCACTGTCCCCAGATGTACAGGGAGGGCATCCTTGTGAATACCAATTTCCTCTGGAAGCCTCACCTACATCTCCCTCCTGCAACACCCAAGGCTTGCCCAGTGAATGCAGCAGCACACTCCACCACATTCTCTCTTCAGACTCCAGATTGTGGTCATGTTGCAAAAATAATTGGAAATCTCAGCCAAAATACATGAGGAAAACAGATTTTGCAGTGCAGAGTTTATTTAGGTTTCAAAATACTTCTGAAATCTTTGTAGATTCAAGAAATGTGCTGTTTTCTTCCTTTTCAACACTTTGATATAATTTCATCTACACCTTTGAAACATGGATCTCCTTTCTTAAGTATAAACACAGCTCCTTAAAACCCTCTTATGCTTAAAATGCACCTTTTCAATATCAGAAAATAGAGAGTGCATGAATGAAGATTGTTAGCATAGCTAAAGGGAATAGGCCTGAGTGATAATGCCCAAGCAATGGGCAATTGTTACTGGAGGTGTTTCCCAGGAGCACATTTCATGGCCCTGAGCATCAGCAGAAGTTTCCCATTTGCCCGTGGAGCCTCTGGAAGTCAATGGCAGATATCAGTGACTTCCTCTGCTACAGAGTGCAAGTGTTGTCTCATGAGGAAAAGACCAGGATGCCACAGCACTTGAATTAGGATCTGACATTCTCTTTTCTCCCTCGAAGCACAGACCATTTGCTGCCCTTCTCTCTCAGGTGACATACCTGAGTCCCTTGGGGAATGCTGCTAATGGAATAGGAAGTGAGACTGTGAGTGAGCAGAAAAGGCAGATGGCTACAACGGAGGGATAAATCAGATGCTAAATTCTGCTGCCAACTGAAAGCCCATCCCTTGGAGACTGGGGGATTTCAGCAATGGCCTCACTGTGAAGGTCATAACAGTGGATATTCTCTCTTTTTCAGGCCTAGGTGGTGACCACAGAGGAGCTGTCTGATCACCACACCTGAGGCATAACCCCCTAGGACTGTCTGGAGACGTGCTCACCAGCCAGCCTGAAGGTTTCCTTGTAATGTTAATGTATATGGGATTTCATCCCCTTGAATTTGCTAGAAAATTGTTATCTTGCAGCCTTCAGAATCCCACAGGAAGTTTGGGAAGGAGCAGGGAGAAGTGTGGGAGACATGAAGGGCAGAACACTGTGCTGTTCATATCTTGTAGCCCAGAAGAAAGGGAAGTCTCCAGACCAGCTCTACATTTCAATGACAGCCAATATGAACATTTTAAACCTGGTGCTGATCAGCCAGAGCTGGAAAAGAGTGAGAACACACACAAACGGCTGCTGCTTCTGGTGGATGAATTTTGTATGAAATGGGGTGATCTCAGAGGCCTATGAAGGATGTATTCAAAGAGCCAACCCTAGAAATGCAGGAGCAAGCAGCTAGATGCCCATCTTCTTGGGCAAACAGGAGCAGGCTGAGCCTTGCCATGTTTCTGAGGCAACTAGAAACAAAACAGGCAAAGGGAGAGAGATATTGAGAGAGAGGGGGAAGGA
This sequence comes from Rhabdornis inornatus, assembly GCA_013397075.1. NCBI lineage: Eukaryota > Metazoa > Chordata > Aves > Passeriformes > Rhabdornithidae > Rhabdornis > Rhabdornis inornatus. Next base: position 298,486 of record VWZS01001844.1, on the reverse strand, counting down.
ATTTCCTCATTGCACATTAGCAATACTACTCAAAGGTTCAATTTTAAACCCACACAGCACAGTGTTTGCCATCATTCTCTGTGGATCACTTGATATCATCCCACCAGCCACAGCATTTGACATCAGCCTCTGTAGAGCAATCAGCCCTGTAGCAATACCAGGCTTCCACCTTCTCACAGTCTCAGAGATAAGGATGTGAAAGATCCCTGTCCAATGCTGGTGGGATGGGCAAGGTGGCAGCTGATTATGCCCCTAATATTGCTTGTCTGGAGACAGCTCTCATGCAGAGGAAACCCCTGACTTCAGCACTTTCACAAAAGACATTTAACTGCATCTTGGCTGGTCAAACTCCTCCTGGAGTAACCACACTCAGCTCACAGCCATCCTTGTTGCCTCAGACTGGCTACAACAGCTGTTGGCATGGTCTGGAGAGCACTGCCAGCTCTCACCTCCCTGTGCCAGCTCAAGCTAGTAGGATGAGGGGGAGGATTTTCTCCCTTCTGTGCCCTTCAGCCACATCATTCATCTCCTGCTCAGAAGTGGGAATACTGCAAATTTGCAGGCATAACTAGAGTTTATCAGTGGCTGCATACGGCTGATGGAGTGATCCTTGCAGTGTAAGGTCTCTGTTCACTTTCGTAATACTGTGTCACACACTCCTCTCCTGAGCAGAGGTCAGGTTTGAAACAAGGAGAGAGGAAAAGCAAGTTTAGATGCAGAGGATAAGACTGAGGCAGTAGAGATTAGAGCAGCCAGAGGAAAGCTGAAAGTCATACTGTGGCATCCCATTGCCTTCTATCTGACAGACCTGGCTTTTAAACACCACTCCCATGTGTCATTTTGTGCAGTGACTGCTCCATGAATTTATTTACCAAGGCAATCCAAGAAGAAAACAAAGGAAAAAAAACCCAAAAATAAAAAACAGGAAGTTACTCAGATTACAAGTCTGCACAATTAGAACCTTGATATTTCTGGCACTGTAAGACAGAGGCACATTAATAAATAATACTTTGCTCTTTTACAGCACTTTTCCTCTAATGATCTCCAAGCAATTTACAAGTTTTTGCTAGCTGAGCTTCACCAAACCCCTGCAAGGCAAGGAATAGATAAATGGAGTCCCTTTGCTCCCAGCCAAAGTTAAGATTTCTGGGAGGGAAGCAATGTAATACACCAAAGCAGCACTGCCAAATGCATACAAGTACAAAAATAAGCCAAGTGCAGCATTTTTAACTGTTCAGCAATACCTAAACCACCAGCTCAAGCTGAGGTTTCACCATGCTGGGCACTACCTGACACGTAGTAATGATTTTCCTTGAGCCGAGGACACGAGACACGCAAAGCATAAAAGAATATGGGGTCAGGACAGATAGGAAACCACCTAAGACATGTCTTGCATGCATGGCAGTGCTCTAATCAACACACAGCATGCCCTGGCTGCTTGGGGCTGGCACTCTATTGCAGGAAGAATATTTTCTGAACACCTGAGCTATCAGGGTCTGGGCTTCCCTCAGGAAGGAGCTAGGGCAGTGTCTTTGGTATCCAGGGCCCAAGGCAGCAGATGGCAGCAGGGCTGGGTGGCAGCCAGCTGGCTGGGTTACATGGAGCTGTTTGGGCAGCTGACCAAGGCCTCTAGATCACAGGGATGTCACCCAGGTGAGAACTGCAGAGCTGAGCAGATTCACATCTAACCAGAGGAGCCTGGAGCTAAAGTGGATGTAGGCTTCAATCCCTGTATCGCTCTGGAGTCCTTCCTTCCACTCTTTTATCCTTGTAAAGTGTGAGATTATCTCGTGCACTCTGAAGAAGAAAAGTCCTTCCTCCTGGGAGCAGAAAAAGCTGCTGGGTTAGGACAGGGGGACCCCAGAGGCTGGAGTGCCTTCAGGCCACAATTCCCTGACTGATCCCTGTGGGCCTCACACTAAGACCCTTATCTCCCTTAGCTCCTGGGAGCTGAAGAAACCTTCTCTGGCTGTTTTGCCCCTAAAGCTCAAGAGACTGACCTCTGCTTATTCTTTCCCAAGCTCATTAGAGCCAGGTCCTAAGTGTGCTGACTAATGATGGCAAAGTTTAGGGCAGAGCAGGCTGTGCTGCAGTCAGAACAAAGCCTGGTGCTGGTCTCACATGAGGATGTGTGCAAAAGCAGAGAGATCCTTGGGATGTTTTGCACAGGTTGGCTTCTCCATGCCCAAAACTGCAGGGCAAGCACAGCAGAGGGGCACTGCACAACTGCTGGGTGGGCTTGCTGCTCACTCCCTGGCCTACTGCCAAAGCCAGCTGATTTACCACCCTGTCAAGAAGAGAAATTAGATGCCCTTCTTAGAGGTTTATATTTATTGGAATATAAAAAAAAACCTCAACAAAGAACCTACTCGGTGACTGCTAGAAATATGTGTAAACCAGTTAAACACACTTTATAAAACCTTACAACAATAATACACTTTTACTGAAACAATCACAGGAGCAATTTCACCTGTACTTACTGTCCAGTCATCTGAGCACAAACAGCCCTGAGATTTATGTGCGAGTGGAAACATAATTTCTATTATCTCCGACATTAAACTTGGCAATGGAAAATCCCATGCCTGGAGTGCAAAATCAATTTCAATAACCAGAATAGCAAAAAGTCAAAGGCAGGACTTGGAAAGGACATGAGTTTCTCAAATAGCCAGCCAGCTTTCTTTATAATGGGAATGCCACTGGGATAGGATTGGATGGGCAATTGGACATTCTGGCTAGATTTTCCCTCTCAGCATGAAATATTGCTGTAGTTACATGAGGCGGGTTCTGGACCACAGTAGTGGCTCTGAAACTTTGTTTTTCCCGTCAAACCCCACACTTGGGGCGTACAAGACAGGAAAGCAATGACTGAACTGCAGGATTTAAGATTGCTTTTCACTGTACCCAGGCCTGAAATACAGCTAGTCCAAAATGCTGGCTCTGAGGCAGGACCAGGTATGTCAGAACAAGATGTGCTCATTCCTACAGGAGGTGATCTGCCCCCTACCCCAATCCTCACTGCAGCAAAGACATTGTGTGAGAGGTTTCCTGGATAACAGGTTAGGGATACAGGTGTGTTGGATCCCAGAAATCTGGGATTTTTGAGCTTTCTGTGCTTTCTGGCACTGACCCCCTGGAGAACACTGCTTTTGACCTGAGGCCTTGGAGAAGGCTTCCAAATTTGAGTGATGGAGTTAAAGTCACAGGTGTGTAGTTAAATAGAAGTGTGTGATTTCACATGGTGAAGGGTTTTAAATTTGAGGTTTTTATAATATAGTAATAGGTATGGGACAAGATGGAGGATTTTGGGTGTTGTTTCTTTCTGTGTTCTTCTTCCTTCTTCATGGTTTCAGGCAGTAGTTTCTGGTTGGACAGTTAGTGCTGCACTGCAGGTCACAGGAGTTTGATTATTGGGTCAAAAGTATAAACAATATAGGTGTTAATTCTCTATTGGACTGTTTAGCTTTAGAGACCTTGTAACTAGCTGCATCTCTCTCCTTTTTGCCCACTTTCAGCTGGTAGTTAGAGGTGTTGCAGAACTCTCTGTACTTTAGATAAGATTTAATAAACAACCAAGCCCAAACATGAGAAAATTCACCTCCTTCATGTTTTCAATCCTAACTCTGAGTGAAGACAGAACAAACTGCAAACAAGCCACAAATTAAGTGGTGCAAATACCACCTTTACACAGGTGGAGCTGATCCTGCCTGTGAGAGGACAGGTGAATTAGGTACCTGCCAAGATCCATGCCAGGCCGATTGGCTGCAGTTCCAAGACACTGCCTTAACCCTGACACAAAAACTTCATATCTCTTCCCACTGTTGAGGTTTGAGGGTGACAGAGGGGAGTTGCTGTAACAACTCTGAATATTCCTTGTGCCAGTGAAGTACCAGCTTCCCCTGTAAGCTCACCCCAAATTGCCATATTCTGCTTTGGAGGCAAAATGCAGGCAGCTTGCTGAGCCCTGAAGCTACAGACACCTGGATGCAGGGTTTGCACCAGCTCAGAGGTGTGGCAGGAGCTCCAGAGGCTCCTGAAGTCATCATGCCATTCCTAGAAGTACCAGCTGCAGATAGGGAAAGCTGCAAGTAAGGGCTTAGAAGTGATGCCTTCCCACACTTATATTTATGCATTCTCTTTCAGGACCTCTTCATTGGGGACTGCTTTATAGAAAGCTGGAGTGACAGTGCTGCTGAACCAAGTACTCACATCCTCAATGCACCCTTGTGCAGACAGCACTTCAGGTGCCCTTCCCCTCACTTCTGTGCTTTCCAGGGAGTCATGGCAGATTTTAATCCATTGCTCCACCCTCTGGGAACCAAGGCAGGTTGGTATTAGGACATCTTTGCCCTGTGAAGGCAAATCTTTTGCCCGCACATTGCAAACACTGTAGGTTCCCCCCCTGCAGTAAATTCAAGATTCAAGCACAGAACCAGCATTTCAAGTTTATCAGAAAAGACATAGCACATACAGACACAAAAACCTTCTAAAGGAGGCAGTAAAAAATTAAATGCCATCTTCAGTGCAAGAATATTCACAAGCCACAAAGAGCTGAGCCTCTGCCATGAACTACAATCAAGAAATGAACCCAAGGCATGAACCTCTCTCCCAGCTCCCCTCACTCACATCATGATAACCAACAGCCAGCGCTGCAGAAAAGGAGAGAGACTCCTGAGTGATCCTCCCTAATAGATTCGTCTTTTATCATGTTTTCATGACCTTTGTAAAAGGCAATTTAAATTCTAATTGTCCTGTGAGCACCACAGGAATCAATTAGTGACAAGAGATGTTAATTGTACAGACTGGGAGGAGGCACTGCTGGGCTGCTCAGCTCCAACACGGGGTTAAGAGCCAGGGGAATGCTGGGATGGTTGGGGCTTTAATCAGTCCTCCCTTTCTAATAGTTTCCATGTTGTGCTGCAGTTGTCAAGGTCCATTAGTTTTCTGGAGCACTGAACGAAGCAGTGGCATCCCCTCCACTCCTGCACTCCCCAAGCACATGCACAAAGGATCAGTAGGAACTGCCACTGAGAAGGCAAATCCTAAAACCTCACTCTCTTTTTGTTCTTACTTCCTCTCCCTACAGACCCTGCATAGAAATCAGGTGTTAGGCACTGGCAATTACAAAACAAATGCTTAATGTTGGGGGCTGTAAAGGAGGTGAGCCTGGTCCTGTCACCTAAAGATGCAGCTTGAGCTGTGTGTGAAAAGGAAACCTTCCTGGTGTTGTACTAGGGCACGGTGCTTCTCCATGAAGACCCTGGCACTGATCACACTGCCCCTTGAAATGCCCGACAAAGGGCAGGCTGGATGCCCAGTATTTAGACTACACAAGCATGGATGGGGAAAATTTGTCTGAGCCAGAATGAGAATATGCAGCTCAACAGACTGTCCAGCCCATCCTGGCACAGGTACCTCTCAGAAAAGAGGACTTGGCACAAGTAATCAGGTGCACCCTGAGATACAGCATTTGTTACCTGCTTCTCCTCAGGGGAAAGCAGTGCTACCCTCACCTGTACTCCTGGCTGGCACACTCCTGTACCCAGTGGTTCAGGAATCCTCAGCATCTCCAAGACATGGAGCATGACTTCATGCCAGGAAAGCTTGTGCTGTGCGAAGTCATGCATCTGGAATGGTTAAACCCCCAGAAATAATAATCCAACCACTATTTTCTATTAAATCACATCACAGGCCACTGCCACCACCTAAATCCCTCTACATTCCCCACTCAGCCAGCCAGCAACCTTGGGAGCTGCCTTGGGTAGGTGCTGTGCCTTAATTACTTCTGCTCTGCCTGAAACACAGTAAATGTTCTTTCTTTCTCAGGAAATGTTGTTCTTGGGAATGTTCTCCCCATGGACACAGATTGATTTGGTTTTTAATTATATTTTATTTTTTAAATGTGTCACATTCTCTAGTCTCTGGAATAGGTGTTGGGAATAATTTTCTAAGGAGCACTAAACAATGGGAATGTCCTGTATGACACTCCATCACATATCCTAGTGACATTATTGTCATTTTTTAAACTGAGCTTTAGGCACTGCACCCAGAAGAAAGGAGAAGAGAGAAAACCTCAGAGCCTGTGTAAGTCTCAGTTCTGCTCCACGGTGGTGGCATCAGAACCTTCCCTTGATTTATGAGCATGAAGCTAAGCATAGCTTTAGCCACCTGTAATTTGGAAGAAACAGTTAACCTGCTTAGTAGGGATCCTAAATTTTTATTGCAAATCCCACATGAAGGAAGTTTTCAGAGGGCAGCAAGGCTCGAGCACACTGGGAGGATACTAGCAGGAGGATGGCTTAGGTCAGAAAGGGACTTAGGGACTAAGAAAGCCAGAGAGAGCATGTGGTGTGACCAGGTTTGATGTGCAAGCCAGAGGGGCAGGAAGGAGCCTAGAATTAGTGTCACACTGAAATTTCTGAGACATATCCTCTGCAGGGGACTCAGAGCTTCACACCAGCACAACGGAGTCCTGTGGTGCAAATGGAAAGAAAACCTGGCAGGTGTGAAGTGCAATCCCCACATGAGGTTCCTACCATCCCCTGCCAGAAAGTCCTTTCCAGCTGCCACATCCATTTGCCTGAGCAGTGGAACAAAGCCAGTTTCACTTCTGGCTTTGGACAGAATTAGCAATTTCTCTACTCACCCTCTGCCCAGCGCATCTACAGAGCCTTTGCTGAATTTCCATTAAAAGTAATAATGCATTTCGTTCTGCTTCACAAGGCCCATTGCTCACCTGCCTGTATCTCTTTCAGACTCTACTAGTTCCTCCTTTCTCTCACCAGCATAATCATTTTATGTTCTCATCTTTTCCTTCCATTATTTGGGTGATTGTGGACAAGTTTTTATTGCTGAGATCTACAAAACAACTCAGTCAACCCTTCCACAGCAGAGCAGTCCCTGCCCTAGCAGAGGGAAGCAGTGATTGTGGGAGTTGATGCCCAAACCACACACGAGGCTCCTGAGGTGCAGCTGCTCAGTCTCACACCTGGGGCTACCTGAGCCCCATGTGGCAGAGCCCAGGGCTGGCAGGCACAGGCTCCTGGCACAGATTGGAGGGGTTTGTTCTGGTGCATCGCTTCCTCTGCAAGGCTCGATGGCCTCACACAAAATCAGCAAACAGTGAACCAATCTTTTCAAACCAAACAGGAAACAAGTGCCTTCTGAAGGGCCATGACAGAACTAAGTAAAACAGGCTCATCCATCACAAGATTCCCTGAGGCACCACTTGCCCGTGCCTAGGGACCAGCTGAGCAGTGAAACTCCCTCTGGAGGCTGTTAATGCCTTCCTCTGCTCTCTGAAAAGGATGACAGAGGCAGGCTCACTCCTTCCTTTCCTGCTTTATTCATTCCCCAGCATCTGCATTGCGTGCTAGCACAGCCTGCACTATCCCTGAGCGTTCAGGGAGGGCGGGAGAGCTCCAGCCAAACCCACGGCCTCGGCAAAGGCTGCATTCACAGCCAGGCACTCAGCACGACAGGGAAGCCTCGTGTGTATGCTGCTCCTGGACAGGAGCTGATGTAAAGAGCTGCCAGAGGAAATCTTTTTCTTGGCACAGCAACTTCTAACACTTCCATAAATCCAAGGAATTACTCTGCATAATATCTAATCTGCTAATGACATGGATATTGTATATTATATGTGCACGTGCCATAGATATTAAAGACAGAGGTGTTAATACAAAGATGAAGTGTATCATACACACCTAATTACCAGTCCTTACTCCAGACAGAGCCAGTTTAGCCTATGCCTTTATCTTCAGCATTCACTGAGTGTGCCTTAGGGGTCCCAATTTTCCTAATCCTAATCCTAAATGTAATCTTTAACCTTCCTTTTAACCCTCCAAAATTGCTGCCCTGAGTGCCTCCTGTGATGCTGTTACTTATTCACAGTTAAAGGCAGCATTATTTCAGCAGCCCATCTACCTCTTGCTCTCCTGATTCTCTCTATTCACAGGCAGCTTTGCTTCTTCCCATTTTCTGTTCACCTGGAATAGCCTGTAATGGCTCCCCCACGGATCCTCACTACCCACCTGTCTCAGTCCAGGCAGGACAGCTGGAATCAGAGACCTTGCTGAGAGCAGGCACTGGTGGTTTGCATGAGCTGAACTGTGCCCAAGGCAGGTGCTAAAGCTTCACCAAATTTTGGTTTTTTTCTTTCTCCTCTGCTCCTGCAAGACTGGTCCTATACAAAAGGAGAGAGGCCCAAGCACAGGTACCTTCAAAACCACACCAGATCCCACACCTCAACAACCAAACATTTCTTCAAGGACACACTAAAAGAAAAGCAAGAGGGAGAAAAACAAGTAGTAGTTATGAGAACTGGGATACAGAGAGCGGCCATCAGGACAGAAATTCCATTTGCCAAGTAGGAATTTAAACTGATTGGCTTCTATTAGTATGGAATGAATGCTGACACTAATTTGACTTAAAAGACACTATTATTTTTCAAAGCTGTTTTACACAGCTGCCAGAAAATACAGCCACATCCAAAAGCTCCAAGAAAACATGTCAAGTTTCACCAACTGAATTGCAGCCAAGTTCCCATGATGGCACCTGGCATTGACCACATCAGAACAAAGTCAAGCCACTGAGTCCAGCAGCAAAAATGCTTCTTGTTTATTTTCCTTATTTTATCTTTGTAGCACCAGCCATGCCTGTACCAAGTCCATATAGTCCTGAGGCTACATATATAACTCAACCTCCTGCTGCCAGGAAAAAAAAAAAAAAGGGGAAGAAAATGAAGCTCTCTCAGCACCAACTCTGACCATTTGTGTCTGGGCAGGGACTGATGATGGAGCCTGGCACAAAATCTTTGTTTGGCTCTAACTCACTCGTTCCTGTGTCTGGCCATCAGGACGCTTTGGTGGAGCTGTGTCTGCCTTGCTGGGAAACATTAACACCTCTTCCAGAGCTCTGCTAGAAACTGCTTCCCTTTTGTGTTCGCTACAGTCTGATGCAGAAGAGAAAGCCATCGTGTTCCCTCTATGCTGAGGTGTCTTATTTTTTCCCAATCATAGAATTGTATAGGCTGGAAAAGACCCCTACAGTCATCAAGTCCATCCATTTGGACAGCACAGCCAAGGCCACGACTGACCCATGTCCCCAAGTGCCACGTCAACACAACATTCGAATCCTTCCAGGCATGGTGACTCCACCACTGCCCTGGGCAGCCTGTGCCAGGGCTTGACAAGCCTTTTGATGAAAAAATTTCTCTAATATCCAATCTAAACCTCACTTAGTGCATCTTGAAGCTGTTTCCTCCTGTCTTGTTGCTTGGCACCTGGGAGAAGAGACCGACCTCCACCTGGCTACAACCTCCTCTCAGGTTCTATTGATGCAGGGATATTGTAGTAGCTGTTCACTTGCTTTTCCCTGTTTCCTGAAACTGAGATTTTGCAAGGAAAATATGACATTGTGGCCAGCAAGCAGTAGCTGTGCATCATGGGACTTGTCTCAACTCTGTGTCACACAAGCTGATGGTCTCTGGACAGTGTCTAAAACAGCTTTCCCAAAGCTGAGACACCCTACTTTTTTTCTGGAATCTAAACTGCAAGGAAATGAAAGCACAGGGAGTTGACAGGACCACAAACAGAAGCTGGCTTTAAAGGTTCTTTTACTTATATCTGCACAAAGATAAGAGCAGAGGAGCTGTCGGTGTTGCTGGTGGTGGTACATCCCTGATAATGCTCCTAGAGCTGGCATTCTTTTGTCAGTTTGAGGGTCCCACATTTAGCCAGGCACTCCTGAGCCGGGGAGGAGTGCTGGGGTACACAAGCCCTGGCTGCAGCAGCTCCATGGGGAGGCACTGGGGTCTGTGTCCCAGGGCAGGGAACAGAGCAGGCACCTCTGGGAGTGAACCTGCAGCCCCCCCCACTGTACTGCCACGGGGCAGAAACCCGACAGAGCAGCCAGGGCTGCAATCAAAGGGTCCTTTGTCCGTGGAGGGGGGACAATGCACTGGCAGACCGAGAACATGAAAAAATTGGATGCAAGTTGAAGCTAATGGGAGGAAACAAGATTGTTTTAACAGCGGCAGCCACTGGGTGGTAGAGTCTGCTACCGAGAGAGGTGGCCAAGGAGGGGCTGCTGCCAGGGGCCACGGTGGCCCATGGAGAGTAGGAACTACTAACTCAGGAATGCCCTAAAAATCCTGGGGTCAGCTGCACCCCGATGGTCCTGTCAGCCCCACTCTCCCAGGTCACATCAAAGCAAAGCACAAGGAGCATGTCCTTGGTCAAAAGGAGGGCACAGGGTTACACTGAACCCCCCAATTGAACTGAGGCAAGATGGATAACACAAAAATCAGCTCCAAGATCAATATTTCTATTCATTTACAAGCATAACAAGGTTAGATAGGTGAGCAGAGTAAATAATTAACTCATTTACAGGATTTTGCTTTTTTTTTCAAACAGAGTCATTTTATTCTCCTGGGTGATTAGCTATGCAGTTGACATTAATCACAACTGCAGCAATTATTTGAAGTATTTGATTAATCAATCCAGAGGAAAAAGAGAGCTAGGCCAAACTAGCCTTGCTGCACAGCCCTGCTGGTCAATCAGTCAATACGCAGGTGCTGGCTCTCAGAAAGGTGACATGTCCCCTGCAGGGTATAACGAGTCCTCTGGCTGGCTGAGTACAGCAGTAAGATGGATAGAACACCTCAGATGGGGATGATGCAGACCATGATGCTTTCCAGCTGAATTAAAGAGTATTTATTAATACTGGACTTGCTGAATTGGGAATCTAAGCTTGTAGCACTCCAGCTACCGACACACAAATACAATCAAATGCTTGCCCAGACCTGATGATACATGTGAAAAATACCATTACAGAGCAGTGTGTGTCAGCCAACACTGGCAGGAGGCTGAAACTCCTCTTTCCTTCTCATCTATAACCTGAGAAGTGATTTCATTTAAGGAATAACAAGAAGCATAGAAGGTGCTCTGAGCATTATTATTATTATATGAGGTCAGAAAAGATCAGGTGCATACTTTCTTTTTCCCGCTATATTTCCTTCTAATATTCATTCCTGGAATTTCTGTTTACAACTCCTGCTCCTGGTAGCAGTGATCTTCAAACTGAATTAGAAGAAACTCCAGACTTGGAAAACCACTGAAATCAAGTTTCAGCACCTTTTTGACAATTCTCACACCTACCAACAGACAGATGGTAATGTGCTATATTATAATACATTCTCATCTGGTTTTGCTCTGGATTAGGCTGCTGCTTTCAAAAATGCAAATGTTAACTCCCAGAATAAACTTTGCTTGATGATGTTAAGCTTATGTGTAAACTGAAATGCAGCATATTTCCATTACAAGAGCTCAACCATTTAAAAAGATGAAAATTACAAGATGGGGCACATTTTTAAAACAAATATTAGAACATTCAACCTGTATCTTATTGATTATGCTTCCCCATCTAACACTTCTACTGCTGCATATAAATGAAACTAATGTTTCTTTAAGACAAAAACTGTAAAGGATCAAAAATCTTTTGGACTGCTACAACTCCTGCAGAGAATTTGCCTCATGGCCATGGCAATGCGAAGCTCTGCTGACTGCACCCTCTCCTGGGCACAGCCCAGGTGGAAAATAAGCTCTCCTGTGTGCAAACAGGACACCAGACTGCCACACTCCCAAGGCTTTTGCTCACAGATCCGTCATGCACAAAGCCAGGAGGTTCCCACTCCAGTAGAGGACACGCTGCAGGCAGAGGCAGGGTAAGGATAAGGCACTACATACGTGCTTTTGGTAAGACCAACCACTCCAAGTTTTTTGCCTGCTCCTCAAGCAGCATATTTCTTACATCTGGCATGCAAAATACTGTAATAGTGAAGAACGTCCCATTTTGATTTAAATGAATGCATTTATTTCCAAAAGGGAGACCGTAAGTTAAACAAACACATTTCTCTCTTTGCACATGAAAGCATTGTTTTGTCACAGATGTACAGTATAATACATTTATTTTCTCAATTGTTTTGTATTTGTAAGGCACTGCCAGTTATTTGGATGGGTTTGTAAGGATGAAGCAAATTGCTCTGTGGGGCTCTATTCAGGGAACATAATATTCCCACAAAAGCACCATAATTCTGCATGCAGCAACACAAACTGCCACAACACTGCAGCAGCTGGCAGGGTGGAAAGAGTTAGCATTATCAAAACCAGCATGACAACTCCACTCCAAAAGCCCCTTACATGCATAAATTAATGATGAATGTACATTGATTAGCCCCCACCCAGACTCCAAGGAACCCTGCCTTCCTGCAATATCATTTGGGAGCTTACCACAGTTGCTTTGTCCATTCACAAGGCCTGGGGAGCACTTCAGCTTGGCTTTGCCCAAAGCTCTGGAGCCCTGCTCAGGTGAGCACTGGGGCAGATCAGGGACTGTGACACAGCCCTGAGCCACAGAATGGCATCAGCAGCGTGCCAGGAGGGGCATTTTGGGAGGTCTGCCACACAGAAAGCTGAGAGGAAGAACATCCTGTCAGGGATCACGTCTGTGCTCCAGAAGCTGGATATAAATTCAGCTGCACCTATCCTTCTGACTGAGTACCTCACTTCTCCAGGCATGCAGAATGGCAAAACAAGCTGTCACAGAAACACTTAATGAGACTGTTTTTCATCACAACTACACCAAGCTGGAAATGTGCACAGGCCCAGTGGACATTGCTGCCCCCAAACTCTCAGGCTTCTCCAGCTGTTTGCCAGCTTCCTGCACAGCTCTAACCAGTTCCCATTTAGCACACTCTGGCTTCCTGAAATTTGACCACAGAGGCCTTCCTATCCATCTCCAAGTCCTTCTGGTTACACAAAAATGGGATTAAAAACCAAGAAAATATGTGTTCAAAATACAGGCTGACTAACCCACATTACTTAACTCAGAGTAAAGCAGGACTAAGACAAAGCAGGTTGTCCTGGAGGCTCAAGTAAAACAATGTGGGAATTGACATTTCAAGTCAACTTGTCTTGTTTGATATTGAATCTGAGTGCAAAAGCTTTTAGCATGCATAGGTAAATAGGTTTGTACTGAGTATATAAGACAATAATAACAATATATAGGCACAGTGAATACCTAGATCCAGTAGGGAAGCCTCCTGTTCTACTGCTACTTCTAAAATATATATCCATGCATTTTCTTATGTCAGGTGACTTCACCTTTAACTAAAGGCACTTCCTTCCCTTCCTGACTAGTTTCTGTGGATCATCTGTGGGGCTGCTGAAGCCAGGCTTCTCCTTGCATACTAATGACTCCTCTCAGCCTAGGAATGTGCTTTTGGGTGCTGCTTCTGTAACCATACACAAGCTCAGCTTGAGAGAACCCAGCACAGCCTAGTTTATACGAGCAGGTGCACTGAAATTGAGCAAGAGAGGAAAATCTGTGTCAGCAGGAAAATTAAGAGAGGAGCAGTGCAGGGGGCTTTAAAGAAACAACCACCCCTTGCCTAATACTTGTTGTCTACTACAGACATGAGAGCTGGAAGTTTCATGCAGTGATTGAGACATTAACTTCAAGGTCCAGTCTCTACTGGAATCCTTTATCCAGAAATTGTCTGGGATCCCATGGTTCTTCTAAGCCAATCTTTCCATCAGCTCTGTGTATACAGCATCGTTAGCAGCTTGTAACAGCTCATGACCTCAGGAAATTTACTATTTAGAGCACCAACAGATAGTAATAACAATGCAGAAGGGAATTTGGGCAGAAAAGAAATCTCAGCTTTCTAGACTTTTTTGCAGGATAGTGTTAGTTTTGATCAGTCAGCTCTAATGTGGAAGCCAGGAAAGAGCTGACTCAGCGAACACACTAAGTGGTGATTTCACACAGCAACCCAATGATGACAATGATGATGTTGTGGTAACTTGTGCACAGCTACTGAGCATCACCGGAAGAGAAGGAAGAGCCCTGCAATATATTGCTGTGACTGCTAATAGACCGTTAGAATTCCTGTTGTCAGAGTCCTAAGGGAGGTCTTGAACCATTGCTGGAGCTGGGAGGTAGCAGAAAAAGGCAGTGTCAGCTGAGTTCTCTAAGCTCTCTGCAAAGGTGAGTCAGACCATTATCCCTGTTTTGCACATCTCTATGTGCTTAGCCCAAAGGGACTTACCCCAAATGAGCACCCTCAAGATGCCCAGCCCATCTTTTCCAGTTCCCTGCCTGTCACTCATCAAGCTACAACAACAGATCCCTGGAAGACTGCAGTCCCTGACCTCTGAAGTGGCAGTGACTAAATCCCATAAAGAGCATGAGAGCTGAGATGATTTTCCTGCTGCTGGTTGTTACCTAAGCAAATTCTAGAGAACACTGTTCTCACGAACAGGACAGGAAGGCAGTGCTGCTGCAGAGCCAGGACATATCCATTGCATGGGTGGGTTGGTCCCTCTGCCAGCCACAGCAGAGAGAATAATTACATAGAAATAACTCTGATAGGAGCAAGCAGATTATCTGTGCACTTGCTAGCAAACTGCATAAGGGTGTTGCAGAATCACAGAAGGGCTTGGGTTGGAAGGGACCTCAAAAACCAACTCGTTCCAAGCCCCTGCCATGGGCAAGGACACCTTTCACTAGAGCAGGACAGTCCATGGCCTCGACCACTGCCAGGGATAGGGCACCCACAGCTTCACAGGGTCTGTAAGACCCCAGTGCCAGAGTCTCACCACCCCCACAGTGAAGAACCAGATCAATTAATGGCATTCACCAAATTCAGCTACACTGGGTTGGTGGGGAGCAAGGGAAAAGAGGCAGCCACTGTGGCTGGATGGAAGCACAAGGACAGGTCAGATAGATTTACAAGGAGTCTGAAGTAGGAACTTCTCAGTATAACGCAGCAGTTGCAATGAAATACACAAATATCACAAGGCAATCAATACAGATCGAAAGTTGTGCCAGCTTTACAAAGCACCTCCCTGTTTCCAAGAGGATCATTAAGAAACAGAAAAAAAAAAGTGCAACTATTGACTGCAGTTAACACAGCTGAAACTGTGTTTTATGTCTGGAGCTGAAGTCACTGCATGACTTCATGTCTGAAATGAGCGAATGGAAAAGCACACATGGGGAGATCGCTCGGCTCGGGGCTCGCCGCTCCCCCGGTGCCCGCCAGGGGTCCCCCGCGCTCAATCCCACCGCGGGGAATTCTGTCCTGCCAGGATGTTTGGCATCCCAGTCCATCCATCCCTTCCCCCGCCCGTGCTGCCCAACCATCCCACAGCTCCCCGGACACCAGGCCACGGACACCTCCCAGCTCCTCAGCAGGCTGAAACCCAGCGGGTAGTGACACATCTCTGGGGTTTTGTGCACATAATCCCACACCAACCATGCCCGGGCAGTGCAGACGGAGCCGCAGCAATGAATCCATGATTTGTCTGCACGGTCACGACATCTGTACACGCCTGAGACGTGTTCACGTGGGCCAAACACACCTCAGGCTAGAGAAAAACATTTCTCTGCTTCTCAGAGGCTGCAAGCACTGGTGTGGTATCAGATTTCCCGGGATGGATTTGAGCCCTACAAACCCACATGCGAGAATGCCAGTGGTTACAAAGCATGGACTGTAAGTAACTGGTGGGTAATTATGGAGGGATGTGTCTGTGTGGCTCAGCTCCAACATCAACAGAGGGAAGAGCTCTGCCTGTTGAGTCACCAGCAGCATTTCCTTCCAGCCCTTGGGTTTCCCGACAGGTCCCCTCTGAGTTACTGCCCAGACCCACAGTGGCTGAGCTCATAGAAGCTGCTGAGCTCACATCCCCAGGGAACAGGGCTCCAGGCCCCCACAGCCAGGAGAGCTTTCCTGGCCACCACGGTGCTTCAAGGACATGGTGCCTCACCAGCCTCGTTATTACAGCCACTGAACTGAATACCAGCAACATCCCAGTCCCAGCCACCACAGAAGCTTCAGAGATGCCCTGCCACCAACTAAACAAGGGCTGCAGGAATCACACAAGAGTTTTAGTGCCCCATCCCTCTGGTTATCCATGAGTCCCAAAATGTCCACAGCCCAAGAGTGCCCATGTAGGAACAAAGTCAGCATTTCCTCTGCAGGAAAATAATTTGGCTAATGAGAGATTGCTAAATGAGAGGAAGAAGTTTCTTAATCAGAGACCAGATCCCAAAGACAGCAGAAGTGTGGCAGACCTTCACATTATCACAATGGCAATGAATACACAGGCATTTTTATTTCACCTTCACAGTGTGCAAGGCTAGCTGAATTCTTCTATACTTAGTTATTTTCTGCTATTTAGTACACACTTTTCATTCACTTTCTAGTTTGTCCTACTGCTTCCTTCTGGTTTTCTTCTTTTCCTATTCCTTTCTCAGTTCCACATTTTAGGTTCTGTTTCTTCTATTGGCCCCATCCCTTCCAATAGAGCTGAACAGTGAACATGTGCTGATCTGTCTGCTCCATGTAATTCCCCACTATAATTTTCACTCAACAGATTTGTTAGCCCCATAAAACAGTCACTGAAAACTTTCCAACAATAAGAAGGACTTGGGACTCTAAAAACCTCATCTCACTGGATCAGGTGCCAGACAACATGAACAAGCTAAAGCAACTGGTCTGATGCAGACCAGAGGGTATCTGCCAGGGTTCTGCAGTAAAGCATCTGCTCTGCTGCCTGTGGGCTTTCCTGTGCTACTGCAGCAGCACCTTCACATTTTTACCAGAGCACACTAATTTCCCAGGTCTGCAGGACATCTGAAGACATTTCTGAAGACCAGGTAAGAGGAAGCTGAAAAATTCAGCTTCAGAACTGCATGTATCTCTGAAACAATAAATGTTTTGAGTGATCAGCATTTCTACCCAGTGAAACAAATGAGCGTTTCCATTCCCAGGGGAAGTGGGAAGCAAGCAAACTCCATTCCTCTGTTCTGTAGCGTACAGGAAATCGGAGTGATTGATGGCAGCAGTAGGGAAATGCACATTCAGCTTATATTTCCAATGTAAATGACTTGCCACCTCACCCCTCTGCTTCCTGTTCCTTCACGTAGCCCCCACACTCCGGCTGGTAGTTGTAGTATGTGTGAATCAGGGAGGAAAAAGGAAACAGGACTTGTTAGACTGCTTCCCCCCACCCCAATTTAAATAAGAAAGGTAACATGCTAAATCAAAGGGCAAACAGCTGTTCAGGCCTGAGCTCTTTTTGCCCACAGACCCAGGGTGGTGACATAGGGGTGGACTAAGGAATCCTGCAGCGTTGTCGCCAGACCCCATCTGTGCCAGGTGCAGAAGGCGCCTGCTTACAGATCTCCTTGCATTGCAGAGGTCAAAGCAGAAGGCAAAGAGGCTTTTTAGGATGCTGCACAGCACCTGTGGGATCTGTGCGTTCGCAGGGACGCTGAGACACAGCGAAGGCAGGGCAAGAGAAGGAACGGAGGAACGCGGGAACATCCGCGGCGGGAGGCGTGTCCTGCTCTTTCCCAGGCAGCTCACTGAGAGGTGCTTATTTTTACAAAGCAGGCTGTGAGATCTTAAAGAACCAATGTTGTCGTGCTGCCCTAAACCAATGAGTATGTGACCTACTCGTTCCCACTCTGTCCCTTGACCTTTTCCCATAGCATTCTCCAAAAGCATCACATGAAAAATAGCCCTTCTCAGCTCTCCAGAGGCTTTGGAGACAGCATCAAAGCTCTGTGCTTATAAACAATTCCAGCTAGGCCAAAATGCCATTCCAGCATCAGGGGTCCCAGGATTTCTAAGCCTGTCACAAGAAACTGGAGGGAGAGGGGGCAGGGGAGAGGCAGCATGTGTTGCCAAGGGAAGGGGGAAGGAAGGGCCAGGCAGTTGGAGTGGGAGCTGAGCCCCAGGAAAGCCCCGTGGACTGAGACAGGATCTACACACACACCTGAGGCTACACAGGATCCTTTTGCCTTTTTGTTTATTACAAAAATAGCTCTCTTAGCACAGGCTGAAGGATCATTTACCTCACTGATCCTACAACCTAATCTTCTTTTCCCCCTTCTCTCACCTTGCTCATCCACTAACACTCCAGCACCCATTCTGGAGAGGAATTTACAGCCTGGGTGAAGACAGAGAACTCAACAGACTGCAGAGGGGCAGTCCTTGAGCATCAAGACTAGTTATCTGTTAACTCTATGGGCTTTGAATAGCAGCTGTCCAACAAATACCTACAGGAATCCCTGTCAGCTCCCTCTGGTGTCTCACACCATCCTTGGCACACTCCTACCTTTTTCTGAGGAAACTTCAGCTGTTCCCAGTTTTTGTGTTTCCTGATAGCTCCAGATCTAACTTCCCTTGGCAATAGTTGCGCACACTCCTTGGACACCTTCTAAAAAGCAAATGCCACACAAGATGCTCCATAATTGAGACTTTTTCTCAACCATCATGCTATTCCTGTGACTTCCATTTTGCTTGTATTTGTTCTTCCACAGAATATTAAAAGCTGCAAGGCACCCAACAAGGATCCTCGAGTCAAACTCTTCAGTGAATGGCCCATACAGGGTGCAAACCCACAACCTTGGTGTTATTAGCACCATGTTCTAACCAAGTGAGCTGATGATCTCAGGGGTTTTGTCTTCCTGTTCCTGCCACCGACTACAGGCAAGGCCTTCAGCTGGGCAACCCAGAGCAAAGGCTGTTTGAGGACTAATTACAGCTCACTGTCCCTTGTTTCAGTGCACCACTTTTTGCTATGAAAAGGGAGACAAAAAAGAGGTAAGTTTTTGTAGCCATCTACCAGCACATGACCTCACCGACTGCACCTGGAGCTTTGCCAGTCGAGTCTGGGTCACACACTACCCAGTAGAACCCAGCAGCCAAGGAAAACCATTTCTGTGTCTGGGTACGTGGGCTGGTGCTGGTGACAGCCAAGCAGGTTTTTGTTTGGGTCACTCTTACGTGGCAATAGGGACACTGCCCTCTTGCAGGGCAATAATTTCAGTCCCAACAAGGAAACTGGATAATTACAGAGAAAAGCAGCAAGCGCTTCAATCGTTCTTACTGTGTCAGGTCTTTTAAAATGTCATTGAAAAGAAATGGTGGGATAATGAATGCCTTGACTCACTTTCAAAGCACCTGGCAGGACAGACAGGAGGAAGCAACAAAGTTAGGAGGGCTCCATCATCCTTCCTGGTTCCTGGGGACTGACCCTAGAGGGTAGGAGATCTGGGACAGGATGGTGTGATCATAGGATGGCATAAAAATAGCAATACAGTCATGTGAGTTCTATTGCTGTAGATGTCTCCAGTTTAAGAGCAAACAGCCTGACTTTATTCTGGTTGATCTTGTTCATTCTGTATTTTAGTTGTGGCCCTTCTTCACCATTTTCCCTTTTATATAGCATCAGAAAAGCATTAACTCATGACTTTGTTTTATTCTACTGACATAACTGCTTAAACATCCTTCCTGATGTTTTGACATATATCACTTGGACAGACATTTAGAAATTTAAACCGTGGAAGCTGTAGGACATTTTAAAAGAATTAGAAAATATGTGGACAATTCTTCTGTTATTTTAACAATATGAAGACTCAACACTGGTGTAAGTCAGCCAGCAAATGCAGGGAAATATGTGCTTACCTGGCACAAATATTAAACTGAGCACATAGATTCTTAGAGCCACACATCTACTACATATCCTGCATACATACTGTAATCCCCACATTCACAAAAACACATTTGCAGCACATAAGGCAAGCAGAGATTATTTTCAGTGCAAAGCACCTTTTTCTGTAGGCAACAGGAGCTCGTGTACCAAGGGAGCACACATACACTGAGCATGCAGACAAAACATCCATTCATTCCATGTAACAAAGATTTATGTCTACCAAATGAAGAACTGCACCTGTATATCCATTTAGAATAAATTTGACATTAGCAAATGCACAATTGCCGTGAAAGGAAATAATACATCTGATGCACTCAAAAAACTACCCTTAATTGTTCAGCCCAGAAAACAGGAAAACAGAACAATCAAATGAAATGCCACACACACAGGCACTGTATGTGCACAGAATGTGCACTGGAGAAAGCACAGCACCATAAACAAACACAGTATTCCCAGGAGACTTCTCCATACACTTATGTTGTGCTCAAACGCACACAGGCAGATCCTTAACCATACACTCACCTGCACAAATTTGTATCAGAACAACAAAAGCCCATTACACATAATAAGGAGTCAAAAATGCACACTTTAGAAATATTTCTACACTACACAAATACCCAGCTCATGCATGTAAGTGTTATATATGTGCTCCACAGAAAGTAATTCCTAAGTTTCAAATGCAGACTGCAGTTAATAATCCTAACACACTGGGGGCTGCATTTCACCCTGCAGTCCAGAGCACAGCACACAAAGCAGTGGGGCTGAGGCCACAGCTGGCCCCACACAGGTTCAATGCCTACAGCTCATGTGTAGAATTTCATCTTCTCCCAGAGTAAGCACCTGCACTGCTGCTGTAATTCCCCAGAGCCATCTTAGAACTATAAAAGCTACTGTGTCTGGACTGCCCTGTTGCAGCCAACATCCATTTGGAGATTCACTGGCAATTTTTTCCCCGTCTAGGGGACCCAAGAATTCGATTTTATGGAGGGTAAACTACTGCAACCCTCGCATGGGCATCTCAATTAGCCCTGTGCCCTCTTACCTTACTACCTCTAGAGCTGCAGTGGAGGGCAGCTACTGGTTCTACTACAGCCCAGTCACAAGCTGAGCAACAAAGGAACTGCTGGAGGGGGAGGACAAAGGCATTTTACTCCCTTTTATTGCCCAGATAAGACCTCTGATAATTTTACAGTCAGCCTATCGAGTAGCTAAACAGAAACAAATGCACCTAATCAAACGCATCAGTGGGCAATGCCAGAGCAGGCAGCCAGGCGTGACTCCGGCACAAATCAAAGGCAGGAGGGAGAACACTCTGCTGCCTGCCCCAGGCCTACAGCCAGCCTTCCACTTGAGAGTGAAGCACACACACAAACCCTCCTGTTCCACAGCTTCTGTCCACTACGGGCTACATGGGAAATCCCACTGACCCACGGGGAGACAGATTCTTCACAGGTTAAAGGCTTGCAGCTTGAACACCAGACTCAGCTTCAGCTGCTCCACATTCCAAACCTACCCCAGCCATGGACACACAAAGAAATCCAGTGGCAGGTGATTCATTTCATCTACTGCACATTGTTTAAAAGCACCCGACCTAACCCCATCATAAAGGTTTAGCAACAGCAAGGCACATCCACAGCATGCTTGCTTCTGCTTCCAGAAATGTACATTGATCTCTGCTGTGATGAAATCTAGATTTGCTTAGATAAATCTGTCCATGTTAAGTGAAACAAAATGCCTTCCACATCTCTCCTTTGGTCCTCTGTCAGGGAAATGGGAATCAGCACTGCTGCCTTAGATCTGCCAGAAGTTGCAGTCTCTCTAAATGCCATAAACTTGCACAGTACTCCACATGGAGAAGGATCTCATCCTCCTATCACAGCCCAGCCTGATGGCATAGCCCAGAGAGACAGACACAACTTGGGCTCTGCCTTGTCCCTCCCAAACAACCCTGACCAAGCAAAGGTTGTGGAAACGCAGAAAAACGGGGAGTATCTTTTTCTCCAGGTGTTCTATGCGGTAAGCAGAACAAACCAAAAGAAAAACAAAACAAATCAGGAGAGACTAATGAATAAAAATAACAGACTCTCTGCTTTTCTCCTCGTAATTTCCCCACCCCAGACAGCTGTAATGTGGAAAGTATTGAAATTTAAATCACACCTCAGCCTAACCTCAGCTGACAGGCTGCCAATGCAATAATCTCAGCCTGGCTATCTTCTCTCAGGGAGAACGACAAACCAACTAAAGCAAAGTGATAAATTTTCAATTTTATTTTAAAATATACCAGATGGGAGATTTTATTGGAGTCATAAATATGTCAAAAGCAATGTTGGCATATGATTGGAGATTGCCCCCACCAAGGGAGCAGCTCTCCTTGTTTAGAAGTGCCATCAGATTCTTAATAAGAGGCTCCAGTTACACTGCAGCAAAAGAGTCCTTATATTAAGCCAATTGAATGTCGATTTGCCAGACGTCTTTTTTCTCTTCTCTGCCAGCTCCAGCTTCTTAAACAGGAGAAATGAAGGTGCTGAGGTCAGACCTAAGCATCACCAGTTTGAGTTCTCATTTTGTTGTTGGAAAATGCTGAAAAGTATTTGATTTCTCACCAGCAGTTGAAAACAGAATTTCATGTCAGTCAATGAAGCTTCCTTTGATTTCCTAGAATCCCAACCAGCAGGTGTCAACCAAGTTCAGCCTCAGATTTAAAGCAAATTGAATTCAAACCCTTAATCCTAGCCATGGGTCAACCTCAAATTACGGAAATAGTGCTTGGCCTCAGTCCCAAAATTTCATGTGAGCTAAAACCAGTTCTAAATCCCACCAGCCACTTCCAGAAATATGAGCTGCCTTTTGTAGCCTCTGCACCTCTCCTCCTTCTACCACTGGTGCTGTGACAGATCACAGCAGTCTAACAGGAAGAAGTCTCATATTTATGCCTTTTCATCATTTCAAAGGTTTTACAGACTGGCTCTACCAGCTTTGTCTCTGAGCATGATTCCCACCTTCCAGCTTACTCAGGAAATCCTCATATTCTTACACCAATAAATTCAAGTCAATCATCTCTACCACCACTGATTCCCATCACCACGGAATCCAGCTCACTGAAACTTTGACAATGAAAACTTAATGCAAAGCAAGTGAAAAATAATAATGTGTTATTTTATGTGTTTTTTTCATATAAATGCTTTGCAGATTTAATCTTTCAGCCACAAAACTGTAAAAAGGGGATAGAGAATTAGTAAGAGAGCCAACACATAAAATATTACAAAACAATATCCTGCAGTTATAGCCAGTCTAACAGTAACAGCACCACAGAGGGCAAGGCAAGAAGGAGATGTAAACAAAAAGTGACATCACTTTGCATAGGTTAGAGGTCTCTGGTCTTCTTAGACATTACTTATTCCTCACAGTCAAAGGAGTGCTAGATGCTCTTTCAGCATTCTCTCTAACAGACTGATCATTTGCTGTAGAAGGCTTTTAAAAAACTTTGTGAACATAAAACACCATCAGGTACATTTATCACAAAATATCATCCTCCTACCCACAGCCTCCAGTCCTGGACATGCCATTCATTGGTCTTGAAGCAGCAGATGCATCAAGACAAGCTGAAGCTTTTAGCAGCTTTTTAATCTGAAGGAGCAGATTGAAATAGAAGAATCATACCCATCAGTCTAAGGCTTAAAATATTTTGACTTAATGTACTACACAGCAAGGCTGGCATTCCTCTGGCTTCTGCAGTGTTTTCGATGGGGACTTGTACAATTCATCATTGATTGGCACAAGGTCAGGGAAACGTGGCAAAGTACAAAACAGCTGGGAAAGAATTCAGCTCGCATTGTAATGCTTTTGACAAAACAGAAACCCATGCTGGGGCCCTGAAAGAGGATGGCCTGGCTCTACTCTTCCACCCTGAGGAGGACTCACTGAGAAAGCAGAATTGGCTAATTCCAACCACATTTGAAACGATCATGTCCCAAAATTTTGCCTAACAAGCACTGATAACGATGGAAGAACGCGGACAAAGCCAAATTCAGGAGCACTGCTGCCTTCACAGGTTAAAAGGTCTGTGAGGCCATTTCCATTACAGAACCTGTGGAACTATTTGGGGCACTAATGCCTCTCAGGGTGCTCTAATGGGCTGATGCACAATAGCACAGCCAAGCTGTAAGTCCTCCAGGACAGAGACTGCAGCTGACTGCACGGCTGTGCAATATTTAGCACAATTGAGCTTCAGCTCTAATAGCAGCCTCTAAGTGTTACTGTGCTACAACAATGGGCAGTGATAACTTAGATAATAAAAATAACATAATGCATCAGGAATATCTATGGCATAATTACAAGGTTTATTCAAAGCACCTAATCCAATTGTTCAGCAACTTAGCATAAACACGGACATAGGAGGCAGATACTCCTAGATGAAGGAGCAAATTATGATTAGTGCAGGTATAATTGCCTTGGAACTCCCCACACTCAGTCAGGCCAAGGACTGACTAACAGCATGTTCAGGCAAGCACATATTTCTCCTTGTGGAAGATAAGCCCCAAATGCTTGTTCAAGAGCAGTCTGAAAATGCAGGGATCTGTGAGTACTGCACCTCTGAGCCCAGGAGGACCCAACCTCAGGCTGCTTGGTTAGCTTCAGACTACTTAAGATGTCTTTAGGGCATTCTGTAGTTAAGATGGTGCACTAGTAAAGTCTATTTAATTATCTGAATAAAATTTACTATTTAATAAATCACTGAACAAAGGAGTGAACTCATTTAGGTATTGACTGGTTAACCTACCTGGCAAACAGGTAATATCCAGGCAAGTAGGAAGGTTACTTCACCAGGTTCCTCAGGTCCCAGTCCTTCCAGTAATGGGCAAACCTGCTGTCTCACTAGAAAGCTGTCCCATTAAATCACTGCAGCACACAGGAACTACAAAGATCTCAGAAGATTTTCCTGTACTCTCATATTTGGCAGCCGTATGACATCAGCCCATAGAGAAGACCCTAATATAATCTCAAGAATATAAAATGCTGACATAAAACACCACAGAATCCCATCTAGAGCAGGACACCCTCCTTTCCAACACACCACTGAACACTCTCCACGGCTGTCAGATGTCACAAACTACCCTGTGCTCCTGTTATGTGTCTGTCCAAGCATCCATTCACATGTAGAGCTGGAGGCCTGAAAACACACAGCCACCTTCAATTGAAGCAGCAGCACTAGGAACAACCCACAGGGTAGGGGAATGAGCAAAAAAACCCTCTGCAACCAGGTCAGCTCCCACAGTCCTGCCAGGACCCCTCCTTTTTGCTTCCCTGATCCTCTTCCCACCCTAGGATCACACCAGGACCTGGACACATGAGCAGATACAGGCTTCCCTCTGCTGCAGCAGCTACCTTATAAACTGTATAAAAAATTAAAATTACTTTATGACAGTGATAACACCATCATCTGTAGTGTCCATGGGTTAATAAATTGTGCCCATGAATGAATATGTGCTGACTCACTAACTAAGCTGCAAATGAGAGCTGTTTGTCTCCTCTGCAGCACCCTGAACACCAGTGGCCCTCCTCTGCCAGGGAATTCATTTTCCCTGCTTCGGACAGGGGAGAAGGAGAGAATGACTTCCTCTTGCTGGCTTCCCGCATTAGTAAAGCCCTGGAGGTTATTTAAATGGGAACTTCAAAGGAGGTGTATGATGGGCTGTTTACTGCTGGAGGAGGCTCATTTTACACTCAGATTTAAAGCCTCTCTGACTCAGAGGCAAACAGCATCACTTACAGGCTTCGAGCCTCTCAGATACAGCCAGCTCAGGTGCAGGGGGCCAGCAGGAATGGGACAGACAGAGAAAGGATTTTTTTTTTTTTAATGTTGGGCAGGAAGGATTTTCAGGCTCAGCAGGGAGTGACAGGGAATGGTTCTCCATGAACAGAGAACCTAAATGCTCCAAATGGGGAGTAAGGGGCTGCTTGGTCTTTAGGACAGTAAGGGAAGGGAATTATGAAACGTGGTTCTGAAGCACACAGACAGTTAGTTATAGAGGGAAGAAAATCAGAGATTCTCATGTACTGAACCTCCTGCACACTTACCCACCATGTCTTTTCATCAGGTCTTGATGCTACTCTGTATGAGCCACAATTGGTTCCTTCCATCCCTCTTTCTTCCTGGGGATGGCTGGGGATCAGGCAATGACTTACCTTGGGAAGCCTTATTAAGCAGATTCACTAATACAGAAGGAAGATTAAAAGAAAAACCCTGCTCCTGGCACTTGGAGTGGAAGCTGCATTTGTGATGTGTCTTTGTTCTCCTAAGCACTGATTTCTCAGTCTGACAGTAGGGTGGATTTGGAAGGGAGATGAGGTTTAGAGATAAGGTAATTCCCCCACCATCAGATTAGATCCAGGCAGCACAATGGGCAGTCCATGTCATATCAAGGCAGCTTAACTGCACCCTTTCACAGTTCCACTTAGCTCTGGCCACTGAGAACTTACCCCATACATGAAATTTAATTGGTTCATTTTAATCATGTTTGTAAGTGTGGAGTTTGGGGGTTTTATTCCTGGAAGCAGAGAAAATCTCCTCACCTCCATCTGTTTAAGCAACCGAGTACATAGAAGAAACAGGCAAGATCAAAGAAACCATCTCCCTGGAGAACCTGTAAGTAGAATTTGTAAATAGAGGAGCTTCTGCAATTGGGCATATGGACTTGCCCCTAAAACTCATGCTGGTCAAACCACAGAACTATGAATTTTCAACTAAATCTATGATTTTTTTTTTCCTGTGGGCATAACTAAAATGGAACCTTCAGAGAAAAAGCCATTTTGACAAATTTTCTGACACATTCTCCCTAATACTGCCTACAGCAGGAAGCAGCAAGATTAGCATGGTAGAAATATCACCTTGTGGGAAAAATAAGCTCCAGGTAATGCCAGCACTTACATATAGGTTGACTATAACTGCTCCAAGCATATTTCAACTTCTGTCTCCATCAGGCTGGGAAATTATTGCATCTAAATTCATCTGATACAAACAAAGTGGGCCCTTGGAAAGATTTTTTTTCTCCTCTGAAAAATAAAAAAAGGTTGCTTTAATTAGAATCTACTAGCTAAAAGCCTGTTTTTGGAGCAATTGCATCAATTTTGTTCCATTAGCCACTATATGAAGCCAGATCAGGAAATGACTTGATTTGTAGTTGAAAAAAGAAAGTAAATGAGAACAGAACAACAAAACCCACAGCCTAGAAGCAATCAAGCACCCAAAAGTATTGGAGGGGGTTGAGGAATGCATCCCCTTATTTATGCATTTCACTCCTTTTCCCTTGATGGCAATGCACAGGAAAGCAGAGGAGTGCCACCACAGCTAATGGGCTCAGAAGGTCGTGAACCACAGGGGTATTTCTGCAAGCACTGGAGGAAGCCTCCATCCCAGCTGATCCCTGCAGCTCCCAAGCAGCCACTCCAAATGCCCCACAGGTATGTGACAGATGTGTTTGCTCTTCCCAACTTCACCAAGAGCTTTCTGTACTGAGAGCACTGCCTGGACTGCTTTAGTCTCTTGAGGCAAAACTGCATTATCAGTTCCACCTGCACCTCTACCAATTCCAGTCAATGTATTCAAGGGTGCACAGATCAAACTTCTGCTCAAGTTTTAGATTATTCAGGCTTGCATGTGACAATGGCTGTATCTTCAAAGTGTTCTGAAAGAAACTAGCTGGAGGGCACGGACATGTCAAACAAGGGACTGTTTTTGCAAAAACTTTCTGACAGTTTATTCAGACAGATGGGAAGGCTGTCCTTTGTGAAAGGCCCTTTTCTAGGAGCTCAGAGATGAAAAACAAAATGTAAATTCAACAAGTGAATATTCATAAGATGAAAACTTCACAAGACTATTTTATATTTAGAAGCATTTGCTTGAGAACATACCTCCCAACACCAGACATTTAAACTAATGAACCATCCAGACTGACACTACCTCTGAACCTTCTCATCACATCTGCTCAGCAAATTATGTCTCTTGGGAGATCTGGAGTTGACAGGAACCTTTCCCTCTAGGGCAGCAACATAGCCAGCCCTAGATCTACCACTGAAGCCCAAAACTGATCTGTTCTCTTCTTCAAACATCAGGCTGGGCTAATAAAACAAGATTTCTATAGCTGAGGCAGGCGGTGCTCAGTGTTTTTCCCTCCCCAGTCAAACCCCTTGGGTCAGCCTGTCATTTGTTCTAAAAAAAAAAAAAAAAAAACAAACAGTAGAAACACATTTCACACTGACTCAAGTGAGGAACTGAATTCAAGACTGAAATTCAGGAGAAATTAAGTAACCCATGAAGAGAAAACATAGATTGTGGAGACTGGTGAATTTAGGACCCTGAGAAACAAATTTTTTGCAATAGTTATTATTTCCTATGCACAGTCTTGTCTGTAGACATCAAACCCAGACAGGGCTTATTAGTATGCTAAATAAATACCTTTTAAACTCATACAGTTAAATTATAAGACTATATGGCCACTGATTTTTATATTGGATCATTTTATTAACCTATCCACACCAAAATTAAGAATTTTGGCATAAATGTATGTTTAGGCAGACTACACCTTTTTGGTTAAAGATGGGGGAAATCACACTTCCATTATATTGATAATTTCTGGCGAGGTGAACAAGCCCAGGCAGGAGGTTATTTCTGCCTACTGCACTCAGTCATGTCATTCATTTTCTCTTATCCACTATTCTTTCCTGGTACATTTTCTGACTACTCTGTCATGCAAACAAAACAGGACTATTTTCAGAAAGCTACACAAGACCTTTGCCACCTCCTTGTATAGATACCAGTTCCACTTGTGTTCTTAAAGGTCAGAGCTTGAGAAAGAATAATGAAAATAAGATTCAACTGCTAGATTTGCACTATTTCAGGCAGTACAGCTCAAGCAGAAAAAAAGATATCAGAAGTCTACTTTAAATAATAATTAAAAAGCCAACAAGACATTACTATTTCCAACCCCAAATCCTCTTAATCATATCCAAAACTGTCAGTGGAGGTAGATGAATTAACAGAACAAAGTCTATAGATTCCTATTCAGGTCACAGTGGTAGTTCCTGGACACACAGGCTAAGACACAGCCCCTTTTTCAGGCAGCTCTATCTAAATGGATGATGTTTACTCTTTCCATCTGCACAATGAAGAACTGAAGCAGACCAAAAACAGCCCACTGCCCAAGAACTTGTCAGTTCTTTTAACATCATCATCACCGACTGAATTGAGTATCTTTCACTAATTTGTTGACCGGACCATGAAGCAGAACTAGAATCTGTCACACAGAGCCTGGAAAACAAAACCAGATCCTCTGGCTCCAGGCTCAGTCCTCCCACCCTACCCTGAGAACACCTTCATTGCATTTGCCCATGGTAGTGAAATACTGGATTGAGAGAAATTGCTAGTGGAGAACTTGGGAATCCAACTGAAATTTCTTATCATAAAGAAAAAGTAGCAGCAGTGACAGAAAGTATCAGAAGTGTTTCTTTAAGTGACAGGACTGACATTTTGGTGATATGAAGCCCTCTCATTGCTAGGATTTTGAAGTGCTGATATTTTATCATCAAATTGGAACCCAGCTAGTAAGTATCAATAACATGAGAAACTCAGCAGAGAAACAGTGACCCCATTATATGTGAAAGAGCACTGCTATTTTAGCTGAAGAAACATATGCTTTGTCAGCTTGGTAATACATAGCAGGAGTCCCTCTTGGATTTTCCTTAGGAAGAACCCCCACGCAGATTCCTCTGTGAAGCTGCAGGATTACAGACACTGGATGAGTCTAGGAAAAGCTGGAGACACAGTTTCAGCTTCCATATGGACTGATAATCCATAACCACATATATAACTGCTGAGGACTGCAGATGAAATCCTGGCTCCAGCAAAGTTAATTATTAAATTTTCATTAATTTCATGGGGGTCAAAACCTTTCCACTGAAGCTTTGGCTTTAGAAAACAGATGATCTAATTGTGAAGTGTTTCTACTAGATAAATATGTCAAAACCACACAACAACAAACTGAACTGAGACGAACCAACCTGATATTTCATATTAATTCAGGCCAAAGTTGTGCTTCAGGAGAGTCTGAAGAAGCTACTGCAGTCTGTTCTCCGAAACACCGGGCACAAGTGACATCGTGTCTCACACTAAACACGTACTGCCCAGTAATTTAACATCCAAATGCTTTTTAATGCTCATGAAACTGTTGTCTGTGCTTTTATCACCTAGGAGCTGGAAGACCACCTGTATAAGAGGACAGAACAATTGAGCTTTGTGTCCTAAGGCATCAGTGCTGATCTACTCCATCCTCCCTCACAAAACAGCTGCATCTGACAGAAGTTTTTATAAAAGTCTGTCATCCTGCACAGTTCGTCCACTTTAAGATGATTTTTTATCTTTGTCTTTGATTTTTCCTCTCTGTTCTGTTAGTGCTTCAGCATTAGAGGAAGCCATTTCTTTAACATTATAAATGTCTTGGACTGTAATTCACTTTAGGTTCTGATGTAGTATCACTGAACTCAACTACCAAACAGCCTTGTTCATAAAATCTGACTTCAGAATCCATTATTCTTATGCTTGCCTGTACTGCCAAGAACATTTGACACAGACTTGGGAACAGACCAGATGCAGTGCCTATGGATCTATTTCCTCAAAGAAGGAAGATAACCCCCAAACTCAAAGCAGGACTACCAGGAAAATACGTGCAAGAGATGTGATGAAGAAAACACAAACACCAGAATAAGGTAAGTGTGTCCAGGCAGCATTGCCAAGCTCAGCAGGTATGGTACAGAGCATACCTTCACTTCATCTGGCCTCAAACTGCTCCTTTTGCAGGCAATAAAATTACTGCAGAAATCCCAGGGAATAAACTAAGTTAACACCCCATTAAATACAGCAGACTTCCAATCCAAGGTAAGGACGTGCCCAGATTAAGCTACCCCTGCACAAACTGGCCCATGGGTAACATACATCACTTCTGCTGACTTATGGTCTGAAAGAAAGAAAGAAAAAGCTGAGATGAATTTCCACAAGGTAAGAAAGGATTTGTTCTTTGAAGCATGCTTAAACAGCACAATGTATTCTTCCATAAACATTCTTTCTACAGTTGAATGCACACCCCAAGGGAGAAAGCCTGGAATTTGTTATTTTACATATTTTCTTTTATCAGTACTGTGATCTTGCCCCTCATCCCCCTCCCCTAGATTAAGTTGCCTTGATTTTATCCCTTCAGTTTGTTTTGTCAGTGTCTGGCTTGGAAACTGGTACCAGAGAGAAGAGCACTGTTGTTGGGTTCATTTGTTGCCCCCTTTTCTCAAAAGACAAGATAATTTAAAATACTGATTTCCATAATTTTGCCTTTTCTAAAGACTTCAATTGCAGTAGTTGTGAGCCCCTTTTAAATCCACTGCAAAGTGACATTCCAGTGACATTCATAAAAAAGACTTTATAAGAAAAATCTTTCTTAGTGGAGCCACATAAACCAATTTTAGCTGTTTTTAAGCTGAAACAGCTCAGCACAAAGGAAGAGGGCAAGAAAGGGAAAGAAAGGCAGGACAGGAAAACATACAGATAAGGGCAACAGCATGAAGCCAGGAGTTGTATTTTGATTGTCATGTATTTACTGACAGCCCTAGGTGCTGAAAAGGAGATAATTCTCTACAGTCTGTGCTCCCACATCAATTCAGTGTGCAGTTTCACGAAACTGGGAGCCAAAATGCAAGCAGGATACCTCCAGAAAGGAGCTCCTGCTTCTCTTCCTCTGCGATCCTCTTGGTCACTTCACAAAAACCCTGGTGCTTGCCAGACTTCCACAGGAGCTCAGCCAGTTCACAAAATACAGAAAACTTTCTACAACAACCAAAAGCTGTGTAGTTTTTTAGTTTTTTGATGCACTAGTGAAGCTCAGGTTTGGGCAGGGGTGCTCCTGGCTGGAGTAAGACCATAGAAAAGCAGCTTCCACCTTGCTGTACACCTGAGAGCTGGTGGGGCTGATGAAGTGTGAAGCTGCTGCAGGCTTCCAGAACAAAAACCAGCTCTGCAAAGACACGGTGCTGTGTAAATACCACCAGCTGCAAAGCTTCCATTCCATGGATTTATGCATTCACAGCTCCTGCTAGCTCCAAGTCAGCCGTGCTGATTTTGCCAAGCAGAAATCTTTATCACAGCCACTCCTTGCTGTCAGAACGATGACCTCAAAGACAAGCTAACTCAGGTCGTTTTCTATGCTGCTCTCCTTGTAACACAGGAATACTTGCTGAACCACTTCCCCCCTGACCAGCTCTCAAACAGTGGTAGGAAAAGAATAATGTATCTGCATGAAACAAAGACATGAATCTACTAAAAAAAAAAACAAAACAGATACCAAAACCCTGAGAAACTGCCATCTGCCTAGAAGAAAACCAGGGAATTGACTTAAATTTTCACATGCAAAAAGCTCTGGCCTCACTGCCAGGCTTTCTCACTCTCATTCTGACATACCAAGATGGATCATCAGAGGGCACTGCTCCCCCCAGGTTAAGTGGATAGAGATTTCAGATATCTGGAAATGCATATTTACTGCCTGTGAAGTCTTGGAAGTAGGGTGCAGCTGGAATTTAATTTTCACATTTGCTACTTTTCCTCCTCAAATGCACTTCAAGAATGTATGGAATTTGCAGGTCTGAATTCAAACTTACTGAGGCTGAAAACTCAACCATTTCTGTATTGGCAGTAAGTGAACATTAACCTCAAGAATAAAGGCAAATACTATTCTTGCATCCTCCTCTTCTGTCCTTATCCTACAAAGTCCCTTCACAGATTTTTAATGGGGTGAAGACAGAAGGCAATTCTTGCCACCTTCATCACAAAAGAAAAAAAGAAAAGGATTGTAAACAGAATTTGTCTCTGTGCATTCCCATGTGCCTGAGCCACTCATCATTAACGCCAGTAAGCAAAAGGAAATTTGAACCCTTCGTCCTGCACATCGAGTTCACACATGTGCCTGAAAGCCACAGACCACTATACAGCAATTACTGCTTCACAGGAGCAGATGCTTTGCTTGGGTAAAAGCAATTGAAGAGAACTGAAATCTTTGGATGACAGTGTCAACACTCTGCATAAAACAAGGAGTGCAGCCTGTGTTCTGCTGCATGTACAACATTCATCCTAAAAGCACCACAGTCCTTTCCAGGAAAGGCATTAGATGAATTTTCCAGAGCTTTTCCCTCTCCTGGACTCAGCCATCCTGCTGGCCTGCACTTTTGATAAACTTCCTGCCAATCTGCCCCCAGCCCAAACAGTTTACTTGATTTCCTCCAATATTCAAGACACAAAACCAGCAGGAATTTGAAGTGTTATTGAGGAAAAGAAACTTCCTCTGAGAAGCATCAAAATACTGATACAGTTGTTAACACCCGTTTTGAAGGGTGAGGGGTTGAAACACTGCATTTAGAGGCCTCGAATTTCAGCTGGGGATTTCTTTGCAAGTGTCTTGGGCTTAAGCAGTATTTCAAATAAATTAGATGAGGGAATTCTCTCTTGATTAACACTAGAACAGATTTAATAAAACTAGAACTGCTGATATGAAACAGAAAGAGAAATCCCACAGGGCTATTGCTTCAAAACAAAAACTAGAACTCTCTCTGATTTCCAGCCAGTCAGGTATTCAGTGGATGTAACATTGTTCCACTGAATTCAAGGAAACCAGATGGTATCTAGCAGCCAAGGATTTGGACAGGCAGAACTCTTTTTCATTAAGTTTTTAGAACCCAAATTTATAAACAAAAAGATCAGATGGACTTCAATGCACAGACATATTTCTAGGGAAAAGTGAGAATGTCTTTTGCCTTCAGAGCATGCATGACCATTCAGTAAACAGAATATTTAACAACTTCAGGAGAGGAGCCATTTCATCAACAGGAAGAGACAGCAAAGACCCTTACAATTATCTTACACCTTAGAACAACTTGCCTTTTTACATCTTCAGACACACAAACCATTAGTGTTTGCACAGTAAATAGCAAAAACCCCCAAACTTCCACAGCATAAGAAGTACAGGTTAATTAATAAAACCCATAAATCAGTTTGCATACATGCTATGCCTTATATTACATAATGGATGTGCTTACTTCCCCATACACTGAAATGGTACAGTTCATACAAAATCCAGAGATTTTACAATTAAGATAGAAAACCATAAGTACATTGTTTTAAAAAGTTTAAAAAACCTCAATACTATCAGCAATGAAGGAGAAAGAATCAGCAAAACTCTTCATGGTTCACAAGCAGAAAGATTCTATGGTAAAAGTAAAGGAGAAGAATCAATGTACTCCTGACATGATGAAACATTCAACTGAAATGAAGCAGAAGGTTAAAAAGACCCAATTTCAGATTCCAAATGAATCCACATTCCACATTATCAACAGGAACCTGGCTGTGCAAAGAGGAAGTGATCTCTTCCTCTTAAGAGCCTGAAGGCCTCCGATCTCCCCACCTTCCCTTAGCTGGTAATTAATCATCACCCAATTGCCCAGCTGCAGAGTAAACAGGGAGAACAAACAGGAACAAACAGAGGAAGTATTACACTGCATTGTCTCAAATTGAGCATGATTTACCATCTGCTCCTGGTGCCACAACCAGGAGCACAGGTCAGAAAGGAATGAGGTTTTTCTCTTGCAGTGAACTCACTGCTGTTTTGCTCCTCAGGGTGTGCACCTGTCTTGCTGCTCCTGTCTCCAGATCCAAACCAGCCAGTGGCACATGGCAGCTAATTCTCCTATGCAGGTTTTCCCTACATTCCTTCTACTTTTAGTATCTTTGCCATTACACAATTAGTATTTTAAAAAAAAATCTCCAAAGTATTCTAAATCTCAATATAGTCTGTCCCAGGAAGAAGACACTACCAAGCCTGTTGGTACAGACAGACCAGGCATTAATCTGGCAACGAAAATAATGAGACATGACCACAAAAGTAACAAAGACATGGCTGCTCACAGCACTGTGGCCTCAGAAGGAGCATCAGGAGAGGCAGAAGTCATCCAAACTCCTCCACAGAGCACCTACACCAAGTACAAATGTCATGAAGCTACACTTTGCTCCATTCTCAGCCAGCAGGCAGTAAAGAGAGGATAAAAATCTAGTAGGGGAAAAGAAAATCAAGTGAGGAGCCATAGTTATGATACAGAAGGTTCTTAAAGAAAATCACTATGATGGTGGGAAATAAGGGAGGATAAAGAAAGGATGTAACAAAAGGGCTGAGTGAGAGACATGACATTTTTAAAGTTAATCAAGTTGGGGAAGGGCCCTGACAACCATTAGCTATAACCAAAGACTCTGAAGCTTTCACCACTCTAAGTAATAACCTAAATTCCTTTAGCTTTTTCATAGGAAGACACTTAGGACAGAGAGGTGGAAGAGGCACATTTCTGTTCAAAGGTTAACATGGAGTTGCCAAAATCTCTGACAAGAGATCAATGTAGCAATAGCTCTTTCATGAAAATGCAGTTAAAATTGAATCAGAATGGATTCAACGTTGAACAATTTTAATGAAGTGTCAAACAAGCACATCAACCTCTTAAAAACCAAGGAGCTCCAAAGTTTAATTACAAAAACATTGTACAGAAAACTTGGCATTTAAACAATTCCAAACATGTTAATCCAGCAAATGGATTCTGCTTTCATATATTTCTCTTAACATTTTTTTAAGTGACAAAAGCATTTTATTCCGCTCTTCTCCTTGACACCCACTTCATTTTTTTTAATCAGTCAACACTGAAAACTGTAAACTGAAGTGACACTCTGCAAACACTGAAAAGACAAAATCCATTTTTATAGGGTTAATCAACATAAATAAGAAGCTTCTTAATGAGACAAAACATCATCTGTCACACCATCAGTGAGCAAGAACTCAGTTTTCCCCCAGATGCTTCAAGACGAATAATCCACCCCACCTCCTTCCTTGTGAGAAAATGCGAGAGATTTGTCAGCCCCCAGCTAATAATATCACCTTAAATTTCCTATCCCACAACACTTGCATGCTTCTCAGCAGAGATGGATGAGCAGTATCCACAAGCAGATTTCTATAAGCAGGGCAGCATCAGACCTTACTGATGGATTGGATATGTTACAGCCTGGAACTGCATCCTACATGACATGGAATTTCTGGAGTCTTTACAACTCCAGGTATTACATAGGATGTCACAGACAGAACTTCAGGATTTTGTACATCAGTTTTGGCTATGCAGCGCATTTTGGCCACTTCAGAGAGTCAAACATCACCAGTTCTTAAAAACCAAGATACATATAGGAGATGAAGGTGTAGGTGCTTCTTCTGGAGGCATTAACGACCCCTAGGATTTACAACATTCATTACAGAACCCACTAAAAAAGTTCATGGCAGCATCAGCTGGTCCCACCCACGCTAAGGAGAGTGGAAGTCAACGCAGCAAACTGAAGTTCCTTTCTGTGAAGTCTTGAAAGCAAAACAGGTAACAAGAGAAAGGAATTTCCTCCCCAATTTCCATGGAAATCCTTGCTACTTGGCTACAGCAATAACCCCAGGACTAAGCTGAGACCTAGCATGCAAGGTGCTGACCCGAAGATGGCTCCAGGCCAGCATGAAGTCCATGTGTACAATGCAGGAAAAAACTGCTTTTTAACGTTCAAAATATTTGTGTCATGGGTACATTAAAGTGATGCTGACAGCAACACACTCCAGTAATGAAAGCAACCTCCAATTCATAACAGGGAATCTTAACAGATGTCTTAAGCAGGAGCAAAAAGATTGTCATGTGGGAGCAAGAGCTCCCACACCCATAAAGCCCAGAGATGTCCAACAAGTGCTGAACCAAAGTCAGAATCAACAATTTGACAGGAACCAAAGGGCAGTGAAAGTTTTGCATAAGCCAGTGCAGACAGTGGGTGCCTCAGCTCTGCCAGGAAGTGTGGTGTGGCTCAGCAAGATCAGACTCAAACATGCAGAGCTCTATTCAATGCAAGTGAAAGGCCATTTAGGTCAGCTGGAACATAAAATGCTGAATGCTATGGGCTCCATGAACAAAAGGTGAGAGCAAAAACAAACTGTAATGCTGATTTCTGTGGGCTGCTATGTGGATCTAGTTACTAATAACCTTCTCTGTTCTAATAATTCATGCAAAAATGTATGTGCTGCTTCCAGACACATTGCTTCCCAGCACAGCAATTTCAGGAGGGCAGGGAGGGGAAAAAAAAATGCAATCCCCGTGCCCATTTCTCTTTTTATAGAAAACTGCTTTCCCCATGAGATCATTCTCCCAAAAACAAGGCAATAACATTAAATTAGACTGAACAACGTATCAGAGGAAGGGAAAGCTTCGTGGGTTTAGTCTAAACCAAAGAATCCCATTTTCTCTGAGGAGAACTAATGTTTCACTTTCTATCTCGATTTTCACTGATCTTTATGATAGCAAAATGCTCCAGCAAATGTTTCCAAGAGATAACAGGAGACCTCCACAGAAGAGTAGGGTGCAATGTGCAAGAGAGGTGCTTGAAGAGAGGAGAGAGAGGAAGTCTGTCTCATAGTAGAATCAAGTCACAAAGCATCAACCACAGCCAGTCTCTAGCAGGGAGCAAACTCACATTAGAGGAACTGCAGGCTAACACAAAAAAACCCCAGGATTCTGCTTAAGAAAAGCTCCTATA
This sequence comes from Rhabdornis inornatus, assembly GCA_013397075.1. NCBI lineage: Eukaryota > Metazoa > Chordata > Aves > Passeriformes > Rhabdornithidae > Rhabdornis > Rhabdornis inornatus. The sequence goes on along the minus strand of VWZS01001844.1, from coordinate 261,250 downwards.
AACATACATAGCAGGAGGCAGAGGACAAGACAGTGCACCAAGGAAAACTCCCTGTCAGAGCAGAGAACACAAGCGCTGCTATCCAGTACTGCAAGAATCAGGGAACAAGATCAAAAGAAGAGGACTCAAGTAAAGGAAGGTAACCTCACAGGATAAACATGAAAACAAAATAAAAGACACTAGAAGACATTAGGCAATAGAACACATCAAAGTTATTACTACAACATATATGCTGACTCCATTTCACGAGGTGAGATTTCATCTCCACAGTCAGCCAGTCCACAGAATGCAGGCACCCTCACACCCAGTGAAATCCATTAAAAAATGTCGATTGCACAAAAGTTGCATGCTCTTAAATGTTCACACAGAGGACAGTTCCAAATGTTTAGTGGGCGGTGTCCGTGGCTTCTTAAGATCTCTTAATGCATTGATCTGTTTATCTCCCTGACAGAACACACAGGCAGGGCCCAGGACAAACCTGCCATCCTGCCTCCCACCCCAGGCTTTCCCTCATGGCTTCTTATTCCACACTGGCCAAAAAAGTTTTGTAAAGCTTTCCTGGGTCACGAGACCTGCAGACGAAACAGAAAAATAAGGGTTAGAAGACTCCAATCTGCCAGGACTAAACAGGCACTGTGACATGGGCTTTTGGAGGTTTCATCTGCAAACACAACATTCAGTATAGCAAAGCAGCCTCCAGAGCCACAACCATACTGAGCTGCTGTTTCCACACAGTGCTAAAGAACAGAACTCTTCCTCTTCTTCCCATACACTGCACAAAGAAGTTTTTATCATGCAGCACAGAAAAACCAAAATATTCACCAGTATAGTCCAACAGTCCCTGAACACAATGTACTAAGCCACCAAAACCCACCTCAGATCTGTGAAAGAGTTGTTTTCAGGAGCATCATGGCAGTTTTCTGTGCTATTGATTTGTGATGTGTCTCAACCTCAAACAGACCACTTGGCTGACAGAGATTACATTCAAAATGAATATACTTCATGTGCACATCAACAAAGGGACAGTGATGATGCCAGTTTGCTGATACAGTTTGTCACGTGCCAGCTGAATCTTTTATCCAAAGCTTCCTTGTTTTCTAGGCAACCTCTACCATTTTCAAGGTTTGCATCCAACAAAGCCCAACCTTCTTTCCAAAATTTTGTCTCAAAATATAATCGTTGCCAAGTGAAAGTCAGTGTAATTAACAGTCCCATTAATTACTTGATCATTATATTCAGTTACATGCATGTCATTATCCAGTGAAACTATGTTATTATTAATCACATTTTTAATTGCCTCACACTGTTTTGCTGCTGAAAAGAGGGAAGGCATTGGTAGAAAAAGGAAAGAAGGGAAAGGAGTACTATTTTTCAAATAGAGGTCAGAAGGAAGAATTTTAAAGCAAGAATTACTTTTTCTAAATCAATTACAGCCAAAACCAGGTTATCCAAGAACACTGCATCTGTATGTTTAGGAACACAGAAATTGTCCATCCTTCAGGAAAGATGAAGCCACCTGGCAAGAGAATGAAAGTCTAGATTTTAGTAGCTTTGAGATAGGATTTTTCTAGCAAGGTACTTAAAGGACAAACATCCATTTCTGGGCCTGGCATAGCCTTCTAATACCTGATGGATGAGAAACTGCTTTCCCTTAGTCCTTCTGCAAAACCTCCCCTCCCAATTCTCTTTCTGAGCCTGAGAACTAATCGAAAACAGTATACAAAAAGGAGGAAGTTGATGAGCTGCCGAAAAATCCCAGACCTGGATCAACAAGCTGTTCCCTTCACAAATAGCAGCAGTAAAGGCACTTCTTTATTCTGCTGGGAGCTCAGTCATCTCTTAGAACTACAGTCCGTTCCATCTGGCTACCCTCTGGAAGGACAATGATCTCCCAGCTAAAGCCACACTATAATGGGAAATGTGTAATTAACTGTTCTACACAGCACCACAAAAGGTCAGAATCAGAAAGGATGAAAAGCCCCGTCTTCATATTTGCAGATGGCACAAGGCAGCTTTATTTGCATTTCTAAACACTATTCAAGACATGTACAGTAGATCTCTACATAATAAATGCCTAAAGAATGAAGGTATGTACTCTGTTAAAACAGAAATAGGCAAACTCCTCATGGCTGCCTAGTGCATCACGGGGAAGTGGGGGAGTGAGAGGTGTGGGAAATGCAAAGCAGCACAGTAATGCAGAAAGACTGGTATTTAGTTCTTTGTTAATTTGGTTTTATACTCTGTTCTCTATTACAGTTTTCTAAGCTGTTAAACAGCAGCAAAAATACAAAATCATGAGCTCAATAATAATCTATGCACAAGCCACATAAACATTAATCTCAGCAAATGCTATGTACAGCTTAAACCATACCTCAGTGCTCCATTTGAATCTAAACCTTCCTCATTAGAACAGCTTGACTACAGGTGCTACAGAGGAGAGGTAGGGTATTTTCAGTTTATAATAGAATTGACTTACCCTGTAACCTCTTGAGACAAACAGAATTTCCCCATGGCCATCAGTTTCTACAATTACTGCTGAAATCCTCAGATTTACTTCACTCAAGAAAGGAACCTTCTTCTAAATTAGTCACCCTGTTACCATTCTGTCAGAACTCTCACTCAGCTTATACAAATACATAAAGATCTTGGAGCTAAAGGGAATTTCAGAGCCTTTTAATGCCATGGAATACTTTCAACCCAATTTGACTTTCATTAAGACAACCTGCTCCTGCAGCTTTGAGGAAGAAAGCTTTTTGATTGTACAATATGGTGATCAGCACAGGAATCAGCACCAGAAGAGGTGCCAAAGGCATGGAGGAGACACCAAGAGCAGCCTGGGAGAGAACACTTACCCCATCACTAACGCTCCAGCCTGTTCACCACGTCCCGCACCGTGGCAATGAGGTTCTCATTCTCCTGTGGGTTGGCCAGGATAATACTGTGCAGTCTGTTCATGTAGGAATCAATGGTTTCCATCGTGGGGGTTTCCCCACTGCCTACAGTGAGCACAGTGAAATGAGCCACAAGGTATTCTGATGACCACAGCAATTCAAAAGAGTTAACACTATGCTAAGGGTAATTTGTGCCAACACAAACTGCTATAGGAGGAGATTTTGCTATGCACCACCTCTTCTGACAGATCCTGCTAAACAATGTCCTCCTAACTCCACAAAGTGAGTAGTTCCAAGGATATCAGGGCTAATGAAGCATGGTTCTCTCTGATTTGGGTCTCTATAATAGCTGATTATAACAAACTCTTTCTGCTGGGCATTCATAGAATCTAAGTGGGTTCCCTGGCAGCTGACAATAAGACACAGCCTTTATTTTAATCAAGGAACTCGCAAGTCCTGTCTATTCTACTTAGTAACATTTTCATAAAACAAGTTAAGGAAAGCCAGGACTGAATATGTGCCTCACTTTATCAGGAAGAGTAAGAGCAGTAAGAAAATAAATGTCATGTTGAAATAAAACACTGACTAACTTTCCCCTGCATGCATCTTAGTATTCCATGATCCCATGCAACAGAAGCTCAAGAGCAGCCCACGTGTTCTCAGCTCACAACGTCACAAATAGGAGCAGTTCCATCTCGGGCTCTCACCTGGCAGCGGGACCCCGGCGAAGCTGCTGGTGAGCGCCTGCCGCAGGGTGTCCAGGTGCTGCTGCAGCACGGTGTTGCGGCTGCGCTCCTGGATCACGTCCACCTCCAGCTTCTCCACGGCCGTGCGCATGCTCTCCACGTGCTTCTGCAGGGCGGCGTTCCTCTCCTCAAACTCCATGTTGGACTTGCGCAGCTGCCGCAGCTCGGCCTCGCGCGCTGTGAACATCAACCCGCCCCCAGAGAGTCACAACACTGCTGAAAACATCTCTGGGACTGGCAGGCAATGAGGGAGAAGGTTCTGGAGCGCTCAGCTGGTAATTAACAATGGTGTGGGTGTAGTTTATAGATAAAAAATATCACACCATAGAGTGAGTGACAACAGCACCTACATACAGTAGCACCTTTAAATAGAGATTATTCCTAGAGAGAGAGAAATCGGAAAACATTCAAAGCATCAGGATGGAAGTGAATGGGGGAATTGATCAGGGAGGAAGACTGCAAGACTGATTTCAAATGCAATCAGAACTACAAAGTTCAGCAGCAGTGCTAAGAATTCTGCAAACAAGACATCAGTTACAAAAATAATTTTCTATTGACCATGAAGATTATCTAAATCTGAATTCTGTTCAGTCAAGAAAGTCTTCAAGAAATCTGGCAAAAAATACTCAATTCTTTAAGACACACAGATATGAAAACCAAACAGAGTAACAGAAAATATATCAGTGTAATCTTCCCCATATGGGGGAAATAAAATACTGCTAACCAGCTTGAATCACCATCAGGATACATCTTAGATATTTCCTCATCCCACACAGCTTGGGCTGGCTGGAATAAACATCTGAAACATTCTCAAAAAATTGAGAATTTGGGAAGACAATGCCAGGAAAAACTGCTTTTCAGCCCTTGTGTATATACAGAGGTAGGGTAATAGCAGAAACTATACTTAAGTATAGTTAATAAACTTTATAAACTAAGTATAGTATAGTCAACGATACCTAAGTATAGTTTACTTGAGCTGAGATGGGAGAGTGCAAGGACTCTTCAGCTGGACAGCATTTGCCAAGAACTTTGGAGGAGCATGGAAAAAAGGGTCTTGCAAAAGTTAAACTTACCTTTACTATGATTCAGGAACTCTTCTGTGAAGATTGGAATATCAAAGACAGATCTCTCCTTTGTATCTGCTTCTTTCTACAGTGGAAAGAGTAATAACACAGCTAAACAGTTTGTTTTCAGGAATTCATTTAACTGTTTTGATCGTGAGAATAAAAGGCTGAGGAGACCAAAACATGAGGCAGCCAAAAGCTGTATGGATTAAAAACACTTCCAGCTCCTACCAGGAAAAGCCAAAGGATATGTCTTAGATTTTCAAGATATAGGTTTAATCAACACCATCACTAAGAAATAACATACAACATACTAAAATACACACTTTCACCCTAAGGGAATTATACATGAGAATTATTCAGTTTTAAAAACTATCTGAATGCATTTACATTTTCCATCATCAACCAACTGACACATTCTGAAATAGCCTTTACAGGAATATCAACAAGCAGGAGACAGAGTGAGCAAAATGCACAGTAAGTTTCACGGTTCTTGGCCTTTCACCACCAAAGCAAAAAAGCAAAAAGCACTTTTAAATCACGAAATGCTCTACAACTTAGTCAAAAAACTGTACAAAACATGATTTGACTAAAGGTAAACACCCCCTAATATAACATACTTCAGTTACCACTTCTAAATCAACAGGAATTAATGCTTGTTTTAGCACCTGAATCATCATGGACAAAGTCAATGCAAATTTGGTTTGACAAACTGCAGCAACTGCAATCAACCTGTAATTTAACACAGAAACAAAGTAAAGCAGGAAAGCGTGTGGAGAACAAAAGCTTTTCCCAACTCTCAAACACCGTGGCTGCTAATGTGCCACAAACTCATCATCCAGGATTGCAGTGTTACACAGGATTGGTGTCCTCTGGCAGCCAACCTCCATTGTCTGCCAGCTGAGAAGAGAATTCTGGCCCCTGAGCTCAGAGCATCACAGTGGTGTCTGCCCCACACAGGGGTACATGGGGTGACCTGAATGCCATCTGACAGCCAACCAAGACAGACAAGGCTGGATGGAACTACAGCTACTCTGTCTTTCCCTAAGGACACAGCCTGCCCATCGATTGCTTTTAAAGATAAGCTGGCTTTTATTGTCTGCCACAATTACAGCTGAGGAGCTCTGTATTTACTGAGTGAGAACTCAAACCTCACTTGGCTTGAATCAACTGGAGACACACCAGAAACAGGCAAGACTGGAGGGAAGGGCAACTCCTCCCAGCTCTGTGAGGCACAGTAGGATTTATCTGGGGTCCATGACCACACGTGCTTTTCACTGCAGTTTTTTGTATGTGCTGCTACAGGGCAAATGTCTCAAGAGTATATTCAGAAAGAGAAGTCATACACAGAAGTGTGAACAATGTATTCATTTTGTCTGAGCATTGCCTAGATGGCTAAGAATTCATTTCACCCCAAAATCTAGGATCTCAACATTAATGTACAGTGAGAAATGGTGGCAGTTATGAAGCTTGGTTAGAACACTTACAAAACATCCATCTTGAACATTCTAATTCATGCCCACTATTAGTACCTGTGTGCAAAGAGCCACTGGTTTGGATCATCACTGGCTCCTACAGAATAGATGGTGGAGGAGAGAGTACTGCAAAGAGAAGAAGGTATTCTCTTTGCAGCCCTAGGATACAAGTTCTTCAGGTACAAACCAAAAATACTAAGGCTTTAAATGTAACTGTCCAGCTTCCAAAAGGCAAGAAATTCTACTAAGCAGAAGAGTGATCATTAAAACCATCAGCACTCTCCCATTACAAAATACATTACCCAGCACATAAAAGATCCTCTTGAGAACCCTGAAGTACTTAAGCCACTCTGAGGTTCACTGAAGATTAAAATCCTAAGGCTTTGATTACCTCCCATTGAAAAGGACCCAGTATGTTCAGTTCATGTATCATTTAGTCATCCCTCAAACCAAAAGAGAATCAAAATTGTTTCTATCACTTGCCTTAGAGATGCTTCAAGAGTCAACAATCTCATCTGGTTATTAAAAGTGAGTTTGAACTTTGAAGATTCAGCAACGAATCACACTTGAAGCTCTTAGAGACTTGGTGAAGTATGGCAATGAGATAGTTGAGATTTTGGGGGGTTTAAGCTCACCCTTCCTGCCACAGTCAGGCTGCACACAGTGGAAGGAACAGATATAATAAATTTACAGCTCCATTAAATGTTCTCAGAGTAGGCACCGTGAGGCAACTCCTGCTCTCCTCAACCTGTGTGCACAAACCTTTGAAAGCTTTCCAGTAACAAGTGTAACTGAGTGCATGATGCCAGACCTACTTGGAACCAAGCAGCTTGAGGAAATAAGGGAAATGTTCTGTGTCATGCCATCACTGAGCTCAGGAGACAGTGTGTGCATGTTTTTCAAGGCAATATCTATTAAAAGTTCTCTCTCATCCTCTAGTTAAATTTTATTGTACTTAGTATTTGAATTGCCAATCGTGAAACTCTTTAGAGGTCAGCTCTATGTACAATGTTTGAAATAACTTCAACACCAACTCACAGAAACTACATCATAAAAACTTGAGTGGAGCAAGGGAAAGAAAAAAGCTTTCATTGACCTTATTTCTTTATATTCTCTCAAGAAATAATTTCATCAGCTTGTACCTGCTAATCACAAACACAGCAACAAGAGTCAGTGTGAACACAAGAAAGCAGCAAGATGACAAAAAGCTTTAGCCTCACTTCCAGAAACAACTTGAGCAGACACTTCTAAAAGCAATCTAAGTTTTTTCTGCTTACTCCCCACATATAAATGATTATAATACTTGACATCCCTGCACAAAAGATGTGAAAGCACATCAGGTGATAAGCATGTGGGAATTTATAAATATAAAGGTGAAAAACACCAAGTCAAAGGCACAGTTCAGAGTAGGATGTCTGACTGACAGGTTGATGTTCAGCTGTATCTGATGAACCTTTAATGTCCCACAGGGTGAGAACTCATTTTTGACTGCATTTATGATGTAAAAGATCAGCAATGATAGCTTGAACTGGAGAGGTAAGAAGGAAGACTCCAAATTTGTCACTTGCCACCCATATAACTTAAATGTTATGTAACAGTCACAGTCAACCTAGAACTTGAAGCCTTCTGTTTTTGTACAATTAAAGACAAACTTGGACTCAGTGACTGTAGAATCAGAAAAGTTAGGGACCATGTACTCCTAACAGATAATCTCACTGCAAGCACTTCCTTTAGGAGTTAATAAAAGGCATATAAAAAACATGCTACCAATACATTTTCCTGAAAGTGAACCTTACTTTCCTTCAAGACCAGTAGCTGCCTCTCAGCAGTGCTCAGCCTTGTCACTATTGTAATGAACACATTAGAAGCCAACTGGATTGCTTCCCCAAGGCAAAAAACCTCACAAAGAAAAACAGATCTTTCAGAAAGCCCTATTGCTTACAAGTGAAGAGGCTGTGTATAAGCAAGGTTTTTTTTTTCATTGCTCTTTGCTTGCAATTCATTGGTAACCATGAAAGAAGCTCTGTGGCCCTAGGTAATACAACTGGAGAAAGTTGCAGTGTTCCAAGGAGAGGGAAACCACAGTCAGCCAGAACACACAAGATTTGTGGTAAGATGCCCATACTGCAGCTGATGAACTCTACCTCCACACATTATCACTCTTCTCCAATATTTACACATGCAGAGGGCAAAGGAAGGCAGGAGGAGGTTTAAGCCAGAGATTTTCCAATTATTTGGCTGCTTTACCCATTTCCTTCTCAAGGAAGCCACAAGCATTTGTGTTACTGCAAAAAAACCAGTACCTGAAAACAGCACCTAAAGGTGCTAACTTGGCAGGTTTATTGAGGTCTCACACTATTTTTAAGTTCTTAACATGGCATTACAAAACGAACTTATGTTTTAAGTGTACCTTATGTTTAATTTCATCTATCATTTGTACCTGCCCAAGACTTAGCAAATTTAGTTTTGTCATACCAATGAGTGTCAGAATACTCAGTCGCTTCTAACTTTTCAAAACCTTCATTAGGAAGAATTCACACTCAAGTTCTGATAAACTGGGTTTTGACTTTACCTGAAAAGTTTTTTCACTTGAAATTCTACCTACTGATGTAAATGCAGAATTAAGAGGTTTACCTCATGATCGTGAGCTGGCTGTCTTGGTCCATCTGAAAAAGAAAACAAACAAGAAGTCTCTCAAAATAAAGTTTAAGAAAACAAGAACCAAAGAATTAAGGCAGTTACACAACCCTAATTACACAACAATGCTAGACAGTATTGTGCAGCTCTCCTACAAAGTCACAGAGAAGCTGAGTCTAACTGATGCTCTTAAAGCATATCCTCCAACACAATCTAGACACAGTTAAATTCACTCAAGTCTAATTCCCCTTACACAGACCTGAGGTAAATGCCATAGAAAGAACACTTTCACTTTTTTAACCAGCCTTTAAATCCAAGGTTTTAAAGGAGTGTCTGGCTACATGATTGGCTGGGAATCTTTTATTGTTCTAGCTAGGCACATACTTTTATCCCATTCAATACCTTGTCTGTGTGATTTGCCTTTTTGTCTGTCCTGTGCTTTCCTGCTAAAGACTTTGTAGGCTTCAGTCTTCTGATACTGCTCCAGCTCCCTCATGTAACGCTCCTTATCTCTGTCTGCTTCATCCAGGTATCGCTGAAACAAAAAAGTCCGAGAGTTTCAGGGAGTTTCCTCCCCTTCGGGAGGAAGGGAAGAGAAACAACTTGTCAGATGAAGTGCTGTCCATTTCACCTATGCAAACAGGAGAAGAGTGAAGAAACAATGAGGTGCAAAGACATAAGATCTCTGGATAAAATTACTGCACTCTGGTGTCCCATTTTCTCTCTCTTTTTTATGATAACTATTCTGGGGTTTTTTTCTTTTTTTTTTTTTTACTAGGCCTAGGCATAACTTGCTACTAAGCTACTCTGCCCAACTGAATGTTACCTACACATTACAGAATTCCTGTTCTGTGGCCAGGATGAAGTGCTGCTGAACAATAATATCTTATCAGATGATGCTTTATGGTTCAGACCCATAACAGTAGAGTTCCAGATACACTCCTATTTTCATGCCCCACAGACAAAAAGCATCACCACACACTTGGCACATCTGAGAGGTGAGCAAAACATCATGGCTATTGCAAAGGGCAGTGTAAAGATAAAAGAGCCTGGTTTAAATTGGTAAAATCTCTCTGCATTTTGATTAAGAGAAACCTTTTTTCAATTGATATAATCTCATTGCATTTTGGTTAATAAGTAACATTTTTTTATTAGCCAGAGGGTATTTCACACATCTGCATGACAGAATGAGCTTAGCTGGAGAATTCTTTAGGGGAACTGATGAACTGAAAAACATTTAATGAATGGTCACAATGCCTACTAATGGGATCCTTTCAAGAAAAAAGTTGCCTTCCCAATTTTTTCTCCAAATGAGTTTAAAATACAATGAATGTACAAATTCAATCAGTGAACCTTAGTCATTTGGTATTTTAAGTCATCATGACAATACATATAAGTAATGATTTCTGCACATTTGCAACACAGTTTTGACCCTGCTGATGACAGTGCTAACATTCTGGATTGGGGTGCAAATTCAGTGATGCTGGGTTGGCATTGCTTTGGACATGTTATTGGTCTCTAAGATATTAATTCTCTTTTTCCATCTCCAGCAATGTGTTGCTGAAAGGGCTCAGCAGTCTTCCCTTGACCTGCTGTGAGTTAGAAACTTACAGCTTTACTCAAGGACAGATTCCTCGGGGATTTAAAAAGCAGCATACAGAATAGAGATTTGAACTCAATTTCCTTTTTCCTAGGTTAAAAATCTGCCTGAGACATGACAAGAATACATGAAAGTGCAGGGGACAGAGGGAGAGATGTCTTTTTCCCTTCTCTCCCAGTAGACATTTTCATCACCACAAGACATGTTATCCATGGATGTAAATTTCCAGCCTTACATAGGAGCAATCCTGACTTTCCTCTAAGCAACATTATTCTCACTATCCCTGCTACCAAATCAACTGCTCTGCCTTGCCACATATTTTCCATTATGGTTAAATCACAGTGCCTATGCACCATTTTATATGATCTCTGTAAGTTGTATTCTACAAGCTTAGTAAAAAGCAACAAAAGGAAATCTTGGTTTTTTGTCTCATCTCATTTTTCATTACACTCTTAAAGCATTTTTCAGAGTTCAAATATGAAGATTAAATTCATATGAGAGCATTCAATTGCACTGGGATTTAAAACCTGCTTTGCAGTAATCTCCAACTAGCAATCAGGTGTGGACAGTTAGACATCCATTAGCAATTAACCCATTAACAAAGTCCACTCCAGAGGGCCCTAAAAAACAGCCCAAATGTGGCCTTGAGCTTCATTCACCTATCAGATAGTGCAGAAGGCCACAGGACCCCCAGTTAGGAGACATCACATCCCAAGACTTTGGCCTTGTAAGTCTCAGATGTATCTGAGTTGGTACAGCAGAATTACATCCAGATGGAGTACACAAACTGTGGGATGTCTCATTAGACAATCCCCCCATTCTGGATGTATTCTTGCATTACCTAGAGGATGCAGTTCTCACCAAGTCACCCCTAGAGGAGGTGCTGTGGCCCTGCCAGGCTTCATCACGTGAACCTGTGCCCCTCATTTTGAAACATCCTCCTCCTAAACACGGTTTCAACCAAAAGCTGTGTCACCTTCCTCACTAAACAACACTCCCAGGTAAGAGCAATCCCATGCAGCAAGGACAAGAAGTGCAGTGGTACCCTTTTCTCCTCAGGAGGCAGCTTGCTCCACTCGTTGCCCAGCATCCTGGTGATCTCTGGGAAAGGCACTTCGGGCCTCTTGGCCCGCAGCTGCTCCCTGCGCTCGTTCATGAACCGCACGTACCCGGTGAGGGGCGATTTGGGGGCATTGCTGTCCCGCAGGGGTTTCTTCCTCTTTCTGCCTTTGGCCCAGCCTCCTCGCTTGGTTCTTTGCTGCTGCAAAATGAAAACACAAGACAATTCAGACTGAGTGAAAATAACCACCTCTGGAAGGAATAAACAACTCCGTCAGGAGCACATGGCTGTGATTCTCTCCATGGATGCAGGTTTCAAACCCTACTTTAGAGCTAAACTTTTGTCTAAACAAAGCAAAACAAGTCTCATTGTGAAAAGTAGCTTACAGTTTCTCCTAGTCCACAGGGACAACAAAATAACATTTGCATCAACTTCTGATTGTCAAATCACAGGGACTGATAATCCACAACACGATCATCTCAACTAATGCAACTGCAAATATTTTTTTATTACTTGTTTGCTTGGTTTTAGTTATTCTCACCCTCACATACCCTCCCCTGAAAGTCATTTACTTCAATAGGTTTTTCGGAGAGATTTTGTGTATTAGTTAATAATTGATAATTAGATATTCTGCACCGTCCAGATCTTTGCCCTTCATGCACAATGTGCCCAAAAGGTGGGTGTAAAGACAGTATACAGGCTCTTCTATTCTCATCTGTTCAGTAGATTGTCTGTCCCACTAATTACCTCCAACAGAGCAACAAACAAACTCCAAAGGAGGGAATATTGTAAATGTGTCTGGGGCACACCGAGAGTTCACAGGAATAACATCATTATCACTCATCCTCTTGGCTTCAAACTATTTCTGCAGCAATCTCTGGACAACACTGTTTTCTAATGCTATGTACATACAACTATATTCAGTACTTCTAATCTTTCCCCAGATCAACATGTTCCTGCCATCGTGTTACTTTTTGTTTCCCTCCTGGAATTTTATTAATTATAAAAGGACCTCAGCTGAAAACAAACTACCAGGAGGAATATCAAATACATCTATCAAAAAAAAAACCAAAAAACAAACAACAACCAACAGAAAACCTCAAAACCACTTCCTCGTCCAACTTCACGTCCTTCATGATTTAGTCACCAAAAATCAGTGTTGGATGGCACACAAGGTATAGTCTAAAATAGTAAAAACATAATGGTTTTAAAGACATCAGTTACTACCAGAACACTACAATGGTCTCACTTGCTGGCTCACAAGAGAGACAATAAGCTGTGGCAGTTGAACATTCAGTCCTGAATGCAGCACCAGCTTGTGGGCCCCCCTGGCTAAGCTGAGACCCATGTGCTGCTCTCTGTATATTCCAACTGCCAGCTATCTGTGTGCAGACAGGAGAAAAATCAGGGAATCAGAAGATGAAAATGGCAAATGGATAAAAATTTGTGATCCTATTAAAAAAATAAACCTGAGCAGGTAAGACAATATAATGACAAAATTCCCTGCCTTTGCTTCATTGAAAAGTTACTATTATTTCACCTCACCTCCTCCTCAGGCTTCTGCTCAGTGGTTTCAGCAGCATTAGAAGACTCATTTTGCTGCTGCTGAGCCTGTGACAAGTCTTCCACCAAATCTGGGTTATTCACAGGCTGTGAAGTTCCACCACTGAATGAACTCTCCGAATTAGCTAATCTGAAAAAGCACAGAAGTGGAGAACAAAAACTTTAATCATCATTCCTAAATCACTTCCTCCCTAATCTTCTAAAACATGCAAAAATGTTGCAAATATATTCATTCTCACACTAGCAAGAAAAAATGGGATTTAAAAGTGATTTTTGAAGAACTGGCTGTTCCATCCAAGCAACCACTGTAACTACCACAGTTCCTATGGACTTTCAGACCCAGTTTGATTTTTAAAGTGGTATTTTGCTTCATTTTTAGTGAAGCATTTGATTACACAAAGAACGTGCAGGCAAGTGTACCTTTGGATCAGAAACCAGACAGTGTGAATCTACTCTTCTTCAAAAGTACCAGAAAGAATTTGAAATTAAAAGCTTCATCATCACCCAAGATACACCTTTCTGGATGTGTTAAATGTATTTCTCCACAAATACACTTAGAGGTCTGTGATTGTGTATGATCTTGGATTGAACTTCATTCCACACAATCTCCTGTTCATACATGTGGGTATTTAAACACCAACATGACTAGGTCCCAACAGGCTCCAGAATTGCCATTATTTAATTTTGCTGCAAGAGCTGTATCTATCTACCTTACTCTAAAAAACAGCAAGATGTCTGCAGGCAAAAAAGAAGAGCAAGAGTGCAGAAATACTTCTGAAGGTAGTCTGACAATGATGAACACACATTTTGGGGCAGCAGCCTCCTGGACATTCTCAGCACTGTGTTCAGTTGGCAAATTAATATAAGATTTTTAGACTCATCTCAGATTCTAAACCCTTCTTGAGGCTAAAGAATACTTGGCCTTACCCAGTTACATTCATGAAAATTCCTTTAACAGCAGGGAATGCTTCAAGTCTCCTTTGCTAATTTATTCCAGTCTAAAGTTACTCATGTCTATGGCAAATTTTAAATATTCAAAATAACTGTTCCTATTGATGTAGAATACAGCTATAAAAATTTGATACATATTAACAGAATTGCTATTTGAATGCCCATGGGAATATCTGTCTTCACAGAGAACAGCATATTTTCATTACTCACTACAATCAGCAATTGTGACATAATTACTGGTAAAAACAAAAGGGCTGGAGAGATCCATGGCTGACTTTGAGACACCAGATTGAGCTCATATTACTGACAATTAGAGAGGGAGCAAGGGAACAAAGCAGACATCCTCCCCTAAGTTAATTATATTTGGTATGTGTCAAAAAGAATAGAAACAAAGCTTGGATTCACTGTTAGGGTTTGAAGAGTATTTCAGTCTTCCTCTCTATTCCCCCTTAGCAGAGAAGCTTTTTAAACTACAGCTACAGGAAAAACTTCATGTGATGCAGCCATTTGCAGCAAACACTGATGAAAGCCCAGCCAAAACATTAATCCCTCTTAAACACAAGCCTCATTTGAACATGGACCTAATTTGGCACCAACAAGTTTGAAGTCCCACACAAGTAAATCCAAATTCAGACCCATTTGAAGTGCAAGTGTTCATATTTGTTTTTACAGATCTTTACCTGACTGCAAAGTCTGAATTTTACCGTTTGGTGCTTTGCAAAACAGAAAAGAAGCTTCAACTATCAAAACACAGCAAAAATTCCATGTATTCTTAAAAGAAAACTTCTCTTGGCATTGTGATTTTAAGAGGCCATTGCTGCAGTTCGTAAAAGCAGAGTTGGACTGACAAAAATGAGATATTGGTTTCAGACATCAGTTTCAGAGATCACTGATGAGCAGTGTATCTTTAATTGAAATAATTTACTTAGCAGGGACCACAACGGCCAACAGACACTTCCTCCCTCTCTGTCCCCTTAATGTCACTTTTTCTAACACTGAAATCCTAGGGATTTGCCTTTTAAAGCTAAGAGATACTAAAGAACAGTTTGTGACCACTTCTATCAGTTCAGAAGAGCTCTGGTTTCTCCTAAACAGAGTCCTGTGATCTTCTATCAAGGTCAAGGGAACGTTGCAAGATTGAATTCTGTCGGGTTTATTTCTTTTTTTAAAAATTCCTTAGAATGCCCTCTTCCCACTGAAACAATTTCCTGACAAGTGCAGAGATAGTATCTACCAGCTGAAGGTGAAAAAGGAGTGGCTTACCCAGTTACATTAATTTCACTACCTTCCTTAGGTCCATCCTCATCAGTAAAAAGTGGAGGAAGATTGGAGCCAGTTACCAAGTTCTCCATACCTCTGGGGGAAAAAAATAAAGGTAAAAAAAGTTAACTATGTCATTAAATCCTTTCAGCAGCACTTCAATTCAAACATCATAACACCAGGAATTTTTTATCCCATGAACCAATTGGCCAGTCACAGCTGAGTGGCTTCAGGACACATCCCGTGGGCAGATATGTTTAGGGGCAGAGAACAAAGACCATAAGTGACACTTCAGTTCTGAGTTTCCATTTTAACTGAGCCCTGTGCCAGTGCCACAGTGTTGCTGGAAATCCCTGCAGTTTTATTTTATCCCTCAAGACAAACCTTCATTCACCATCCTCAGCACACAGGTAGGCAGATCTGCTCTTCCAGTCTACCTGCCTGGTTGTTCTTCACAGTGCACCCTTCACCAGAGGTTTGCATTGACCCCAGAAGAAAACTGAAACCAAGCTCCTCTGAAGTTTCAAACTAAGATTGTACAAATAATTCCCTGTCCAGATTTTTCACAATTAATCTATGTGTGCAGTTGGGCACTAACTAAGAGAACACAGCTATTTAGAGTATTTTGCCTTCAATCCCATAGAACAGTTGCTGAAGCAAGTGGTTTAAGGACTGTGTATTTCTCATTGAATACAAACTGCCCCCAAATTAGAAGCAGTTCCATTTGTAACCTCGTGGCATGTCACAGGAATTTAATGTGAGAGATGAATTCCAAAGCTTAATTACTTTATCCCCTTTCTTACTAAAATACAAAACGGTTACATTTTAGTGAAAAAAACCCAAACAAAACCAAAAAGCTTTAACAAACTCACTCTATGATGATGAGTTGCCAGTTTAGGCCTTTTTGAAGTGCCATACTACTCAAATTCCTGCTCCTTCAATTTCAGAGTCACCCTTGACGACCAGTTCAATTACTGCTGCCCCAACACAACCCAACTCAATTACTGCTGTCCCTTTCATCCAGTACACTCGGGCTTCGGGCCTCCAGGAGAGCTATCACCTTGTACTGCTTTCTCCTGGGCTGGTGTGTATTCCACCCAGCACTGAAACCCAAAAAACCCTGCTCCATGTTTTGAATATCAGATGTGTTTTCCCAGTTCCAAAGGTAGATATTTTCTATGGACAAAGGTCACTGCTCCTTGCATCTTATAGATTTTGCAGATCTCTATCACAAGTACAACATGCATGACATTCACTCTTTTCTCTCCTGCTTTTCCAGCTGCTGAGATCTTAGATCACCCTTAAGGATCCCATCATCCTGACTTTTTATCTAGAAGATAATTAAAGCTAAGCAGACTTCTCCTAGGTGGTGCAGCCACTGATCTCTAGCAGAGGAACACCTTTACTTGTGTACAGGAAAGGCTCATCCAGGAGTGAATTCCTGCTCTGCCATTACAAACCAGGGACTGAGTACAGTTTTGGGGGCACAGCTGGAGACTGACCAGCAAAGGGCTTCCAAAATGCTCAGGGATCCAAAGGACCTGGCCTGACAAGGGATGGGGAGGGAATTTGGCTTGCTCAGTCTGGCAGAGCGGGCCAAGGGCCAATCTAATAGAGCCTGAAGCTACTGCCTGGAAGTGGCAGAGATGACAGAACCAAATTCTCCCCAGTTACATTGGCTTTACAGGGTCAGGCTGGACACCAGGAAGTGTTCCCAGAGAGGTGGAATCTATCCTGGCAGATTTGAAATGCTAAAACTGACCTAAACTAGTGTTGGCAATAGGCTTGCTCAGAGTGGGTGGCTGGACTAAGATGACCTCCCTCCAGATGTCCCTTCCAAGCAACATCTGCAATTCTATGAATCACAACTCCACATTATGGGTTTTTTTTCAAATACCAGCATCTGTGACAGGAAAAGAAAGACAATGCAAAGAATATAATGCTGTTAGGAAAAGTAGTGAGATACTCTAGTGAAACAAATAGGATTTCAATCCTTAAAAAAGGCAAACAATACTTCCTCACACATGGATAAGAATCTACACACATAGAAAAGAAACTGCATAAAGGCTGGGACTTGATGTATCACAAGAAATCTGAAAATTCAACTGATTTGAGAATTATGCTCTTCACTGCCCAGGAAGCTGTTTAAGCACAGCTTCTAAACATGCAACATAAATTGTTTCATGCAGTTATCATCTAAGAGGCAAATGAACTTCTGCTTCATGTTACACAATATTCATCAGTCAAAAATCCTAAATAATGATTTCCAAAAAAGGAAGCCTAAGCAATTATGCTTATTGTGACCTTCTCACCAGGTCCTGATCTGTCTGCTCACATCTGGCCCAAGCTCACTTTCAAACTGCAGGGAGGCAGCTGGATACCAACCTTAACAACATCTAAACAGAACACAAACACAGGAAGCCAGGAAGACATACACTTTTTTTATTTAACCCATATGTTTTAGATAGTAAGTCTTTCAGATAATGCTGACCCACATCCTAAAGACAAAGTAACATCAGTGAATTTACAATGGCTGCTAATCAGTTCCAGAGAGCGAGAAAACAAAACAGTTCCCCTAAAACTTACTGAGAGCAGATGGGACTTACACAAGTCTTTCAGTCCCATTTCTCAGGGACAACTCTCCCAACCCTCTGCTCTAAAATCACTATCCACTTAGTTTCAGCCCTGCTGCAGAGCTCCATGTTTACTGAAACACATTTAACTAAATTCAAGGCAACAGAAACAATGTACATTTAGTTTTCTAATGGCTCGCACATACACCCTATTTTCATTTTTTAACTATGTATGCAAAAACAAACAAAACTGAAACTGTTGTTAAACTCTAAACCCTACCAGCCCTGCAGTTCAATGCAGGGAAGCATCTCCTCCAAGTGAAACTAACTCAAACTGGAGCAGCTCTGAGTTCACTGTACTGCTACACTACTGGCTGTGCAGGCTCAGGAAAGCAACACACTAAGCAGGAGTAGAGAGACTGATTTATTCATTAACAGCAGTATTTGACTAGATTTCAAAGGTTCAACTAACACATACACCAGCATTAGTTAAACCTCTATATGAGCCTAGAAAAAATCCTACATTATCAAAACTGTGGCTTAATTTATCTTTTCCTTTCCCTCTCTTCTCTGATCAATCATGACTTCACAATACAAAAAGGGGACAATAGTATTTTGCAACTTTGAGTTTCAATTTTTCAGCTGGACACTTTGGTTGCATGGTGCAGAGATCATACTTGTACAAAACTGCACAGAGTTTGCCAACATGGTCTGACAGAATTACTCAGGAAATTAAAGCAAAACTTTTACAGCATAAATATCTAAGTGCTACTACACACTTCAAGGATCAAACAGTGGGTAATTAAACACCATTCAAAACCAGAATATGGTTTAAATAAACTTCCTTAATTTCTTCTCACATTACCTTTTGTAGGCCACGATATGTAATTATTATTCCAGCAGTAAAGATAAAGTAGCTGAGTTATATTTTGCACAGACTGAAAGCTACCATGTGATCAAATTTCTGATCACATTTGTGCAGCAGAGAGGAAAACTCAAAAGCAGGTAGCTTTAATATCAGGGTGAGAACAAATCCATGGCTGGAGCTAGACAGAATGATTCACTTTTCCTCAACATTACTGTGGCTGCACTGTTCTCAGCACTACCACAGGACAGCACATGTAAGGACATGACAAAGTTCAAGGGCCTTTTATACATGATATAAATGAAGGGTAAAACTTGCCACAGTTGACCTTGTCTACAAAGCATCAGAAACAGCAAAAATGCCATTTAAAATGCGCAAACAATTTTATCTAGTAGAACCACCCCAGCACAGTACACCTGCATTCTTATTTGTCAGGAGCCAGCTGGAGTCAGAGCAGCCTGTCCCCACACAAGCCCGTTCCTGTCCCCGTGCACTCCTGGCCCGGGGCTCACCCCTGCAGAGCCTGAGCAGAGCAATCACTGCCCATCCCAAATGTTGGGTGCTCCCACAAAACATCACCCGCTGTGCTTTGCACACTCAGTCACTGCAGAGTGACACGAGGGGCTCTGCAGGCTCTGCACAGCTCTGGTCACTAATAAGTCACTGTCACATGCAGAGTGACTTCTTCCTCACCCCACAGCCAGGCTGAGTCTTGAGATGCCCTAAACACTGGGAAAAACGTGAACAGCCCTTAATGTTGTCTTTCCAACATTAATCTTATGAATAATAAAAAATAAATTACTAAACTCTTCAGCCATCCAATTACAAGGTAACATTATAAATACGTATTATTTATTACACTTAAGCATATTTGAACATGAAGTCCTCATCAGAAATCCAGCTTACAGGCTGATTATAAAACACTGCAGGAGTTCCAATTACCTCATCACCAGCTCTAGTTTTAGAAATGTTACTGCTGAGTGGAGAATTTTTCTCCTTAAGTCTCTCATCCCCCTTGCCAGAGTAAATAAGTCCAAATTTTACCATTGAGAGGCTAAGAGATTACAAAAAGAAAAAAAAAAATCTGCTACATCACAGAAGAGTCACAGTATTCCTTATCTCAGCATCTGATTCCAAGCAAGCACCTTGGAATGCAAACAATCTAAATTCAGATGATTTCCTGAGAGAAAAACCCACAGGACCATCACTTCCTCTGCCTTTCCAGATGTAGCCAGAACATGAGAAACAAGACTGAAGTAAGTCCATCTCCTATTAAAACCACAATGCTTTTGTGGCAGAGGAAGTTCAGATTCCCTCTGACTGAGCCTTTTCTTCCATGAAGCTGGAGCAGAAGCATGTTATCCAACATACTTCCCTGCAAAAAAATCAGATTTGACTTTTTCCCGACAGACAACTCATCAGAAAAAGGTTTTTGTGACTAGGAAAATTGCAAGATCAACCTAATGGGATGAAGGTTTTTCTGTCAAACCAGAAAACATATACCAGAGAATAGCCAACTGCTTTTATTTTTACTTCTTGCCAGTAAAAACAAAGAAACACTACAGACCAAAACGGAGACTTGTAGGAAAAAAATCCAGAGTTCCACTGCATTTCCAAGAAGCTTAAGGAAAGGAAAGATGTAAAGCTCAGGTTTATGCTTAGTTTAATTTGCAGCTAACACTAACAAAGCTATTCATACTCTGACCTTAGAAACAGCTGTCAAACATCTGCAAACATGTATTTTAAAAAACACAAGTGTTCAATTCTGCATTCTACTCTCATTTATATAAAAGCTTTAGGATGAGGCACATATATATGGACATCTCATATACATACATATATGTGTGTAAAACCTTGCTGTTCTCTGGAATGAAAGCCACAGGAAAGGAACATACTCAACTCTCCAGACAAAGGCAAGAACAGCCCCACATTGATTTCCTCCCTTCAAATACCAGAGTGAAATTTTGCATTACCAATAAACCAGCTTTTTAGATCACTTCAGGGAAAACAAAAGCCCACAATGAGATGAAAAATAATTGTGCTATAGATCCCTGGAAAGCTAAAACCAGTAACTGTGGTTACTTCTGGTATCCAGAGGGAAGGCTTTGCTATCTAGCCCTTCACTGCAGGTATTACATTAGGATAGTTCATTTTATTCTGAATTGCTTCATTCATGACAGCATCAATTGCCATTTAAACTAATACCATTAACAAACACAGTTCTTCAAAATTAATTTAATTCTCGTGTTACAGATCTCACTTGAGAAAACAGAAACCATTCAGACCACAAAAAATAAGTCTCAAAATGAATCCTGGGAATTTTTCATTTTTCATTAATCATTCTACTTAAACTAAGTCCAATGGGGATGGGACCAGGGATAGGGATCTGCCCATAAAAACATCTTCTGAATTTCCAGTTACTGTGGGCAACTTAGTCTACTTCTTCACGTGCTCTGCCATTTGAAAATTTCTCTGGGATCTGAGGAGCTCGTATGTCACAGGACAAAGTTTCCCAATAGCTCCTTTCCCATCAGTGAGGTAAAAGGGGTACCCCATAGCTCCCCACAACCAGCAGCAGTGTCACAAAGGGCGCCTGGAGCACAGACACTTCCCAAACCACAGCACCATAAATCAGCCAGGACCTCAGCAGACCCCTGTGACTTCCCCAGCAGTCAGCAGATGGTTACTTCCCTCCCAAACTGAAGTAACATTCCTCTGATCATTTATGTCTCTAAGACTCAATCACTCACTGTCTGTGCAATGCAAACATGAAAGTGCCATGAGCAAAGCAGTTTATTAAAAAATGTAAATGAACAGATTGGAGTTTTTCATGGTGTTTACCCAGTTCAAACATTTACCAGCATCACACAAGTGAAACAAGAAACAGTATTAATTAATGCTCGAGGAGTACTTTGATTTAAAATGCTAAATGAGTATTCTGAATTACAGATAACTGAATGTCAAGGAATCCTGATTGTGACTGGCCAGTGAAATGCAAAGTCACATATTTGAAAATAAAATAATTGAAGACTGCATACACCTGATGAGATTGGAAAGTTGTTTTAAAGCTATTTTAGCCCTTTTGCTCTCCCTCAAAGCTTTATTCAGCACAGAAGTTGTCAAGGAGTAGAGCATATACTCCAAACTCACTAATATTCTGTGAGAGGAAGCTCTGGCTGCTGCCACAGAGGAATACAGATTGGAATTTTTCATGCACATAACCACCAAAACAAGTCATTACAGCCATTTTTCAGAATATGGAGTCGAATACTTTGGATGTGAGAATATACTGAGAAAGAGATTGAGTATATACTTAAAAGAATGACTCACCACAGGCATCATGACCCAACACAAAAGCATCTACTCTGACCTCAAAAGCCACAAAGACAGCATGGAACTGGATATTTCAAATGCACTGATATGGGTACAGGGACAAAGGTTAGAGGAAATGAAGTGTGGGAAGAGTCAGTGATTCTCACACAAAACAAGCAACTCATTCTGCCTGTTTTCAGAAGATCCATCTTTAGAAAAAAAACATGATATGTCAGCTTCCATACATTTTTGTTCTACATTTTCTTGCTGTTGCTGTGCATTATTCCAACATAAAACAAGTGAGTTTGAACACCCAAACCCATGATGTAGAAGAAATCACAATTTTTGGATAGCCTTAGTTGTGCAAAATAACAGGCATATAAACCTGAACAACAGAACTGCTATTAGCAAATCCTTTCTAAGAGCAAGAATAGTGAAGAAATGGGCTGTTTGTTTCTAAGCTGGCCTTAAAATCCACTGGTAATAGTTTAATATCTATCAGAAATTAAAGTTTGGAGGTACATTGCATGAAGTGCACCAAAATCCTTTGTCAGCCAAGGCTCTTCTTGCAGTCCCACATGGTACCACTGGCGTCACAGGATGGAAGTTGCAAAGGCCTCGGAAACACACTGATGGAAACACTAACAAGGAAAGTGAGCACAAAAGAACAGACAAGAGGTTCATGTAAGTATCAATGCATCAGCAGACACTGCTTACAAAACCTTGTCTGGCATTCCTGAAAAGAAAAGGAACTGAAAAGACAGCCCAAAGCATCCTCTCCAGGAACAGCAGACAGCTCCTTCGACCACTGTTAACAAGATTTGAAAGCTGAGTTCACAGACAAAATGTGTTAAAATGGATACAAGAGGGAAAGACTACACCAATTCCAAAAAAATCAGGAAAATTTAAAAAGACAAACTTTATGCTCTAAAGCAGGCACATACCAGGATACCTCCCTCAGCACCAAAGGGAGAACTCACAGAAATTTTAAAATCATACAACACCCAAGTACTTCCATGGCTCCATAAAAGAATTCACTTAAATCAACAGCAGAATGTAGACAAGCTAGAATAAAGCTTTCCCTATACTCATCTTCATCCAAAAGCAAGAGGAAATGACAATATTTGGCATCATGAATGGAAAACAAGGGGAAAAAACAACAAAGCATAAACCCACTGGAGTGGTCTGACTGCTCTCCAGTGTCAAGCAATACATAAGAGATGCAGAGATGCATGTGAGGGATGGGACTATGCAGGCAGAGGGCACACTTCTGGAATACCTGTAGCATATGTACTGAAAACAGTTCATTTTGGGGCTGAAGTAGGATTGAAAAGAAAGCATGCATGTCACATGCATGTGACATACACTGCACAGCAGTGTGCCTAAATATCCCAGGCTGAGTGCTTGGAACAACAGCTAAACATTTGCAATATTGCACCAAATCCTCAAACCATCTTCAGTAGCCCCAAGAAACTGCTCTGAGGGCAGTGGTGAACCTACTCCTGCAACCTCTTCTTTGTGCCTCTCCTATCATTTCATAGGCAAGGAGGCAAAAGAAGTGAGGGAAAAACCCTAAGAGCACAGCAGCACTGCCTAGAGCTTGGAGCCAAAGAGCAAAGAAGAACCTGGGAAAAGCACATCCAAGACAATCTCCTCTTCCAGCTTCCCTCTTCCACAGCTGCTCCTCATATGCTGGAAACAAGAAAATGCAGGTGGGAAACATGCACAAGCTTTGAAAAATAAGAGTTGATCTATGCACTCAATAAATTCAGCCCTAAAAGAGAATGTAAATCTTTTCAAACAGGTTGATGATTGAACAGACATGAGGATGGAGATCTCACACAACACAATGTCTTCAAGCACTTGGAAAGATTCCTAATTTATGTTTAGTTACAAGTGTTCTGAAAGATACCTGGCATTCAGGTTTGAGTATTCACCATATTTAGCAGACAGCAGATTTATACTGCTTTTACATTTCTTTTGCATGATTTCATTTCTATATATATATTTGTTAAGTAAATATGGTTCCTCTGAGCTAAAGCAGAAATATCCCAATACCCCTGTATATGGGTAGAGATGCACAGCTGGTTTAAAGGTCATAAAGGAAATACCTTAAAGCTAAGAATACAACTAAACTTCAGAAACAAACTTTGAAGCACTACCAATCTTAACCTTTTTTCTGGACATCTCAACTAATTGTTAGTCTTTGCTTGGTTTCTGAGATCTCAAGTTGTTCTGAGACTCTAACCAGAATACACATCATGCAATTCTTACTGCAAAGAGAAATAAGAACTAAAGTCTTTGTGATCCTTGCAAAAGGTCAGCAACATTCTGGTTTACACAACATTAAACATGGGAAAGTGGAAAAACATTTCTATTTTCAAAAGGGCTACGGCACAGATTTCACCTCAGTCTAATATTGTAACCTGAAGTTCATTGCCTTGAGCAGAAACAGACAAAGCCAACTGGTGGAAAACAAGAGTTCAGGCACCAGTGTCTTTTTTGATTTGTGGAGCCTAAACGCTTTACAACAGAAGTGCAAGCACACAAAAGTTACTTTCTACGGTTACATTTTGCACTCTGTTAGAAAGAGATTAGCTGAGGATCAAATACCACATTTAATCCCCAAAGTTAGCTCATGGGCTGAGTTAGACAACTGCCTTCTCAGTCACCAGCACTCCCTTTTCATTTAAAAAGACTCCTCTGAAAAAGCACTCATTTATATTTTGCTCCTTCCTACATCTCCTAAAACAAAGGCAAAAAAAGCATGATATTGCTTTCTAAACATTATATTCTTAAAAGTAAAAAGTATTTAGATTTTATGAAAACTTCAATCATATTGGAGCTTGGAGATGTCCCAAGATAAAACGTGTATTACAGTAATGGAAGCTTGTTTTTCCTGGTCTTTAGCAGCCTCCCAAAACAGCTAATTCCCACCCTGGAACAGTTTCCTGACCTCTAGAAAGGGTCATCTATGTATAACTCCAGACAAAATATGGCCATAGCATTCCAAAGCTCCGTGGTAAGATCAGCAAAAAGAATTCAGCAGGTTCAGTTCCCATCATCCTAACGCTGAGCTTTGTTTTTCAGGACAGAACAGACACTCAGAATTAAGTTTGAGTGAAGCCTTACCCAGCTGCTGTAAGCAGCACACGCTGATCCCTTCAGCAGTGAGGACATCACAAAACACAAGTCACCAGTCCCACTGCTGCCTGATCAGGAACAGCAAGGAGCAAACCTCAGAGCAGGTTGCACTGTGTAAATAAAGACTCCTGGGAGAAGATACTGCACCAATCTCTACCTAACACCTCCCATCCACAGCACAGCAAGCCCAGGTCGTGGAGTTTAGCATTTAAGAAACAAGCAGCTTATTATTTGAAACTGTGTCAAGTAACCAAGCTGAATAGGAAACCTTGGCTGAAACTACAGTTTGTAAAAATTGTGGCTTTTGACAATTGAAGTGTATTTCATTTACAGCTAACAGTTCAATTAACAAGAAGCAAAAACATGCATTCACTTCACAATGAAATCTTCTTCTACTCAAGTATCCATCTCTTAATCAGCATGAACTCATTTGTATTCCTATTCAAAATGCCTTTACCAATAACACTTGCTGATATCACTCAATAGTTGCACATTTCATACATAAATATCTCCTAAGCATACAAAAAAAAAAATCTGAAGATTCCAACTAGTTTTGCTGGTTAAGATCCACCCAGTCAAGCACATGTCTAGTCACAGTTTCTTTGTTGGCTGCCCCTGCCCGGCCCTAAGGGTAAAAAAAGGAAACAATGTGAGAAAGGTCTAAATTTTCTGCTACACTGAATTAAACCTACTCCCAGAAATGAAGAAGTACACCTCTGGCATCATTCACATTTAATGATTCCATCTTTAGACTTCTAGAGTGGCTTCTAGAGGTTGTTTGATCCCAACACCTACTCAAAACCAAGGTGAAGGTGATCTTTATGGCAGATGCCATGTTACACTGTCTGGGTCAAATCCTGATCAACACTAACCTAAACCATCAAATGCCCTCAACTGCTTCGGTTTTTTTGCCAGGAAGGTTACCAAGAGCTGACAAAATGAGCACTGCTTATTCTCAGGACACAGTGATGGATGGAAAACAGGACAAAAGCAGGTGAAAAAGCCATAGGAGCAGTGGCCATAGGAACAGAGGTGTATCAGACAACACCTCCCCCAGTCCTGACAAAGCTGGAGAGACAGGACAATAAAAGAACACTGGAACAGAGAGAAAGTTTTCACTTTACCCATCTATTAACCAGAAAATCCATCAAGAACAACCTTAGCACAGAATCCAGGATCTTCTCTCCTATTAGTGAAGCTAGAGCTGGACTTCCAATACTGCCCCTAATCAAAAACTGCCACACCTTTGAATTAAAGTTAGATTTACTCTCAGCTCTGAGTACCACAAGCAGTAATTACCCCAACTCAAACCATTTCAACAAACTGCAAAAAATGACGAGCTGCCATTCCCAAGAGGAGTCCTGTGTTAGGCTCATTTCACAGAACCCAATTTCAAGTAGGTTTAATGTAGTAGCAGCAGCTTTAAGCAGGTTCTTTTTCTTTTCTTCAAATGGAGAGCTTAGCTCAGGGCTGCTGTGTTTGCCACTCCACTAACTAGCCCACGTGTCCAATCTGTCCTTCAAGTGGAGGGCACAGCAAAATGAACTGCACACACTTTCACAAGATTATAGGGACAGATGACTGAGGGACCAAGGAGATATTGTAACATCAAGCCCTTCATTGCATATGAGCAAAGGAAGTTCTCATTTCTAGCTTGACAGAGGATATATTGTTATCTGCATGACAAAAGGGCTTTAAATCTTAAAAGAAATAGTCAGCACTACATGAAAAATTGAAGAGACATTCTGTGCCAAAGCTGGATTATGAATCACCAACTAAAGCTCCTGCCACCAGCAGCATGAAACCATCTCTGCAGTGATACCCAAGCCCTACCTGAATAACCACTGCAGTGGTTAACACATTGCAACTCCCCTCTACATTCAACACCCAAAAAAAACCTGATTTGTCAGCTATTCCACTGATTTGTCACTTCTCTAGTCTTTCAAAAAATTGCCATTCTAATTCATGTCTGGTTTTGTCAATGCTGTCGTGCCTCTTTGCACTTCATTTACGTTTTAAACACTAAATTATTTAGCAGTCACAAGTCACAGCAAACGCCAGGAAACTACTTTATCTGATCTGCAAAACCTCCAATCGCTCAAACTTCTGTATTTTTAATTACAGTGGTATAGAAATACATCCACAGAACTGAGATGCTACCAAGCAGTTCAGAAGCAGAGACGCTCAAGTCTCAAAACTACAAATATGACAGACACATTTCCTATTACAGACTGACAACTGATTTCAGTAAAATTTATCTGCAGGTCAGACCTTTTCTAGGTTAACTTCCAGAGAATATATTGCTGCTTTACCACAATCCTGACTCCTCACTTGCCCAGAGTTTTACTCATCAGTCACTGATCTACATCTGCACACGCTGGAAGGAAAACACCCAACCATGCATCAGAGTCAGAGACCAGTAGGTCCCTAAATTTATGTAGCATTATTCAAATGTCTCCATAAAAAGTCAATTACAGACACTGAGCTGACAAACATTACTGATCTCAGACTTGAGAATAAGGAATTGTGTATCAATAAAGAAAAACCACTTTTCTGATGTAATTCCCAGAAGTCTATAATATAAAGACACTAAGATAAAAGCTGAAGGCTATCTTTTTAAAAAAGCATCCAGCCTTTAGTATGCATTTGAAATCTGTCTTCTCATTCTTCCTCACTATAAAAATGTAAACCCTTTGTATGTGGTTATTTGAATATCAGTACTTTTCCATGTAACAGCAATGTGAGAACAAAAACTCGAGGAATGTGCTGAAAAGTTTCTGTGATCAGTTATTATTATTTTCTGCATGCCTTGCAAACTCCTCCTGATAAATGTCTGTTCTGTAATTCCCTTGAGAAATACTCTGTTGAAATGACTTTGGGACAGAATGTATGTTTTTACAAGTGGCAATAAAATTATATAAATAACTTGCCTAAAAAAATCCAAACATGTAAAGTGTATTTCTATAGAGAAAATGCAAGTAAGTAATCTGTAACAGAGTTCACAGTTCTTCATACTTGCAATGAACTTTAAGTTTTTTAAGGTTAAAATAATATTAACAGAAAAGATTTCTCAAGTCAGAAAAGGATCTTTGATATTTGGAAAATGTTCACATCACTACCCATTCAAAACAATTCACATAAAGTCTCACAGCCTAAGTTTAATATGCAGTTAATCATTCCATAGCTTTTTATATCCAAATGTAAACAGAAGAGCAATCAAATCTTATGTCAAGACAAAGACAACTTGGGTTAGTTTAATACAAATACCTGCAAAGTTTTTATATTTTCCAAAAATTTCCTGCTTATTTCTTTATTAAAAAAGCTACAGTACAGGCAAAGGCCAGAGGGGATGACTGTGATCACTGTGACCCATTTAACACCGGGCACTACCCCCTGCTAAAAGCCAGAAACAGAGGGTTTCAAACCTTCATCATGGTTACCCAGGCTTGTTTTAAAGTAAGAAGCATCACTACAGCAGCTGTCCCACGTGGCACTTATGCACACATTAAATTTGGACAACTTCTTACTGCAGCAGTCACGTAGATTTTGTTATGATTTCACAGGTTAGGCCCTATAAGCTAAGGGCCTGTATTAATAAACTCTGATTAGGTTGTTATTCGAGAAATGTATTGTTTCAAGAAGTTAAACAAAGCTGCACCTGCATGTATTTTTAGGAGTTAAAATACGTCTTAAACTCATGTTCAAACTGATCTTTTTCCAGTGTGCTAGCAGCCCTTTCTGAGTTCTGAAGGAGCTGTAGCAGTGCCAGTGCCAGCTGCAGGAGACACGTGTTACACCTTGCCTGCTAAGATCCTTCTGTACTCTTATTTATACCTAAAGCTTAGCTGCTGAAGCTAAATGCTAATGTTCCCAAGCTGGATTATCCAGTCACCTCCAACACCTCTTCATGTCAATGCTTCCAAGGAGGCTTCCCCAGCCTACCCCTGTCCAGAGCTACACTTGTTTTAACGTGACCAAAGATCAACTCTGGTTTGCTTGAGTACATTCTTTGAAAACAGAAAGCTGAACCAGGTTAGTCAACCACAACTACTGAAAAAGCACTTGTCACATTACCTCTCCACAAATAACCAAGAAGTTTTCAATTGATGGTATTTTGTTCAAAACCATCAAATTCCAGCAAGCAGTATGAATCGTGCTCTATTTGTTACTTGAAATTGGCATTTTAAAAGCAGGGATCAAACTAATATGATTCAGAAGCTTTCTCTCACTTTCTTTTTCCTATATTCGGAGCCTTAAGAAAAAAAAAAGTGTGCTTCTACACATCAAGTAAATGTTTGGTGTTAGTGAACAATTTACAGAATCCTGATGATGCCACATGATTTATATACGCTGCTATCAACTGACACAGAATGGGAAACTGGCAAAATACTGGTGGCATAAGTTAAGTTGGAAGAGGCCTGAAAACTGTATTTCTCTAATGCTCAAGCTTTGCATATTTGGATACAACCTAGATTTAAGGGTAGCTTACAAAGCAGTAACTTGCTGCTGCAAAGAGAGGAGGGTCTTGCCCTCTCCCCCTTTCTCAGCTGGTTACAGCAATCTCCACAGCTTACTGGACATTTTATAGAGCTACTTAACTCCCCTGACCCTTCCCTTCAGGAGAATCCCAGGAAAGTGAGGAAGCTCAGTATCCTCCAGCAGACACACTGAAAGGAAGGACTCAAAGAAATACCAGAGCTTATTAAGAAAGAATGTGTATGGCAACTCCTACTGCCATGCGTGGTAAACTCATATTAGGATTTAAGAGCCACCCCCAAATCACCCAAGATAACTTTTTGGAGTCATTCTGCCAGCAGTGGGCTGTAGTTTCCACAAGATATCAAGAGAAGCATCCAGAAAGGTCCTTCATGCCTGCATGAAGACAAGCCAGCTGCTGGAAGATGCAGACACCAGCTGTCCACTGCCTAAGGCTACGGTTTCACTGCAGCCCAAGCCTGTTGAGCTACCAACTACTCCTAGAGCATCATCTTTCAGCCTGGCACCTGTTCCCTGGACAAACCACACGGTGGTTCAGCATGCTGAAGAAACAGAAGAGCGTTTCGTTCATTTACCAAATTAGTTTATGCCAAATGAAAGGGTGAAATGGCTCAGCAAAGGATCCAATAAGCAGCTGGCACAGGAAAAAGGGATGTGAGTAACACAGCCAGGAGTTAGTGATGTACACTGCTGTAACTCCACAGGCTGCCATTCAGCCCTCCCAAAAATTCTACTGCTGCCAGAAACAAAGAACATTTGAAGCTATTCCAGTAACAGAGGGCCCCAAAATAGTCTTAAGCAGGACAAAATTTGATTACTGGAAAAAATTAGGATTATATCATAAACTGACATGACTTTTTTCTCCCCTTTCCAATCCAAAGCAAAACATTTATTCTCCTGATGAAAGATGAGATTCTTCCCCATAAGTCTGGAAAAATAACTTCAATTCTACAATTCTGATTCATTTCTTCTTATTATTTATTATACTGGCTTGTCATATCTTACATGAATTGCAGCAATTTCTTATCTTAAGCTCAGGAAAGAGTAGTTGGAGTCTATTCTGTCATGTTTCCCACATACTGAAACAGTGAGGATTTAGTCAAATATTGGTTATCTCAATTTCATTTCAGCAGCAGCATGAGTCATGTGCAATAGCAGCTAAAACATACTGCAGTAAATGCACCCCAAGCCAGCACTCTGCTCCAAAAGGTTTTAGTAGGTTACCTATGATAGTTACTGACTAGTTGTCAGGGCTGGAAAAAAATGCATTCCAATATGCCTATACTTCAAGACTTTTGGAGACTCTGAAGATTTGCTCCTCTGCTCTAGAAATCCCACAGAATTTGTGATTATTGAGATATTCCAACAAGATGCTTGTGTATTTGAAGAGATGGTAGCTTTAAATGGAATATCCTACTTCAGTAAGTCTTACTTTTTCATCCTTTAGTTATCAGAAGATGACTTTGTCAATGTCCTGGATAAATGAAAATCCAAACAAGGCAGACTATTCTTAAAGTAAGACAGGGAAAACTGGGGCATAAGAGCAGCACCATACCCAGGGAAAATGTTTAGGATACAAGTAAGGAAACAATACCCCTAAAACTCCACTGTGCTCCAAGGTTTTTTCTCTGACCTCCACGTGCCACTATCCTGCACTGGGAACACCCTCCTCACTCCCCAGTTTTCCTGGCAGAATTGCAAAGCTGGCAAACTCCAGATTTCAAAGTGTGAGAGAGGATTCACAGTTTACTGTTTCCAGTACTTTGCTTGGTGTTGACCTCTTTTCTCCCCTGTACAGTCTCATGCTATTGCCAGAACTTGTTTTGCCACAGCTCTCTCTCCACTGCTTTTCCAGCTACAGAGACTGACACACTCCACATATTTTAAGGCACAGCACATCCTCAATATTGGTATGGGACACTAATTCTGGCACACCAGAAATTCAACCTTTGATGAACACATAATTATGGCCCAGACATCAGCCTGAGATTACTTATCCTATTCTTACACAAAGTCCGTTCTCCCAAAATCTCTTTCATTTCCATTACTAAATGTTTTGTCAATTACTAGATTGCAGCAAACAATATTCCAAAGTTAACAAGAAACACACCACCTTACCTCCAAGGCTTCAAAACAGCAGCCAAGGGAATTCCAAGAGGAACAAATAGTTTATTTCTTAAGTAACAAACACAAAAATAAAAGGAACTACAGAACAGACACAGCTAAGTCAGACCTGCTTTAAGCACCATTTGGTTAAATGATAGTTTGGAGGCTGAGAACCCCTCCAAACAAAGCCTGGCAAGTTCTACAATGACATTTTGAAGGGCAGTTGAAAACTGTTGAATTTCTTTTGGCTGCAAACAATCCCTCAGACACCACCGCATAATTAAAGCTAGGAATTGATCATCTTTTCATATTTGAACACAATAAAAAAACAAAAGTAGACTTTCCCCCTGTTAATTCACTAAATTGCTGAGAAATCCTCTGTGTTTTGCACTTGTTAGGGGAAGAAAAAAATCAGAAAAAAGGATACAGAAATAAATCCTGCCAGTCTTAAGCCTCTTGAAGTCAACTAATAACCAACACTTTGACTATCCTATTTCTCTCATGCACTTCACACATTTTCCTTGT
This sequence comes from Rhabdornis inornatus, assembly GCA_013397075.1. NCBI lineage: Eukaryota > Metazoa > Chordata > Aves > Passeriformes > Rhabdornithidae > Rhabdornis > Rhabdornis inornatus. The sequence goes on along the minus strand of VWZS01001844.1, from coordinate 228,981 downwards.
CAGCAACAAAGCCTTCTGCCACTCAATCTTGTGGCTAAACCACCCTTTGCCATGTTCATGCTATCACAGTATCCTGAACTGCAGGCTAAGGGTGCCCGCTGCTCCCCTCATTACTCATCCCAGCCATGATGCACAAAAGGCACGTTCCAACGGCTTAGATTTACATTCCTTTCTATGTGAAGAAACAGAATAAACAATCCAACTCATAAGAATTTCAGAAATAATGAAACATGAGGTTTATTTTGCAATTCACTGTACACCAGGTAAGATGTATGGTCAAAAAGACTGAAATCAGTCAGCCAAAGTCAGCTGTTGCCACAGTCTCCTGCAAAACAGAGCAGGATTATTTGTTTTTAGGATTAAAATCATAAATAAGCACTCTTGGAAGACAACACAACACAGCCTCTTTTAACATATTTGCTATTAAAACACTCTAGCCAATAACGTTCCTAATGTTTCTGAAAGACAAGTTTTTTTCCCAAGTACATCAGAACTTGTAAAAGTAAGGTCAAGGAACAAGAAAGTTTCCCTAATAAATTTAGAACTTGGAAGAAATTCAGGTATTCCAGTCAGGTGGTTTAGTTTCCCTGTAACACAGAATGAAGATTTCTCCCAAATAAAGAGAGTCACTCAAAAGTAGCTGTAGCTGCAATTCATCAGAAGCTGTCCTTGTCAAACTCGTATCAAGCAGACCTTCAGAAATCAAATGTCAGTCTCAGCTTTGCCACTAACAGCTATGAACAATGCAAGTTATTCCTTTAATAAGAATTACTCCTCTGTGGGATTAATGTGCATACAGAGCTTTACCATATACATCCCAACAATCCCATTATGCAAGAGATTAAAACAGACCAGTTTGGTAATAAAATGCTTATCACCAGACCTGTCCCACTGGCAGTGCATGCACAAACTCAGATCTGGCTGTTTTGCCCTCAGAATTCAAGGCCCAGTAGCAGACTGCAGGTTTGCACCACAGAATCACAGAACATGCTGATGTGGAAGGGACCCACAGGGACCATGGAGTCCAATTCCCAGTAAAAACTACTGGTGCAGGGACCTTGTCTGCAGAACCTTTGGCGGCAGTACCAGCCTTCCCACCTTCCTGTGCTCCCACACGCAGTCCTGTGTAAGGACCAGGAGCTGCACTGGGATTTACTCTGGCCTAAGGCTGAAATACTTCCATTGTTTCATGTGGATCAGCACAATAATGCAGAATTTCCATTACCAAGAAAAGCTTTAGCTACCACCTGACAGTGTATTTCAAATAGCCATCAGCTAGCCCTACCTGCTTCCATAGACTAATCCCCTGAAAAAAACAGTGGTTCCTGAAAACAAACTACACTTAGCAATTCATATCTCATGAACACTTAGTGTTGAAGGGTTTTTGTTGATCACTCTTCTTGTCTTAGAAATAGCAGAAGTTTAACAGCTCCCATGAACAAAAGAAACATTCCCCCTCTCTTGCTAAGGAAAATCATGGAAGTAAAAAACAAAAAAGCTAGAAGAAATGCAGAAATTAACTTTGTTTTGGGACTCCCAAGCCAATCCACTATAGACTGAAACAGCATTTTATTAAGGGTACATGAACAACTGGAAAAAAAAAAGACAACCTTTCTGTATTCATCTACTGTCCTCAAAATTGTAAAGGCATGCTCCCCTGAGCCACTCATCTCTCCCACAGATCACCACCAAGAGTGTCTCTTATTTTAAGTGCAGCTGCCTCACCTGTGTCTAACAATTCCTCACAGCACATGCCACAACACTCAAAAAAACAAGCACAGCTCTATGCACACTGCAGCAATGGTGAGCAGGAATACTCTAATTTTTCCCCCACAGTTTGGTGAGGGCAGGAAGTGCAGCAAGAATTCAGAAACTTGTATGAGCCTGTAAGCTTGAGAAAAATCTCACTGAAGAACTGGTCCTAAAACACTTCCTATTTAGTCAGGGAAAAGCAATTAGCATGGAAGGCTGAGCTGCTATGGCAGGTGAGGAAATACACCTTGCCAGTGGGGCACACCTGGGTACTGAGTGACCCTTTATTCAACCACACTGGGAACAGACACACCAACAAAGGTTACAAAGTTAACCCCAGCACATTAACGCATAATTTTCTCCATTCCTGTGCTCTGATAATTAGAGTAACATCCTGATGTGATACAAGCAAAACCACAACTCACAGTCAGTGCTGGCATCCAGCAGTCCAGCAGCACAGGGAAATCAGCAGCTCTCCCTTCTGGGGCAGTCCTGGCCATCCATACACAGGAAGCCTAAGCTTGGCCCTGCAAGAGCAGAAGGTGAAAAACAATGAGAATCTCTCTCCTTGTGGTTGCTTCATTGCAAAGCACCAGAAATCGTTACAGTCCCCTTCTAACAGTCAGGCACACAGGAGCTGGAGCCAAGCCTCAGCTACTAAAGGAACACGATTCTCTTTTCCCTTTTCTGAGCCACGAAAGGTTATCACCACATACCCTCTGTGTGCCCCACCACGGGCAACCAAAGGAACAAAAATTCCATTTACAACCAAAACAGCGTGGTCAGATCACACAATCTCTCATTTTTCTGTTTTGAAAACTGCTACGATCCTATATAAAAGTTAACTTAGGATTTTAAAGACTAATCCAAATACTCTGTTTTAGACACCATTTCTAAGCCAAGCTTCTCAACTTCTATTTCAAGACATGCCAGACTTCTAAGGACAGAAAAAAAACCCACTTTCCCTCAATTTCCTGAACTCTGAAGTTACAGTACTTGCCACCAAGTGATATAGTTCTAGAAATATTGAATATCTCATCCCTTCTAACACACATATGGTACAGGTGTGAGAAAAGCCAAGAGAAGGTAAATCAGCATTTCACCATCATTTCACTATCTTCAAATAGGTTAACAGGTGTGTAGGGTTACCCCTACACACGTGGCCAGGATTAAAAAAGAAAACCGATGAAAAAATGAATTCTTTGTTTTCATCAGCAGTTTGTTTACATTCTTAAGAAGTTAAGAATGATCACTTCAGAATAACATACACGTGCCACAAAAGCGGTCAAGGGGGTCACATGCACGGCAAATCAAAAAGCTACATTTTTTGCAGCTTTAAGAAATAATGTTTTAAAACACTATTTCATTTTTGTCTTATCATTTCTCAATTTCTATGTCTGAGTATGTTTTATAACATATATACCTGTACAGTACTACCTGTATATAACTGATAACTCAATAAATTTATATACATGAGAGATGTATGATGAAAAGTGTTCTTTATTGACAGACACAAGCAGCCAAAAAAGTTGGAGGTCACTACTGTAGAGAGCAGGAGCTCTTTTATTTATATTTGCCCTGGCCTTCCTCCTTTTCACTCTAGCGCTGGTATTCCAGAGGATTGGAATGAATGGCGCCTCACAAGGCACATGGCCCCGCTGTCTTCATCCCCAGGGTCGGGGCTTTTTGCACCCTCGAAATAAGAGACTTAGCTCCCCAGGAACGGGGAACTGAATGTGGAAACCTGGACAGACGTACCAGAAAACCACGCTATGATAAACCACCTGCTTGACAAGAGAACATTAAGTGGACCTGTATAAAGGACAAATAAATACAACTAAGGAGCCATGAAATACCGCTTTAGGGGAACTGTGAAAAGATACATATAATGGAGAACACCGAAAGCCAAGCACTTAGACCCTCATCCGGTTTTTCCCCCTCCCCCCCCGTGAGCTCCGGCGGCGCCCCCAGCCCCCCTCACGGGCGGGCCACAGCACCCACAGCCGCCCGCCGGCTCCTTGCCCGCCTCGGCCGAGGAGGGGTGGAGGGCCCAGGGCTGTCTGTCCCTACTGACCTGCCGGCGGCGGCTCCCGCGCAGGGCCGGGGTCGCCGGGGGTGGCCGCGTCCCCTCAGCCGGGTCCCCTCAGCCCGCGCAGCCGCCGCGCCTCCCGCACGCGCACGGTCAGTTAACAACCACGCCTGCTCGGATCCCTCCGCTCCCGCCTCAGCGCGGCCCTCTCGACTCCCCCAGAGGAGCTCCTCGGGAGAAGGCCCCGCCGAGCCGGGAGCACTCCCGGCCCGGCGCCCGCCGTCCCGTTCCCTTCACCGGCCCAGCGCGGGGCTGGAGCTCAAACCGCGCAGCGGGACTACTTCGCCACCGCAGGCGGAAGCACATACTTTTACCACACACGCACGCGAGACGACGGGACGCTTTTAAAGGTCCGCGCGCGGTGCACGCCGGGAGTTGTAGTATTCTCGCGGCGGTTCCCCTGGCCGCCCAAGGGCCTCGCACCGCCCCGCGGTGACGCCATGCCCCCTCGCGGCCCGCAGCCAATGGGCGAGCGAGGGGCGGAGCCTCCCCCCGCGGTGCGCGCGCGGGGGGCGGTGCCCGGAGTTGGTTGTTGCGCGCGGGCGCGGCGGTCGCAGCCCTGTCCCGGGAGCCGCGTCCTCGCCGGGGCCCGGCGNGCCCCCGGTGGCGGCGCGGGGCCCCCGGGTGCTCGCCGGCAGCTCCGGGCGCTGCCCGAGCCCGCAGCGCGGCTGGGAGCGTGCGGCGCGGCCCCGCGCCCTGCTGGGGAGCGCCTGCCGCCGCGCTGACACCTTCGAGGAATTTCCCGGGATAAAGCCGCTCTGGGTGCCAGGTGGATGCTGTTCTTGTCGGGGCTCTGTCCCTGCTCTGTTATTACTACGAATTACTGACTCGAAAAGCTTTACGTGTTAGCGTGTACGTGTGTAGCTGCATTCCGTCCTCTCGGTCCTTTCTCTCGAGGTTATTTCGGATTTGTAGGTGGGTCAGACTGTTGGGCAGTTTTTATTGCGGGTGAAGTTGAGGCTGGGCTCGGAACGCCGGGATTTGCGCTGGGACAGAAGTAAAACGATGCGAACACTTTGCAGTGCTCTGTTACTTGTGGAGCGGCTGATAGCTGATGCAGAATGGCCAGGCTGCTCTGAGGTGAGCACAGGGGCAAGGGTGAACGTCGTCTGGTGGATCTCTGACCTCGAATTTAATAGGGGTTCCTTCTCAGGGACCACAATTTCTGTTTACTTGAGGTCTTTGCCATTTACTTTTGTAGAGTTCATTGTCCTTTAATCGCTTTGTAAGTGCCTCCAAAGTTTTCCCCCTTACTCGCTGTGGTTTAAAGGCTGTCTAACGTCTGCTAAAATACTTTATTCCCGGATATTTACGGAAGAAATAATATGCGGAGATATATGGGCAGGAAGGCAAGATCATGCAGTTGTTTTAGGAACCAAGACTGTATGGAAATCCAATGATTAGGTTTTGTAGTTAGAAAGTTTACTTTAACTTGTTTAAAATTGCCAGCTGATCAACCATCTTCGTGACAAACTGGATGTACTTCCTTCTGTGTGACTTTTGTTTGACTTACAACCCCCTCTAGACAGTCTGAATCCAGGGGTGTAGCAAGAGCAGCAAGTACTTGTGGACATTTTATTTGGTTGTTTGGATTGTTAGAGCTCTTAATCTAGTTTCATACTGGCTTAAAATTTAAGGCTGTGTCTGTAAAGTAGTTAAGATGCTTTATCCAGATGAAGCATCTTCCTGGCACAGTTACTGCTCAGTGTGTTTTCAGGAAAACTTCATTTTGTTCTCTAAAATACAGAACTATGCAAGAAGGAATTACCAGTTTTTCCATGAGTAACTTTCCATGATTAATCTTATGTACTCATTTCTTGATGACTTTACCTTATTGCTAGGATATCCCATGCAGATAACTTAATTCACAGACTTCCTAAATTACCTTTTTGGACAGATCCTTTTGGCTCAACTACACCTTCCTCACCTGAACAGCAGTGGCAGGTAGGGTGTGATTCCTGAGCCTTACAGGAGGTACCAGCTGCAGAACAGGGAGCCAGCTGACTTTGCTGCCTGGCCTGGCTGCAGGTAGGCACTTTCTCTCAGTCAAATGGATGCAATGTTTGCATTTCCTTCTACTTTAGAGCATACAGTTAGCTTGAAAGAACAGCATTTCCTACGTATCTCCAAATCTTATGGTTGTTTTGTTGAAAGAGAGAGCAAAGAGACAAAATACCGGTTCAACTTCTTGGGTAATTTGTGTTTCTGACTTTTCAGCTCTTTAGAAAATCTGTTTCCAGGCATGTTTACTAACATATGTATTCTTTCCTGTTTACTTTCAAAGTAAAGGAATTGGTTGGAATTAGTCATTTAAAGAAAAATAAAGGGGGATGCTATTTGGCTAAATGACTCATAAATGTTGATTTTATTTTTTTTTCCCTAAACAGAATAGTAAAATATTAGGATAACTATTGTAATCTATTGATTAGGGTCACGGACATTGACAATTACTGTTAACCTTCTGTATCGAGCTTGTAAAAATACGTCTGTGAAAACCTTACTCTAAGTTAACAAGTTGTAACTTTTTTCTTTATCTTGTTTCTGAATTTACACTCCTGTGTGTCTGCTTTCCTTTTCTGTTTTCCTGTTTAGTCTTTGCTCTTAGGCTCCCTTTTCCCTCTGGCTGCCCTTTATCCTGGTTTGGGATCACACTCTCCCATCCCTTTGCCCTTTTCTCGGAAGGGATGTGCAGCTTTTCTCCTTGTCACGGCTTCTCTTGCTCTGATGAGATTGAGTTTCAGGTGATGTTAATAGTCCTTTCTCTTTTTTTTTTTTATTTCTTTGTGTGTGAGGCTGTTGGAGCCTCTCTTGCCCAGCCCCTGAGCAGAGAGCCCCAAAGGTCCCCCCGGGATTTGAGGGCTGTCCCTGGCAGCTCCACGCTGCTCCCACTTCCTGTGCTGCTGCACCTCCCCAGGAATCAATCCTGCCCAGGAATCCTGCCCAGCTGCTCCCTCCCGTGCAGGCGGTGTGTCAGAGCTGACATTCGGCTACGGGCAGCCCATTGAAATGCAAATTCCCCAGCTGTGACGAGGAGATGGTGCTGGAGAGCACGGAGAAGGCTGTGGAATACCTTGGTGTGAAAGGAAACACCTGACAGGGAAACTAAAAATGTAACTTTCTTATCTTTCTGCTATTAGCACCTCCAGATGTTTTAAACCTACTTTGAGTACAAAAATACTAATCTGTTTTGGCTTAGTAGTTGAAGCAAAGTTCAGAGAGAGAATGTCAAGTTATTTGCAGCCATATGTAGAATTTACTGGCTGTTAGTGGCAGCCAAAAAACACCAGTGAGGGAAATTCCACTCTCTGTGTATGTAAAGTACCATGGATTTTGGAGATGTGTAGCCCCAGACCCACAGGAAAAGGCTTTGGATTCTCCATGCTGATACCTGGAGGGATGGATGGAGCACATTCTGTGAATGTATTACTTGTGACAGGCTGGTGCAGGGACCTTGTCTGCAGAACCTTTGGCGGCAGTACCAGCCTTCCCACCTTCCTGTGCTCCCACACGCAGTCCTGTGTAAGGACCAGGAGCTGCACTGGGATTTACTCTGGCCTAAGGCTGAAATACTTCCATTGTTTCATGTGGATCAGCACAATAATGCAGAATTTCCATTACCATATAGTTTTAAATCTAGAGTGGAAAAATACAGGCTGCAGACCGGAGTAAGAGTTGCTAGTTGACTCTCAATGTTTTAAAGCAGAGCGAAGTGGATCAAGTCAACAGTGTACACTGAGGAGATTGTGACAGCTTTCGAGTTTCTGTGACAGCAGTGACAAGGATAAATGACTTGGTTTTACTTGGTAACAATTCTTAACAAGTTGTCCAATATTTGAGCTGCAATTTCCATAAATTGTGGTTTAGCACTGTGGGCTCTGTGTTTTCCAAATCATAAGCAGAAATTATCAACTGTGTAAGACATTTTCAGTTTTTCTTTTGCCAGAGATAGATAAGTAGCTGAGTGACTCAAGCAATTTCTTTCCCCACATGTCTTTGAGTGGACTGAGTTGATTTGAGATTGCCTGATAGTGCAAAATGTGGATAGAGGAAAACTACACAGTGGGTGTAACTCTGAGGTCACTTTCTTTGAACTGAATTTCTTTTGGGACCCCATCAGCTATTGAAAAAGTTACCATGTTAACTCACCAAGTTACAAAGTGGTTTTACCACAAATGTTTTTGGGTTTGTGTGTTCAGAGGACAACAAGAACAGCAGGATTTCGGAACACCTGGGATCCTCATTCATCATTTATCTCCTCCTAGTAATCACATATTGCTGTGCAGGTTGAGGACAAATCCAGTTTTAAACCATACCACTTAGAGAAGCATTTTGTAATCAGTCTGTAATGGATTTCCTTTTTTATGTCTTTGATTCTGGGGAAATGTATTTTATCCGCATAAAGTGCCAAAATATATAAATATTATCTGGGAAAATAATTTAAAAATCTTTCCATTTGTAGACTTTATCCCACATTTTCCTTAAGAGTAATATTTCAGTTAAAAAGCTTTATATGTGCTTAAACATAAATGCTGAAAAATGCTCAACTGTCTTAATGCAGTCACTGTTGACTGCAGAAGACATTTTTAGCAAAGTTTTTGAAATCTCAGTAAACAAATGGATAAAAATCATGCCAGGCTAAACATTGTAGGCTTCTAGCAATACTTGTTTTAGTAACATCTTGTCTGAGATGCCAGTTCAGTGTGGTGCTAAAAAGTAAGATCACTGACTTGATAAAGTTAGTGCTATTTCAGAAAATATTGCTACTAGCAGAGAATTTGCCAAAGCAACATTATTGGTGTTCAGGCAGATTTGGGTTATTGTATTGTTGGCTAGAGGTTCTGTAGGAAGCTGTTTAGTGTTCACAGTTTGACCTTCCATGTTTTTGTAAAACTGATCTCAATCCTAAAATGTTCCCTCTTGGATGCATGCCTGTATTTACACAGGCCTCTCTACAGAGCTCCCCAGAGGAGGAAGACAGTCTGAGATGTAAATTCTGCATGTATATATTTATATCCAGTCTTCCAGCTCCGAGGGTCTTACTGTCAGAAAAGCCTTCAAACACATTTAAAAGACATTTAAATCTTCCACTCTAAACATGAACAAATATAGACATCCTTCCACACTGACTTCATGTATATTCCCTCTTAGCACGAGTCTCTGTACATATCACAGATGCTCTTATTGTTGTCTCAGCTGCCAAATTTCCTCTTAGTGAGTATCATTGTTCTGCTTTTGTACTTGTTGGTGTCCTTTCTGGGGGCTTTTGTGGTGCAGCAAGAAGAAGGAAAAACAGTTTTAAAAATATGTCATCTTCCCCCAAATTGGCCAGGAAATTCAGAAGCACGTGTGTCGGAAGGTGATAGAGACACTTCAAATTTCAGTGCCTCTGGAGCTAAAGCTGTCCTTGGGTAGCTGTTAAGTCTTTTAGCACCTTTTTTTTCCCCTTCTCAGTTCTGCCTTTCTCTCTACCTTGTTTTAGCCTCAAATAAATGGTCTTATGCAGAGTGCCCTTTTAGCCTGTTTGGCATCCTGTAAAATCTCTGATCCCCTCTGTAAAGCCTCAAGATTACATCAATATTGCTTTAATAAAGTTTGAAGTTTAATGCAAATATATACAAGCTCAGAGAGAATAAATATTGGTCCAGGAGTTTTCCACGGGGGAGTAAGTCATGTTGTGTAATTGTTTTTCCATTTGCTTTAAACCTTGCTAATTGTCCTTCTGGGCCTTCCTCATCAGGATTGGGTAGTTTTCCTTAAAAACAGGTTGCACAATATTCCCCAGTCTGAGACTTCAAAGTCTGTGACTATATGGTTAAGGAGTGTGACTCTTGCCATTTGGAATGATCTTTGGAGGAGATAGTTTCTTTAATGACTTTTGTTCGGTAAACTGTAGGCATTCTCAGTTTTTAGAAGCAGGGAGACAGCTCCTAGTAAAGATGGAGAGAGTGGGGGGCACATGAAAGCTGCCAGGGTGATCATTTACACATGCTGTGCTTGTGCAACAGTTTGTGGTATGTTGTAGTCAGTGGAAGAATTCACTGAACTTGGTGTTAAACACACATCCAACGCAAAACTGCTGACTATTTTAGAGCTTTAGACATGTAAAATTCTATTTTCATACTGTGATTTTTTTTTTAATTTGGAATATCAGATTATTAGCAAGAAGTCTCAGACCTGCTCTGCTGCTAATGAAGCTGTCAATAACACACCTTTTGATTGTAACAACAAAAAAATCGAAAGTGTTATTGCAGAGACAGTCAGATTTAAGGACAGTATTTTTGGCTGGAGAAGATTGCTGGGGAAGCACAGAAAACGAAGGCGTGTTAGGGCAAAGCTCTCTGAGGCTCCTGTGCCTCTGAATTTTGCCTGGTAAGTATTTTGTGTGCAGCAAAGGCAGCAGCATCCCTGTGAGAGAAAATGTCAGTAGAAGCAGAGCTCAGAGCTTGCCCTGTATTTCATTAACCCCGGGAGCTGTGCTGTTCCCTAATTGGCATCTTGCTCCAAGAACCTGTTGGCAGGCAGGCTGCTGGGTCGTGCTTCCTTGCAGGTTAGCCCACTTATCTTCTCAGAGCAGCAGCAAATCTCTTCCAGCGGTGGTTCTGGTAGTCGAGTTGTTCAGTAACAGGTGCATCGGGAGGAGTGTTGCACTCTGGTACACAAAGTACCTGTTTCCAGCAGCTGATAGACACTGTTAGTTACAGTTGCCAGGAAAAACCTCCTGTGACAGCATTAAGGTGAGATTGCAGAGTGGTTTAGATGGAGATTCCTCAACCTCACTGGAGCTTTAGTCATGGTGAGTTCTCCTGTGTTCTGCATCATTCTCTGTTGTTCTGCTTGTTGGAGTGTGGGAAGTGTTTGTTTGTTGCTATCAAAGAGAGAAGCTGAATCAGGTTCCTTTCTGATGGGTATTGCCATCAGCATCACAAGGGGATTCAGTAAATACATTCTTTACGTACACAGTTGCAAATCATACTGGATTGCATAATGTTGGAAACAGCAAGAAGTGCTGCATAAAAAAAGGTGCCCAGTTCTCACCTCTCATCTTTTTTTTTTTTCCCACAAGGCTGTTATTTTTCTCTGCAGTACATAATAGTGATAACATTGCAGGCTTTTTTCCTACTGTGTCCTTTGCAAATTAACTTCCTTGCTTATGGTTGTACATTATCTTTGTTTATCAGTGTAAATCAACAGTGCTGTTGCTGAACGATGGAGATTGCAAATTTGGCTTCAAAAGGTCTGTCTGTTGCTGAGTGAGAAGCAGTGTTGTACAGAAACATGGTGGAAAAGATAACCAGCACAGGTTATCAGGGTGTTCTGCTTGGTCCCCCCAGAGGGGATGATGGAAATGCTGTGGAATAATGGTATTTTCTAAAATATTCCTGCATAACTGCTGGGGCAGCTGGAAGGTTCATGCATACACTAATAACTCTTAGGAGAAATAACAGTAAACAGGTGATATAGCAAGGCAACAGCATTTAAATAAGTGGGAATTAGATTTAATATATCAAATGTTACATAATTGGGTTTTCCCCCTGGAGTTCAGTTTCTGCAGTTCTTTGCATATTAAATATTGGTCTGTCTACACAGAAAGCTAACTTAGGGTGCTTTCACTAAAAAGTATTTAAGCACCCAACCAGAATGAGATCTGTAGAACACAGGAGGAAATAGGAGTCCATATATTGAATATTGTTGTCTTCAGCAGAAGCACAGCTTGCTGGGGGGGTTATAAGTTCAGTCAATAGTCACAAAATTGTATAGCACAGATAACACATGGAATTTTTTTTGTGTTCTGCTGACTGAAAGAGTTGGTGTACATTTTCAATCAAGTAATCACAACGGAAGTTTGAAAATATATTGGAAAAATAAGCAACCAGTACTCAATTCATAGCTGCAGTGATTGTGTTGGATGCAAATACCTGAACTGTGGATAAAAAATTACTGAACAAGTGAAATAATTGAAAATCAGTATCAGTTTCTAAACCAAGGAAAGCTCTGCTTTTCCAAGAATGATAGCATTGTCATCAGTGTAGATGCTGTAGAGGAGCACAGTCCCACCCTCAGTCTCTCTACAGCAGGGGGATGGGGCTTCTTGGGTTTCTCTTGCTGATAATGAGTGAGATGCTTGTCCATTCAAGCTGGTGTTACAAATGAAATGGCAACAGTTATCATTTAAAAACTTTGCTTCCTTCCTACTATGAATGTGAGGCAAGAGCTGGGGGTTTTTTTCTGGTTTTGTTTTTTTTTTGTTTGTTTTGTTGTTTGTAATTTTTTTTTTGTTTTCACCTGCCAGTTTACAAATGTCTGTAACTGAGGGTATTTTAAAACCCATAGATTTCAGCTACTTACATTAAATTGACTTTGCCACATGGGTCACTGTTTCTTTTCCATGACTTCTTGGAATAATTGTTCTGCAAGCAAGGTAAATGTGTATCAGACGTACAAATGTTCATTGGATGATGCAGGATAGAATATCTTCCCCAGCTGCACAATCTGCTACAAAGTTCTGAAAAATGACAGCCAGAGGACAGCTCAAAGCCTGGGCAGCTCCTGCATGCTTGCTGGGACCAGTTGGAGGGGATTTGCTGTCTCAGAGTTGCACTTGCAGTCATCAGCCTGCACCTCTAAGTTTTTCTTGAACGTTCTTGTTGTTTTTTTGGCAGTGGGTTTGTGATGGAGCTTAGAAAGGAGAGATGAACACAAAAGACACTCTGCTCATTAATTTGAGAGATGAACTAGACTTGAGTTGTATTGAGAGCTTGAAAAACAGGAGAATGGACAATCAAGTGCCTTCCTCAGGCTGGTAAGGAACACACTCCATAAACCACATGAACTCATTTCTGTGCTCTTTGGGTGCACATGACAGCAGCGTTTAGCAATGAATATACAGAGAACAAAAGGGATGTCAGTCTTGAAGTTAACTGTGCTGCACCTGAAAAATCAGCAATCTGGCCTTCAGATAAGGAAAAAATACTGAAATGGAAGTCTGCCTTCTTTATTTTTACTGTGAGAGAGGAAAGTGAAGGCATCTGATGCTGAAGACAACTCTTTCTGAGTGCTGCTTTGCTAATTGGTGTGACCCTCCTGTGTCTGCACTGCCTCGCAGCATGTGCTGGGACCTGGGGTAAACATTTCCTTTTAGAAAAGCTGTACACAGTGTGCACACAGAGGGAACATGGCCTCTTCTGCATCTCTAAGAAGTGTTGGAATAAATATGTTGTTTTGAAAGGGTTTTTTTCATATTTTTCAGATGAGCAACTCTCTTGAGCTTTGTGCTTTTTGTTACGTAACATTTAAGATTAAGTTCTGAGCATGACCACGAGTTTTTATTTTGCATTCATAAATTATTTGCTGCTTGTAGCCATGTAAAAATTGATATATTTCCCTTTATTCTAGCTCTGTAACTTTAGGAGCCTTAACACTGCAGTGTTTTGAGTAGAAAATATTTTCTTAAATACTTATAGAATTCAAGATCATTAGAATTTGCTCTGTATAACATTATGACTTTCTGAAGAAACATTGGCACAAACTGTGGAAGCTGTTAAGTTTTGGAACTTGTATTCAAATTACTCATTTTCGCTGCTTCATTTCTTTTTTCACCTCATAATTAAAGGCTGGTGGACAAAGCAAACTTGGGGCTGAAGGACCTGCTTTGGAATCTGACAAAAAGGCAGTCAATTAGAAAAGAGAGTATGTCTTTTGGGTGGAGAAAAGAAGTGCCTGAATTGCAGAAACAATTTTAGGTGCTGTGGCTTATTTTGTTGTTTGGCTCTGCAGCCCAGTCAGTTCTGGCATTTCCATGCACCAACTTCTGTGATTTCATATCTTATGTGTGTAAATAAGTTTATAGTTTCATAGGAAACAGTTACTGAGTAATCCATTTTAGTATTTGTAGAAGTTAAGCTATAAAATTTCTGTCAATAGTTCAAGAGGACTTTCTGTAAATATCTTTGGCCACGAAGATTTGGACAAATGTGATCGTTCTACACTATGTTGCTCTGAAAAGTTCAGCTTAAAAAATATTTATATCTCAAAGTCAACTTCTTAGTGTTATTGGGGAAAAAATATGTTGTACAAAATTTCATGCAAAGAGGAGACATTTTTTGTTTTCATCCTGAGACTGGTGTGTGTCTTTGCTCAGATTTATCTGGATGTGCATATATATATCTTACATATGTATTTGCAAGAAGTGACTATTAATGCTGGCTTAGGAAGTGGTGTTGAATCTTCTGCTCTATTCATGTTTTGGGAAGAGTCCATTTTTATCTTCAGAGTAGTACAGTAGAAGGTAGGGGTGATTTAAAAACATTTCACTGTCTGGAGAGTGTGACTGAAGTGCTCATCTTTACAGAAATTTGCTGGGACTTTGGTTTGCTAAAGTATTTTTTCCTTTAAAGTGCTGCTTGAGGAGACTTTTAATCAGCATTCCAGCTGCCTGTGTGTTGGAAGGAGAGAGACAACAGAGTGAAATGGCTTTTTAAGTCAATCCTATCAAAACCCAGAACTCCATAATTTACTGATTTTACAAAGAAGAGAACTAAAAGCTTGGCTTGCCTGAAGTCAATTATTCTAGTGTTTAAAAGAGGACCCAGAACACTCTCATGGTCTTACTCACTTTGCTTAACCCAGCCTTTTGAAAAGAGCCATGGTAAATATTTATTTAGTTGCCATAATAGAGTATGGGAATGTCTTCTAACCTCAGCAGTGAGGCTGCTGCTTCTAAAAGCTTCAAGTCTTTAGTTAGAATGTTAAAGATTTATGGCTTTACATCACAAATTGTATTTCCAAAGGCTTATCCTGGCACTGCTGTATTTTGTTTTTGTAACTCTGTTGTATTGTCATCTTTCTTGAATAAGTTGCTGTCAAAGCACATGCCAGGTCATGTGTTACAGTCAGTTCAGAGCAAGCACACATTTTACCAGTTAAATATTTCTCTCTGGGAGCTGCAAGAGCTGCCTTGCATACCAGAAACTTGCAGTCCAACCTGCTGATGAGTATTTGCTTTGCTTATGGCCAAATACTTCATATGTGATTTGGGAGTCATCTTTGGAATTAATTTCTGTATTCTTCAGCAATGGGAAAAACTTGGGAATTTGGGATGATGCTTGGTTTGTTACTCAGTTTTCAGATTATTTAATCTAGGTGCTCTTCTCCCATCTAAAAATTGAAACTTTGGATTAAAACAGACTTTTGCTATTTTTAGAGCATGGAAGATCCTGCCTTTAAACTCCAAGCCAGAGACAGAAGGAAGCCTCATTTTTACAGTTTTCCTCATTGACCTCAGGATCACATTTTCCATCACTTATGACAAGAGAGAAAGCAGTCTGCTTGCAAAACAGTAAAATGCATTTTAAAAGTCTTTTTGTATTGTCAGGCCATGACAAAAGTTTAATAAGATGAGAATGACTGGCAGAATGACATGTACCTTCCACTTTTTTAACTCTTCTGTAAAATATACTGAAATCTGAAATGGGGCATAGTGTTCTCAACAAAATGCTGATAGTGACAAACTTTGACAATGCAAACATTCTCACTTGTGGAGCTGAATCAATTGGAAAGAGCAACCAAAAAGGCAAACTGGAAATACTGTTAAGTTGTCTGAAACAGTTAATAGCAATGGTCTGCATTAAAATACTTTGTTGCAATTAATTGGTGCTTTCTGTAATTTCTTTTGCACAGCAGTTTTCATGTGTGTAAAACAGTCTAATCTTGAAGCAAGAAAATGAGGCTCTTTCTGAGCTGGCTAATGCTTTAGTGCAGAGATTTATTTCTTAATCTTCATTGGAGATTTTGAAGTACTGGCTGGTTTTTAGCAGGCTGATGTAGTTCTTGTTTGATTCGAGAATATACAAAATAGAACTGCTGTAAATAAAGCTTGGTGGTAGCTTTTGGCAAGTCCTGAGTTATTTGTGCAGTAGCATTGTACTGAGGACACGATGCATTTTCGGGAGGGGAAATCAGAACAATGTGCTGATTTGCTTGTGTGGGCTAATATGACTCATTTAGAATGAACTCCTTTTAAAGATTTTTTTTTTTAGGAAAAACTGACAGGCTAACCTCAGGTTTCAAATCAGTTTTAATCTGGAAGTCTCCCTTCCATCTGCAAGGCCCTAGCAATTCTCCATGGTTAGGGTCAGCAGTTTACAAACACTGCCTGGACCAATGATCTGTGAAATCAATCTTTGAGCCTTCCTGCTTCTGCCTTTGAACAGTTTCATTGATGGCAAAGTAGAAATGAGTCAGGCTTTGGGATGTGATTATAAAAATTCTAAAGCTTAAAACATACTGAAGACAAAATGTTGATGCTTGGAAAGTTTATTTGCCCTTGGAATGAGAGAGTTTTGGCCCTGACATTTTCTGGAGGTGTATCACAACATCCTGAACAGAATTACTTTGGTAATGTCTTGCTATTGCAAAAATATATTGGAGACATTTTGCCCACCTTTCAAATTGGAACTGTGGTATGAATGAGTCAGCTGGCTGGCTGCTTGCATGTTAAAGCTAACATTTTGTAGGTTCAGATATTTAACAGCTTTTATTCTGTGAATGAATAAGATGGATTAATGACCATGCAGCGCTTCCTAGACAGAAAGAAGTCAGTAGTTTCAAAGCCCAGTGAGGCAGTGGTTATAGATGCCACACAATCTGCTCCTCTTGTTGAAGACAGTTCTTTAAAGCTGAACTGTCGTGGTTCCTTCACCTGGAGCTCAGTACCTCTCTTAATCAAACATGCTTTCTGTTGTTGCTTCAAGCATCTGTGACAACTGGCTGTTGTCCCACCCAGTGCCAAGTGGTGTTTCATATTCAGTAATTTTTTTCCAAAACATTTGTTTTGGGTGAAGGTCCTTGCATACTGACTCCAGCTAGCATGCTTCACTCTGCCAATGGAGTCACTTATCTCTAATAAGATGAATTCACATCTTTGATTCATCTCTCATCTTTTGCACTTGTATTTTCTTTATTCTTTCTTTCAACACAGCTTATCTATAAAATACTGTGTGTTCTGGCTTGTAGGATTCACCTCTGTGTAAGTGAAAACAAAAGTATTGCAAAAAGCATAGTTGTGTCTGCGTGTGCTGAAAAATTGCTGGAACTTGTGGCACAATGTGGCGTTGTTGGCTTTTGCCAGTGCCAGAGGAACAAAGTGATGCTTTCAGGTGTGGGGAGGTGCAGGGGTGGCTCGCAGCGAGCTCGGGCTCTGGAGCTGTGTGGAAGAACAAGAGCAGCTGTTGGAAGTGTCCCAGCACTCGGGCTGTGGCCATACAAGGAGCCCTCGGTACAAAGCTGGTCTGGCTGATCCGTGTGTTCCATGTGTGCTAAAGTTCATGGGGCTTTTTGGCTGCTGTCAGCCACGGGTGCCTCTCATCCCCGAGCTGCCTGCAAGCATCTCTCAGTATTCTTAGAATGGGAGAAAGGAAGTGGAAAAGAGGGGAAACAGACTTGCTGAATATTTCAGCGGGTCTTTGCCAAATCACATTTTGGGATTCATTTCTATTTTAAATACTACAGTGGCTGCCAAAGCTGGCAAACTGTGATCCCCTTTGGAAGGGGGAGGAGACTTCACTACTTCTCTGCCCGAGGAAGAACATCACTTCGTTTTCCTGTTGCTTTGTTTTTCCTTTTGTAGCAAACAAAGAAATTCTGTGAGAGAAAAGTAGAAAAAGCCACTTTTCAAAGCTTTTCCAGAAATTTTACAAAACAATGGGTTTGATTTACACTTTACATGTGGTTTCCTGTCTTCTCTCACATCATTTGCATACCTTTAAAAAATAGCTTGGTTTAACTTTATTTTATAGGAATGTGTCCTTTCTTCTGCTAGCGCTGGTAGGGGTATTGTTTCCTTGATTATTTCTATGTGCATATAAGCAAGAAGTGATCAAAGTTCATCACCAAACAATTGGCCAGATTTGCATAGAGAAAAACTGATTAGAATCACCAAGAAAACAGGCTGAACATAAAATAATATCTGTGCTTAGATAACTAAATCCCAGAGTTTAGGAAGATAAGACGACTGAGCTGCAATAAAAAAAGAAAAAGAAAGAACAGAGCCAAAAAAAATATCTGGGTTTTCTTCCTGCCTTTGTCATGCCTCACTTGTAGCCTTGGAAACTGAGACAAAGAGGTTAAGAAACTTGCTCATTCTTAAAATGGAGATAAGATACAGTGTATATAGCTTATTTTAGTCTCACTTATTCCTCTGCAAAGTGCTGTAATATAACAGCATATATCTATACCATGAGTGTGTTTATTTAGGACCCGAGCCAATGAACCCACGTTTGGTTGTGTTTCCTGTGCATACCTGTAAGTGATCCCTTGCTTGAATCTGTCAGTCTCTGCAGGTTATTTCATCCTCTCTGTGTGGAGGATGCTGGCTTTTGGTGAAACCAGGCAGTTCTGGCACTTGGAGCAGGATGCCTGGGACCCAGCACTTGGGCACGGTGCAGGTTGGCTCCAGACTTTTGAAACAAACTCCTGTTTTCCCTCGGGGTATCTAAACCAGGGATTCGAGATCGTGGGATCAAAACATTGGAAAGGGTTCTTGGCAAATTGATCAACTGTGAAATAGTTACAAGCTCTTATTTTTTAAATCTGAGTGGCACTTTTTAGTTAAGGTCTGTTCCAGGGGCTTTTGTTTTATAGGCTCTCTGGACATTCACATGCTGTTTATATTAATGCAGCTCATTTGTAGGCAGTGCAGACACTTTTAGGAATTGTAAGACTGTGGAGACATTTAATGGCTGAGGATAAATTGCACAGCTGTGGACACTATTTATACTCTCCTGTATAGAAAAGAGTCTGTATCATGAAATAAGCATAGCTCAATGTTGTGAGTTATTTTTCACGTTTTTTTAATCTCGGAGAGAGCTTGCCAGCTCTTGGGTTTGCATGTTAAAAAGTGTTATTATGTCCATATCCTAAGAAGATAAAGTTCATGCTTTACCCATTAAGAAAATATATCTTGAAGAAAAGAGAAGGTAAAATGTTTAAAAATCTTGGTAAAGAATTCTAGAAACACTGCATACAATTTCTGGCCTGAGAGGAGTAGTTCCTAAATATGCAAAGGGAAACTAAATATGATTGAAAATAACCAGGACTTGATAGAAGGCAAAGTAAGCAGTAACTCATGCAGTAAGTTAGTTTACAGGTTAAGGATCTGAAACCTCTGCACAGCACACATCCCTTCCTAAAGAAAGAAATGTCCAAGCCCACAGCTTTCAGTAAAAGAGCAATTTAAAGCAAGTTCCAGCTTATTAAAATCTGTAAGGAGAAATAATTATAACTTTAATAATTAGATCTCAACCAAAGAACACAGACAGCAAGTTGTTTGTTCCTTGTAGATGTGTTAATGATGGGAATCCTTAGAAGTCAACTTTAAAGGACAAAAGGACAAACACAATTATAGCATGTGTAAAATGGAAATTAGGCACTGAGACAGAAACTGAATTGCTTCCAAGATAAGAGGCTAGGATAAATTAAGAACTAGTAGATACCATCTTCCAAATATTGGAATCTAATATCTTTGACAATTACTTTGAAAAAAAGTTTGCTGAAAGGAACCGTAGGAAACTGCAGACTCTGTATAGTTCTGGGCTCCTAGTTTTTATATCTTCCACATGGACTGTGGCTAATTTCAAGTTGTCCCCATATTTTATATCTGCAAGGTTCTGTAAAATGATTCTGCTCCATAAAATACCTCCGAGTTGCTTCTACATCCTCTAGAGATTTAGCTGCAGCACTGTAGTTTGTTCCCTTTTCTCCCTTAATGCTCTAAAATCCACAGGCTTGTTCTGTCTCAGATTGCTGTCTGTTATGGGAACCAGGGGATAGGGTTAGTGGGTGAATTATGAAGTAATTTGATCAAGGGCTCAGGAGATAGGATCTTTCCTCTCTTTTTTTCCCTTGTAATGTCAACACTGTGGTTTTTAGAAAATAATAACTTGCACGTATGCTCTGAAATTCCAACTTTGGCTCTGACTTGTCCTAAGCTGTTACTGCTTTGTTGGGGTCGATCTGATTTGACAGCTCTTGTCCCTCTAAGAAACTAATTTCCAAATTATGTGTTATGAAAGTTTGATCAAAAGATAAAGCTTGAACTAATAAGATGAATAACTTACTGACATCAAAGAGAAAGTGGAACGGGGCAGAGCTGAGAGCCTGGAACACTGATGTGTTCCCAAAATATTTCTTGTGGATGAGTCCTGCTGACCACTGTGTGTCTCATTGCCACTACTGTTTCTGAAAATGAGGCGATGTACTTACTAAAAAAATCAAATTTGGTTAACAAAGATTTTTTTCAGAATATTTTGTACATTGATAGTTTTATTTTTGATTCAGAAGCTTATGAAGTCCTTAGACCTGCCAGCCATGTTCCTGCAGTTGTGTTCAGTGCTCTGTTGATGCAGACTGATAAATTCTTTCTAGGTCAAGTTGGAATCCATGAAGGGGCCATTGTCCCTCACCTGTCAGTCATCCCTCAGTACAGGTCACTGCCCCTGCTGCCTCCACAGTGCAGGACAGAGCTGCAATATTCTTACTTGATTTTGGTACAGAGTGAGGTGGATTTGCTAGAGATTTAAACATCTTAAATCTAAGTTGTTTTCCTTTGCACTGCAGTGAGCTTGCACTCATTCTCCATATCCTTGCTGAGAGACAGCAGCTTGATAAATCACTCCATCTGACAAGAGTAGGTTTTTACTTTTTGACTGGTACCTTCAGCCCACTCACAAGTGAGATGGGTTTTTTTCCATTCTTCAGATGCCTGGTTATGTGAGAAAAGAATATGTGGATGCAGTGGTAAAATCTGTCACCCCCTCCATTAGACAGAAGTTGTTAGGCTGGGGGAGCAGCAGCTGGCTGTGCCCCCCAGGGGACAGAATCTCTGCTGGGTGACCCCAGCAGGGACCTCTGGGCCTCGTTCCTGCAGTCCTTTGGGAAGAATCACTTCAGTGTGGTGCCTCATTTGAATGACACCTTCAGGAGAGATTTCTCTGCCACACTTAGATGTGTTTATACATGTGTGTCTCTTTCTTTGCCTATTTAGCTTTTTCCATTCTGTGCATTTTAGTCCAAGGATACGTGTTCAGGGAGATCAGGGCAGATTGCTGGCTGGCTCTGCAGCCTGCTGGGGCCCTGCTGTGGAAAACCTGCATCCCCCAGATCCTTCTTAAATTGCACAGTGCTAAGTGATTTGTGATTCCAGGCTGAAAAACGCTACTGCTACTTTAGACTTCTTGAAAGTGAGACAAACTCATGTTTTTCTTATTGCTGCCATGTTAGAGAGCAGTGTATGATCTGTGCTGCAAATGTAGCTCGTGACTTCACAGCAGCAGCTCTTTAAGCCTCAGTGTCCTTCAGACACAGGTAACTGTGGCAGGTCTCAGTGCAGGAGCAGTGCTTCTGCTTCCTGCCATCACAGAGGGGAGAAGATGCACCAATGCCACAGTACAAGGTAATTAATTTTCCTGTAGATGGCTTTTATTACTTAAATTGTCAGCATTGCCCTGGTGACTCTGCACAAATGCATCAACAGAATAATGCAGCTGTACTTGTGAGGGTCTGTGTTATCACATTGCAGTCTGGGCAGCTCTAGCATGCAGAACCTTTCATGATGAGCTCCTGTTTCTTGATTTACTTGCTCTGAAGCAGTAAGTGGGAATATTTGTTTCAGACTTGTAGGTTTTTAAAACATGGGAGGTTTTTATTGACTGTGTAGAAAGTTGCTCACGTTGTGAAAAGACTGTAATACCAAGTGTTCAACAACTGAAAGCCTGCACTGAGTGAGAGAATTTAATAAGACTTGAAACTTGCTAGCAAAGGAAGGGATATCACCTCATATTACACTGGTTTCCCAACCTTAAGGAAGTTGGGTGTGATGAAGCACCAGTTAAATGTGGACTGCAGCATTTCAAATGCAGCCATAGGCTGGGCAGTCATGAAGCTTTTCAGCAAAGGTTTTACAGATTAGTTGGCTTGTAAGAATACCTGATCAGTCTCTCTTGAGGACAAATAACTTAGATGTGTTTGGGAGAAAAGAAGTTCTCCATGAAATTTTTTTTTATAACCTTTTATTAAATTAAGGAAAATAGAAGTATAGTTCTAAAGAGTTTTTTTTTTAAATGGGAATTTTAATCAAGAAAGGATATCACTAGTTGCATAAAAGTGTAATTAAACATTTATGATACTTCAAAATCATATTTTCCATGTGCCTACATAAAGCCAAGCATTCTTTTTGTGTCCCTCTTGTTTCTGTTCTGAGATTTGGGGTCGGGGTAAATGAATTACTCTCATGTGTGTCCAAGCTCTTAAGCTCTGTTTTACCCTCTTCCTGTTGTGCAATCTGTTTTCCCAGGAGTTTGTCAGTCACAGTGCAGTAATGCATTTACTCCCTGAACTTGGGTTAGCCAGGACTCTTGGGGTATTTCATGAGTCCCTTCTGGAAGGTGCCTGTAGTGTGATCACATACAGTCCATCAGTATTCCTTGGAATCCCTGATATCCAGGGTAAAAGGCAGTGCAAGAATCAGTTTGAAGAACATATCATGGGGAAAAAAACGTATTTTTTCTCTAGAAGGATTGTGTAGGCGTTTAATACCATCTCAACTTGATGATGTTCATAGGGAAAAATGTAAAAGCTGTATATCTGAAGGAATGGGATCTATAATTGGATTATTACACTAATATTTGCCATTAGACTGTCAGACTGGCTAAATCTAGCTCAGGAGACAAGTCCTTCACCACGACTTGAAAATCCCACTGTGGTGGGTTTTACCTGGGAATGAAAACCATGCTGGAATCCAACCAGCCTTTTTACCTGTGTCTAGAAGTAATAAATTATGTTAGGAGTTAGAAATAGATTAAGAAGAGCTTCAGTGCATTATAGTCTGAAAAATCCATAAAAGTCAATGTTGCAAGATGGCAGTAAAACTTCCTTACTGCCTTCATGCTGAGCTCCTGCAAGCAAAATCCAAGAGGAGGAGGATTGTTTTTATGGCATGTGACTGTTGCCATGAGAGTCTTGGTTGCCATCAGAAAGGTAATTTTGCTAAATGGCTGTGATCAGCTACCAATTGAAACATAGAAAAGTGCTGCATTAAAATAGCATTCTGTCAGTTCCTGTGCACCCCTCATCTTTTATCCCAAAGAGCTGTTTGGCTACCCAGAGCTCAGAAGCAAGAAAGCAGGGCCTTCCAAGGCTAGAGCTCGTCATGCTTGGGTAATGCAATTCAGAAGAGCCTAAACACAGCAAATCAAAATCTGTGAAATGATGCATGGCTTCACGCTTCTGTAATTTTGAAAAAGTACATATAGATTTCCATTCTTCCATTCCAAAGAGCCCTTGAAGTATGTAAAGTATTTATAGCTTTGGATGTCTCACTTGTACATGCGAGAGTTAATGACTCACACCTTTCCCAAACAATTGAAGTGCTTCCTGAGTAGCAGAGAAAACATTCCCTCCTCTGCTCCACCACTGATTCACATTCTGATTCACGTTTGTTTGTTGTCGTGTGGCAAACACCATTTGGCATGTTTACTCCTAGGTCTTAATTACCCTACAGCAGTACTTTGCTCTTTATAGGTCTTATTTCCTTTCCCTCTCTCAACTGTAGCATGAAACAGCACCTAAATTAATCCAAAAATAATGGCTTAGTTCTTCCTCCTATCTTTCCTCCTCTGCCCAGCTGCCTCTGCTTCTTCCCCTGCCACCAGCACCTGTGGGCTCTCCACTGAACTTGAGTGAACTTGTTAAAGCAGCAGAGAGTTACTCCAGTGGAGAAAAGAGAGCTTTGGCACTAGGTTTGCAGTTCAAATTGGCTCAGTGATGAGGCTCATAAACATCAGGACCAGCACACAGGAGGGAGCCATGCTGGCACCAGGAACATGGGAAGGGAGAGGGACCTGTGCAATATCTCTGTATTTAACACAATGAGATTAATTAAATTCTTTATTCTGTTTAGCCATAACTTTTGTTAAAGATTTGCTTTTTGTCCCTGAAAGAGCTTATCCTGAGGCATGTGAGAAGGAAACGAAGCTCTGGGGCTAGGAGAGAAGGGAATGGCTCTGGGATCCCTTCCTGTGTAATCCTCAGATCACAGCAGTGTTTTGGCAGATGTCTTGCACAGGCCATTTTAAATTTATCCGGCTGCTTGCACCTCCTGTGCTGTCTCTTGGTTAGCACCTGTACTCATGTACCTGTGTCCAGAAATGGATCCCTGAAAAAATGGGCATGAGTTCAGCTGGGTTTGCTTGCCCAGTGAGTTGAACCTGTGGCCGTGTAGAAGGATGTGAGCATCACCAGGAATGAGTTATGTCAGACTTCTTTGTTTACAGCCCCTTGGCCATATTGCATTCCATCTGCTTAGCACAAATCTGTTGCTCTCATTTGTGCAGAAAACAGCTTCATAGGGCTGGACTGGAAAGCAGGCCATGGAAACCTTGTGGGCTCAGCACCTGGAATAGGGAGGTGCCTGTGGAACAGCATATCTGCAGAACAGCAGCAGCAAGATTTGGGAGAGCTGGGTGGGGAGGTGACAGTGTTCAGAGTCGAGTTTGTCACAAAAGAAAATATTCATTGCCCATACTTTCACATTGTGTACATTTCTGATGCTTTCATTGGAAAAGGTTGGAGGTATAGCCAGTAACTGCTTGTTGAAAAATGCAATTAAACATTTATGGGCTAAACACAGCCTTTAGGATGTGGTTAAAATAAAGTTATTTGTAGGACTTGGGCTTTGTGAGGCGGCATGCTTTGAATTTTCAGCTCTGTGGACTGTTGTAAAGGCTATCTGTGCTTTGCAGAAGAATCTCTAGCAGCCAGATCAGATCTCTCCAAGATGGTTCTTACTCAATCACTCTTCATTCTCTTCATTCCTCTGCCCTTTATGCTTCTGCCTGCTTTTCTTCCTCTCTTACATGCTTGATTTGCATTTATATTTCCCTCAATGTATCTCTGCTATTTAAATGTGCCAGTGGTACTTGTTGTTCTCCCACTCCCAAACAACACAGATTTGCTTCCCCTTCTGATAATTTTTGCTGTTGACTGATTACCTTGCTGTGTTATTTCTGCTTCATTAATTGCACAAGTTAAATATTTTAACAGGTTATCAATACTATAGAGAGTTTAGCAAAACAATTTAGCAAAAACACTGGTAGGAAACCAGCAATTGTCCTCTGCCCAAATAAACTAATATATAAACCCAAAGTTTCCCCTCCACATCGCACACAAATGTCTATCTTCACACACAAATAAAAATATTTGAAATGTTATGAGATTCCTGTGGGTTCTTTAAATGAAATGACCTTCTCTTGCTATGCCAGGTTTTAAAAAATAATCTCTGGAAACCCCAAGTGCTTTCCCTGAGCTATTCTCTAACTCGACCACACAGATTGCAGTTTGTTGTGAGGGCAGGGCAGGGCTGTGCTGTAATGGAGTTTATTAGGGAAATCTGCAGTGAAGGCAGCCACGGACCAGGATTAGGAGAATCACAACTGGAAGCTTGCTTTCTGTCATCCTTCTCTGCAGCATTTGAAAAAGAAATTGAACTAATAGCTCTCATACCTCAAAACTGTGCCTTCAGGGAGCCATTACGTTCACTCCTCTTTGCACAGAGGATAAATTTATTTTATAATCAAGTGTTGTTAATGCACGGAAGAACATCTGCTTTTTAATGCTGGAAAATGAGCAGAATTTGTCTTCTGAGTATATTGCAAGTGGTGCTGCAGTTCTGGAAAAATCATTTTTGTTCAGGTTTTGGGAGTTTAAAATAATTCAAAATTTTACGAGTTTTGTCCTCATTGAATTAGGAGTACAACAAAAGAGATTTGTTTATTTTTAGAAACTTAGAAAGCTGCTTCTTGGGGTACCTTTGACTTGTTCTCTGCTGTCCACAAAAAAAAAAGGGAGTGAAAAGTGTTAAACTGTAATCCCTGTCCTGAAAACCACCTTTTCTCCCAGGTTGCATTGTCCATCAGATGATTTTGATTCTTTGTAGCCTTGGTAATGGTTGATTGTAACAAGTGAGGATGTAACTTGTTGCAGTATTGGTTGGTCTTGCATTATTAGTGACAAGCAGAATAAAAAGCCTGTCTGCTTTACTAGCAGGTTCTCATAGAAGGAGTTTTGTCTCCAGAACATTTTGGCAGGATAATTTACTGATTTCATTCTGATGTGTCAAATACATTAACGTATTAACAGATAGATTTGGCTAGGATTGCAAATATTTGTTTATATAATGTATTGCAGCAGTTGTATTTTGGTAACTTGTTATTCTTTTTCTTCCCTTCCTTGGTTCTCAGACATAAATAGAAAAGGGTTGTCCTTTGTCCACATATTGAGAAATTCAGTTTCCACCTGCCTCCAGGTGCTAAATTATCCTTTTCCAACAAATTCAGCTTAGCTAATATGGGAGATGGACTTAGTGAATCTCTTACTCTAATAACTCAGTCCAAGCTCAGAGCCACATTAATAAATACCAGTCTGGAATCCTGTGTCTGGTAGTGCCTGCAGCCTTTTTGTGAGAGGCTTGGGGGAAAAGGGACAAGATCTCTCCCCAAAAGAAGAAAGTTTCTTTAGGGACTAGCTGCTGATTGTTGGATTTTGTTCAGGGAACTAATCAAATTGGATCTTCAAAACTGAAAGCCAGCTATTAGTGTGGATTCAAGAGACAAGCTGTTGCCAGTCTAAGAAAATTACTTCCATTTTTCTAGTCAGGGTGAAAAAAAACCCGAAACAAAGCTGAAGTGACCAGTTTAAAACAGTGTGAGCATTTTTTCCTGTTACTTTTACTCTGTGTGGGTAGGAGGGAAGAATTAATGAGGTAATTCTGTCAGAACTTTTTGATTATGTGATCTGCCAGTTAACCAATTATTCTTCTACAGATTGATTATATTCTAGATAAGCTGTGGTGATTGAAAACATACCCCAACTTCTTGTGAAATCTTGGAATAATTCTTGCAAGAAATGTGACCTTGGACCAAACTGCCTAATGATCTTGATGGTGTTTGATAGTCACATGCCAAATGTAGATAAATATTTCATGGTTATGGATCAGTTCTCCAATCCATTCTACAGTAATGGATCTGCTCAGCTGGAGCTTTTATGCTGCTGATTATCCTTTTGGGACTTAGAGGAAAATGGAAGCACTTGAGGTCAGTGGAAAATTTTCAGTGTCAGGGTGGAAAGATTAGATTTATGGTGGAAATACAAGTCTGGTCATGTTTGGAAAAGGTGGAAAAACGTTTCTAAGTGAAAAGTGTCAGTTTTATGACCAAAACAATTCACAGAAGTCCATTAATTGTCCTGAGCTACTTTACACTGTTTTTCCCTTGTTTTCTCCAAAGGAGTTGAACCTGTTAACTTTGGATTGTTTTGTGTGGTGGTATCACTTTGTGCAAGCACAACACTGGAAAAAAAAAAAGCTATGGAATATCTAATTTCCTTGAGAAAATGTTTTTACTCCTCTCAGTTTGAGGCAGAAAACCAGTTCTTGGAAAGCTGGGGTTTTTTAACCATCTCTGAGTAGAGGAGAGAGCTGGGTTTCCACTACTTTCCCTGTGTATTCCTCATTGTCCTGTCCTCGTCTGTTCCATCACCACCATTCCCTTGTCACACCCAGTGCATCCCTCAGTGGCCTTTTTGTCACCTCTGCCAAGGACAGAATTTGAACTGTCAAGCCTCCCTCAGTAATCTTTGTTTACTAGATTTGGGGTACTTCTTCCCCCCCAAAAATGTGCAGATTTTAAGACACAGTAGTTCTAACACTCGTTTTATTTGGCTGGCAGTTGTTAAGGGAGGGCACACAGCAATAAACCTCATTTTCTTAGAATACCAATGTGGACATGCAATTTATAGGAAATTAGTCCAGTGGAATAAGTGTTAGAGTTTATGGAGAGTGTTATTATATCATGCCCAACTCAAGTTTTTATCCAAGAATTGCCACAATTCTGGAAGAGCATTTCTCCAAATGTATCTCCATGATCAGAAATAACTTACAAAAAAAAAAAAAATGCAATGACCTGTAGGAAATTAGAGTTGCCTCTTGTATATAATCTTGAACTGAAGTAATATGAAAAGCATGAAGCTGAAGTTTCCAATCTGACTGAAGTTTTCTTGTGTGGGGGGTTCGTTTCCAGCCAGCTTAGGGAGCACATCTCTCAGGCTGATTACACAAGCCACAGCACTTTCATCAGCTCCAGCTGCCAGAGGAGTGCAGGGATAGTCCCTTCGACCAAAAGTGCAGATTTTTATCTTCTTACACAGATTATAAATCCCTACCTCTAGAAATGTTTTGTTAATGTGCAGATGGGCTCAGAGTGGCTCAGCTGCTTCCTTACACTTTAAAGAGAAAAACAAAGCTCCAGAAGCTTTGCTTTAAACGTGGTTGTGTAGGGAGTAATCAATCGTTTTGTGAGTAAACTTACTACAGAATAAATTTGGATGTTTTGGAGCAGAATACCCTGCAAACAGGTCTTGTACCTTACCAAAGTGAAAAGGGTTCTTCTTCATAAAGTCTGCTATACTGCTGTATTCATACTGCATCAGTTTTGCCCAGTTTTTAGCTCCAGATTAAAAGTTTGAGGCAGATGTGTAGACTTGTAAGATGCTGGAATCAGGGCTGTCAGGGTGACACAGCAAGCTGAAATGTGGTGAATTAAATTGTGATTTTGTTTTCAAGCTTCCTTTTTTGTTTTTACCTAAAATAATTATACCTTAAGATCTAGTCTGTCATTCCAGATTGTTCACTTCCATTTCAGTTGGTTTTCCAGGTTCATTGTGGAGGAGGTATCTTCGAGGGCATGGGGAGGGAGGTGACAAGATGCTGGTGATAGTGGCACCACTCCAAGAGCTATGAGCCTGTTTCCTGCTTTGTAAATTTTCAGGATCAGTTTTTAAAAATTGCATTGGTTCCTGTTCCTGTTTCCTTAGGAAAGCATGCTTAGGCTGGACTGGCACAGAGTGCTTTTGGCTCAGCTCTTTTCACTGCTTGGCATTTCCTGGTGCCAAGGCGTGCTCCAGGCCCAGCATTCACTTGCTGCACGGAATAACTGAGCTGATAAAGGAACTGAGCACTTGCTGCAGCAGGCAGGGGCAGGGCTGTGTGCTGATTGCTGAGTGCCTGATAAAAGAAATGTTTGAGAGATTGTGTTCCTTTGTTTCTCAATTCCTTACTTCTTGTTCTCTGTGTAATGAACTTGTCTAATTTCCATGTGTGAAACACTATCTTGTCCTGCTGAATGTCAGTCTGTTTTTCACTGGGGATTACTGCAAAGATGTTTTTAAAATGTTTAGCTTACAACAGGTAATTAATCTTTTCTTAGTAATACTGTTTGTATTCTCCAGCCCCTTTGAGAAAAGGTATCTCATGGGTCTTGAGTGGATGACAAAGTAGTGATAATGAATAGTTTGCTTTTATGGACCTAATTGAGAAATAAATTTTGCCCTCTGACATCCAGTACATTTTACCCTGTAGTAGTTGCTCTTCAAGATGATTTATTTTTTCCTTGCTTGAGATAGACTTTTGGTGAAAAGTGCCCTGTGGACCATGTCCATGTACAATCTGCATTGCCATCAGCTGCCATCCTCCTCATCCAGCCAGTCACACTTGAGGGAGCTCATTTGAGATAATACCTAATGCAGAGAATCTCCAGCCTGTGCTCAGCTTGGAGCTTGAACACAGTAATTACACACATTTTTAGCCTCTAGTGAGCATCTGCACTAGGAAAGGAACAGATCAAAACTGGGAGAGCAGGCAAATCGAAACTGAGCATCCTTCTTAGGTAAAGTACTTTTAAAATGTTCATATTGCAGGAGTGATCATTTAGGTGAACGTTTGATAGTTTGGACCCTTGGGAGAGGTGTGTGGCTCGGGGCTGTGCAGGAAGCTGGGGGTGCAATGTGCTTTTCCTTCCTCCAAAAATACCAGTCCAGAATTTCCCTGGGAGCCTGTGCAAATTACATATCCACAGAGAAATAAGTGACTGCTGGATGGAGGGATGGGGATTTCAACCAAGCATTAGTAGCTTATTAAAAACCTCCTCTGCAGAGGGTAGAAGTTTTATGTTTCAGGAAGGTTTTTAGGTTGTTGGCTGCTGCAGTGCTGCTTGTTCTTACCCTGAAAGTCCAAAGAAAATGATGCTGAGTTGTGACAGTGTAGCCCAGTTTTTTTAAGGATGCCCTGCTTAAGGGAATATTCATAGGGCTTAATAATGTATTATTCAGCTTTAAGGTTTATTTGTGGAGATTTGAATTCAGGAAATGGCATTGTTATGCAAGAACTGGAGCAGCTAAAAGGAAAGGAGATTAATATGCTAAGATTTGGAAGGGGAAGCTGTGGTTGGAGGATTATGTTAGCTCAGACAGTGATTTTCATATTTAACTATGAAACTTTCTCCAAAACTTATTTTTCTTTAGAGCTGAAGTGGGATTCAGGATCAAAAATATGTTACTGATGCATAGAAGCTGAAGATGTTTCTAATCTTTGTGCAGAACTTTTCCCACTGATTCAGGAGATCTGGGCATGCTTCACTGTTGGCATTTCTTTCCAGGGACTCATTAAAATGAATGCACAAGTAGCATCAGATCATTTTTATTCAACTATGTTATTAACAAAATGGAAAGTTGGAGTGATTAAGCCATGAAACTGTAACTATCCCTTGGGAACAGCTCAACAATTATGCTTCAGAATGTTTCCTATTTGAATTCAGTGCTTACTTCAACAGAGGAGAGACTGGCATTTGCAGAGGAGTTTTACATTGTTATGTTAAAATTGAGAATTTTTTTATGAAGTTGGTATATTTTATATAGTTCATTTTGTTGCCATGTACAGTAACTGCAAATAATAAAAACTAGAAAATTTCAAAGTTCTGTAAGGTCTCATGCTGTGAATTATGTCACAAGATACCATTCAAAATTCCAGTATTAAAAATTTGGTATCTCACATATCACTTTCTCTCACTACTGAGCAAAGCGCAGCATTGCAGCTTCGATGTTATGTTAGATTTTCATGGGGAGGGAAAACGTCTTTGAACAGAGGAATAAAGGAGTAAGATTAGAGAAAATTAATCTATAGCAATGAAGTAACTCAAGATCCTCAGGGAATGCATACCTTGTCCTGTTAAAAAAAGTAAATTAAATCTCTGCAGTTTCAGAAAGGAAAATAGAGCTGGTCAACAACTTAATGAAGTATCAAATAAAAAGTTAGTATTGAAAGCTCCTGACCTGAAGGCCAGTTCAAAGAGTAATTTGTCCATGTGATCTTTCTCACTTGCCCATAGGAAAACCTGGGGCTCTTCAGGCAGAACTTCTGTCCTGTTTTCTGTGTGCACCTTGTAAGTTAATGTGTCCCTGCTGGAACTTCCAGGACAAGAAATGTGCAGTGGGAACATTATTTGCCATTGCAGCTGGACTGAAAGGGGGGATTCTGGCACCCTCAGCTGGGCAGGTCCTGGAGGGACTGAAAGAGCTTTGTGATTTATCCAGCAGCATCTCAGCAGCTCCCAAACACCCGAGCTGTCAAGCTGAGCGTTGTGTGTGTGGTCTGCAGGCAAAATGGTCTGAGCTGTTATGAATGAGAAAGTTGTTCTAAAACTTTTGTGCCTGAGGAGTGTGTGTGAAAAATAAGGCTCCCAAGTGCAGAAATCCCTGCTGAGCAGTGTGCAGGCTGGGCAGGGCCAAGGTGAGATACTCTGGTGCATAATTGCACTCGTTCTCAATAAGTATACGTGGTATGTGCATTTCCTGACTGCATATACCACAAAATACCTGGTGTTTATGGCCCATCACTGTGTTAGGAAATGCCTCACAGGACTGTCTTGCCTTAAGGTTTTAAATTAAAAATTTTATAATGGGATGTGCAAATAAGATTTACTGAGGACTGAGACTTTGAGGTGGAAACCTCAAAACTTTGGGAAATACTGATTTAAAAAATCTGGGTAACATTCACATGTACAAATAGGAATCTTTAAAGTCTTAACATAGATAATGTCTCACTTGCAGGTAGCAGGTCTTTAAAGATCTGTGACAAAAAACAAAGGGAGAAAAGCAGCACATCCTAGTAGCCCAATTTAAAAAAAAATTTAAATAGCATTTCTGGGCTAAACCTTTGGTAATTGTCATTCCAGGAAAAGCATCAATAATTTTCACTTGTTCAGACTTTACTGCCATTAAAGAATAGTTCTGGGTTTGCTGCTGTTCCTCCTTTAGAAGTGTTTGTTGCTTTTGGCAGGTGAGAAAGCTCAGGATGGTTTGGTTATTTTGGAGGAGCTGGAGCTGTTTGAAAAGATAGGAATTTCTGTTTAGAATGGAAAACTGATCCTAATGGTCTCTTTGGAGACAGAATGGTCTTTCAAAAATTCTTTTACTTCTGGATATTAGAAAAGCACTTTTCTATGAAAGAAAGGCATGTTGGGACTGAAATATGGCACCACTGAATGTGTGTCCAGATAAATGACACCAGTTACTGGTTTTAATTTTGATTAAAAGTAACCTTAGAGATGTCTTCCTGTTCACCACAGCAGTGTTATTCTGGCAGTACTTGCTTTTCTTACAGTATTTATACTTCATCCACTGTTCAGCCTCACTCTGTGCCCATCTCAGGGGGTGTGAAGGGTGAGCGTCAGGAATTCTGTCAGGAGACTGACCCCAGTCCCCCTGCAGATCATCCAGAGATGGAGCTTTTCCTTCTAAAACAGGGCTAATGTTTATTTAGCCAGAACTGTGTGGATCAGGGAGTGCTATTTATAGGCTGAGACATTGTTGTGTTGGTCTGACAAGTTGATACACACAAATTTTTACTTTGATGTATTTAAGTTTTTGTATATAATGTAATTGATATAACCTCATGAAAGCCAGAAGGAAAAACTGTGTTTGTTAACATGCCATATTTTATTTTCCTTCCATGAACATATGCTGCTAATGTTTAATCTTTAGCGTGTCCCAGATCATGCACTGAAATAATAATTTTGCTCTATCAAATCACCTTTCTTCTAAGATGGGGATTTTTTTACTGCCTGGAATAAGCATTAAGGATACACTCTATTTGCAAAAGAAAGTTTGAAGAGATACCACCTTTTCCTTCATCTCTGTGTCCTGTTTCAAAGGAATATGCAATATGGAACCTCAGTAAAAACTCTCTTTACAGGAAGATAACCATTATTCTTTTGATAACTTCTATCAGCACTATTTATGGAATGTATAGTTATGCATTCCTTGTTTTTATTAATTCGTGGTTCTTCTGTTTTATTTTAAGTGCTGTTTTTTCTCCTTGTAGTCCCAAAATGTCATCAAACAGTTGAACGCTGCCTGTGCTATGGCCCACTGTGGAAAAGCCTTCAGGGGAAGGTGTTGGTGTGGAGAGGGAGAGCTGTAGGAAAGAACAAGTGTCAGATTTGGCTTTGACAAGGCAGCACAGGGCTGTGCTTCACTGCTTGGAATAGAAGCTGCTGTGAGTAAAGGGGCATTTTATAAAAAAGAAATTGTAATTAGGGAAATAGCATGTTCCTTAATTGCTGCCATTTCAGAATGATCGACAGTAAAATGGTGCTTTGGTAAAATGTTTTTGAAGGAATGGGAATGGCATGGGCTTTAAGAAGCACATCTGGTTTTTAAGGGTTTTTAGCCTATATCATGTAGCAATTCTGCATGTTGATTTTGTAGGTGGAAGGGAGAGATCACTGGGAATGTGGAGAGGGAAGGGAAGGTACAGCAGCTCATATACAAGGTCTGGGAAAAATCCCTGTTAAAAACCGACATGATCTGTGTAAATGGAGTGAGAAACAAGGTGGAGCTTCCCAGCTCCTGTTCCTACACCTGCTTAGCAGAGCCAGGGAAGAAGAGCACAGGACTCCTCCTTTCCCACAGAGCATGACTGGGTGTTCCAGCCAGCTCCTCCAGCATTTAGATTATCTCCTTTGGGATGACTTCAAAGCAGGCACAGGAATATGGTAACCGAGTGTGGGATCTGATACAAGAGGAGATGTGACTGCAGAGCTTTCCTCTGGAGGCAAACCCCCGTGGCTACTGGGTGTTTGTGCAGAGAGAACAGCAGTTTTATAGCAGTAAGGTGTGTATTTGTAGCAGGAAACACCACGAAAACCAAGCCATTTGTGTTAGGATTATTTCTCTTGGTTTTCAGACATGAACTGCAGATCTGGCTGTCACAAGTAGAGCAAAGTGCATCATCATAATTCCTTCCCACACAGTCCTGCCAGTCCCCATGTAATGAATGAGGATATGGATCACCTGCTTGGCCAGGTACAGAACTGAGTGTTTAGTCCCAGGACAAGACCCTGGGCTGTCTTCTCCCTGCTCCTGGTTCTGTGTTGTGCTGCCAAAGTGAGTATTTGATGTTGGATGTGAATTCTGTCCCTGGGCACACTTGACATTTGTAGAGAGCTGGTTTTTATTCTGTGCAGAACCAGACTAGACTGGTTTTGTCTACTTAAAATAGCAGATTTGAAAGATTTTTAGCATTTGGCATATTGAATAATTTTCAAACCTTTTCGATCTCATTTTTAGCAGTGCAAGTTTCTTAAGGTTCTTGATGTTGTGTCTCTAATAATACAGGCTTTTAGAGATGGATGGCTCTTTGGCTGCCAGCTTATTCCACAGAAGAACATTTGGAGAGTATTTATTGACTGAGGCATCCTAATGGCTTCTGAAACACTGTATCTTGGTTTGGTCTGGAAATCTGAGTAGATATCACATTCTTTTTGTTTGTCTTTTGGGATAAGGTTAATGAGTCTTGTAAATTATTGAAGGCTATGCTCTCATCTTCCAGGCCTGATTTCTCTGGATAGGTGCTGTGTGCTAGAACTGCTCATTAATAGGTGGACTGATGGCTGCCTGGATGTATTATTGATGATTTAGTGGGAACTTCCCTGTCTGGAAAAGGGTGGTAGGCTGATAGAAATGCTTTGCATAGAAAGGTGATGTTAAAATATTTGACACTTAGTGCATTTATTTCTGAAGGTGTGTTTGGCCTCATGCCATGGGTACCCAGCATGAGAAGTTGTCCTAGGAGGCAGATGGAATCCTGTCTTGCAGTTCTCTTGCTGTTCTTACAGACCCACAGGACTTTTGTTATAACTTTGATATAATCTGGAGTATATTCTTATAAAAGCAATACAGTTTTATTTAGCGTGTCTTCATAAATACATTGCCATTTCTGCTACTGTTTTACCACTCAAAAATGGGCTGTTAAACAAAGCTAAAGCAATGAAGCAGAAAAGATTCCTAGAGTTGAGTGTGGCTACTGTGATATCCTACCTATTATCAAAACCAGCCTCAAAGTGTTACTGCCAGCCATCAGGCAGGGAAAACGGGCATTATCCTGCCTGAACTCATAATCCTTGAAGTTTGAATCTGCTCTTAAAGATCTAGTGAGACAAAATTTCATTGCTATGTATCCCATTAAGAGAATATATTACCAGTATATGTAGGATAACTTTTCTGCTAATGTACAGGTTTAAAATGTTTTAGGGATATAAATCAATACCTTAAAATGAAACCCAAAGCTCAGAATGCCCATTTCCTTTAGGACATGGCTCGTTCAGGATGATTAATAACTCTTAGTGGTACACCTCCACTTAGGCCTGTCTAAATCTGGATTGCCACAACTTTATCTTGTGCCATGTCCTCCATCAATCCCACTCTCTCTGGCTTCTCGTGGTGGCACTGGCCTGGTTTCCAGCTCGGTCACATCCTGGATCTGCCCTCTGTGGGATTGTGTGAGCACAGGAAGGGGCAGAGGCCAGTGACAAGGGCAGGGCAGTGCCAGCCCAGATTTAGATTGATTTGAAGGCTTGTAGACCCACACCCTTCTGAAGCATCGCTTGTTTGGAATATATTTTCTTCAAGTTTCCACAGAGCCTGGAAGTTTCTAGTTGAAATAGATTTTAGAATAAGCAGAGAATTTGCAAAACAATAGGAGAGAGAAAAATGGTAGCGTGAGTCATAAGCATGGGACCTTCCCCCAGTGTCTGCTTAGAACTGCTGAGATCCCGAGGATTAGCTCACAGAAGAGCTGTAGTTTCCAGCATGCAATCAGCCACTATGTCCATTGTACTTTCAGTTTGCTGGAATAAAGGAACCAGATTAGTCATCAAAACTTAGGGTTAGCATCAAACTCAGTAGTTCATGACCACTTTTTGGACAGCATAGCTTAGGTGGTGTGCTAAATGCTGCTATTTATTCAGTGTTTTTTGGTTTGATGTGTTGGAAAAGTGGCTTTAAGTGTCTAATGGATGTGGGGCATTCAGGTCAGTCTGTCTCAATGATAAATGTATATTTATCATTGTGCAGCTCAGCAGTCAAATGTGTTTTGCAAAGCTGCCAGATTGTCATGATGTCCAAATGTCTCACTGGAGTCCCTTTAATGTTGAACTTTGGATGAGACTGTGAAGGATTTCTGCCTAGATTTACTGCTAGATCATTTCCTAAGCCTAAGTAACTCGTACCTGTGGGCTGTGGGTCACAGGCTTTTTGAGAAGCAGGGAATTATGGAAATGTTTGGCTGCTGAGCTAATGGGCATTTGAGGACTCAGAAGGGCTTCCTTACAGCCTGGTTTCCAGGCAGCTGGCTGTCCCATCACCCTTCCTGGGGAACTGCAGCAGTCCCTGGAATTTGGGAAACCCTTCCCTTTGTGGGCTGCTGGTGTGGGACAGCCTGGATGGGGCAATGCCAGGATGGTGCTCAGCTCTGCTGTAACTCAGCCAGCACTTTGGCATCCCTCAGAACGTTCTTGCAAACACCAAAGTGTATTGTCTTCAAAAATGCAAAATACTTAATTCCAAACCCATCCCTATCTTCTTCCAAAGCCGCTTTTTATTGTAAATGAAGGCATTTTCTTGAACTCTGGTGTTTAACCAAATTGGTATTTCTTTGCATGGATTTTTGGAATGATACCATTCAGTAATGGCTTTATTGACAAAAGAGATATTTCTTTCTGTACATTTGGGACCATAATGTGGCCAAACTTGGAATTACAAAGCCTAGAAATGGTTTTGGGCATTGAGGAGTAAATCATTACTTTGGGCAACTTTGTATGGCACTGTTCTGAAGACTGATATCAAATAGTGTATTTGCATTGGCAAGTGAAGGGTGTTTAAATTTTCTGTGGAACTTGGAATTTGTGTGACTTGTGGGATGATTAAAAGATATCATTTCAAGATTTAACCATTTAAATGCTGCTACACTGAATCTGCTCCCTACTCATTGTTGCCAAATCCCTCCCTCATCTTTAGTTTAACGTCACTCTCTCCCATCTCTTAATGTTTCTGTGGCTTATCTGAGGTGTAGAGCAGAAAGCAAATTAAAGCTGGGATTGCATCTGTGGTGGCACTGCAGCCCAGTAAAGCTTGACTTTTTTTTTTCCTGGTCATTCCTTTCCCCTCTGCTCTGTCTCTCGTGCCATGAACCCAATCAGGGAAGTGATTCAGCTGGAGAAGGAAAATCCTGCTGAAAAGACCAACTGCCATGTGGTCTTGGGTGTTTGGGCTGGCATGGGAACAAACAGCTGGGGGAGAAAAGGTAGGAGTTGTTTAAGTTGGTTTTCCTGCTGAAAAAGTTATAATGGAGCCACAGCCTAAAAATTAAGGTTTTGCCTAAAAATAAGTGATATGTAAATGGGACACACACAACAAAAGAGAGAACAAACTTCATCAGGGTCTCTTTTTTCAGATCTGTGTGTTGATTTAGTCCAGGTCAGGTCCTTACTAAGATAAATTAAATCAAAGCATACTCATATGAGTGATGCTGCTGAGGCTCAGGCAAACCACTTGATTGTTGAAGTTCCATGGAATGAGGTTTTTCTGATGCAGTTTTTGGGAGCCAGGTTTGTGGGTTGCAGCGTCTTTGAGAAGCACTGTAGAAGGTGGAACTGCAGGTGTTGGTCCCTGGTGCCCTTTGTGCAGCCCCTGCAGACCAGGACCAGCCCCTGACCAACACCAGCAGCTTCCATGTCCATGTGCACATTGCTCCAGTGACTCAGCTTTGGGCCTGTCAGGGCAAATGAGGAAGACAAGGATTCCTCGTGAGTCAGGTATTCCACTTGGTTTTCCCTTTGTTTTTCTCTGGTGCTAAAGCCAGCAGCAGGCAGTTGTTGGTGTGTGTGTACCACTGTGTGCCTTGTACAGTGATCCAGTTAGAGCAGAGCACTGGGGAGAGCATCCTCAGAGTCTGTCAGGACATGCTCCAGTGCAGATCTTGCTGCTGCTGCTGGGCAGTTCCTGAGCACTCTTCCTCCCCTTCCATGTGTGCAGCCCATTTCATGAGGAATTTAGGAAGAGAGCCTGGCAAGGGCACAGAGTTCCTGCTGTGTGGGCAGTGGGTGGGCACGGAAGAGGAAGCAGAGCAGCGTGGCTGGCAGCAGAGGCAGGGAAAGGGGTGAATCCTGTCTTTCATGTGGCAGGACAGCCCTGTGTGACTTCACTCAGTGCCGCAGGTGATGAGATAAGGAGCACTGCCTGTGCCATCAGCGCTGTGTCCTCACCCCTTCACTGCTCTGGGAGTGGCAGCTCTCAGCTCTTGCTCAGAAGCACAGGCTGCAGCACTACCTGAGCTTGTGCACAGCTCAGAATTCCAAAAGGAAAAACGACACTCCCTTGAGCTTACAAAACCACAGCTTAAGGGCATTTTGCTAAAAGGAGGAGGACCCTGATGCATGTACTGGGTGGTTTTGGTGCTTGATTTTTGTGGTGGATCATGAACCTGTAGTTGAAGTGTAACTTCTGAAATTCCCAAATAAGCATTTGCAATGAGCAGTGAGGTACAGACACCTGATGTTTTGTCACAGTGCTCCAAAGGTGTTCTTTTAGGGAAGCCTGTTGTGATAGCATTGGCCATCATGCTGCTCTCATCTGCCTCTCTTCCATTGCACATACAAGAAGAAATAAGCTATGTTAAGCTTTATTACTTTCCAACAGTTTCCATTGTCTTCTGTTCTGTTGGTTTCCTACGAGAGGTTCTCAAACTGCAGTCAGCAAAAATACATTTCTCAATAGTTTCTTACTAAACAGCTTTTTTGACTGTGGAGTTGGAGTGTGTGTGGCAGCCTGCGTGGAAGCAGCCAGGCTGCACAGGACCGTGTTAGATCACTTCAAATACAGGCTTTAGGAAACAATCCTATCCAGGTCATGCTCCCTCTCAGCCCTCTGGCATGGAGGAAAGTGCTGACAAGTGTGATGCTTTCATTCACAGAGCTATCTGGTAGAGGGAAAAACTTCAGTTCAAAATGCATACACAGAATTGTAACTCCTAAGTACTGCCTTCTTCTAAGGGCAGGGAAGAATCTGTTTGGTTCCCTTATATAAGGAAAATCACCACAAAATTTTTTAAATTATCAAGAGGATTTACTTTAGTATACATTTCTAAATATTTTTACTTGTTATATAGCTAATTTCACACTAGTACATGCCTTTCTGTCCATAGAAAATTTGTGCGATGCTCCAGATTCTGTGTGGAAAGAGGTCTGAGCCTAAAAGTGAAAAAAGGGAATGACTCTCTGAGCTGTACTTGGGCTCCCAGGATGCTAATGCCTGTGTCAGAGGAGATGAAGTGAAGGGAGACTGCATGAAACCCATCAGAGCTGTTAAACTGTAGCAATGCAAAGCTGCTGGTATTTTAAATAATGGTTAAAATAAATTCCTGTCGGTTAGTGCTGGACTATTTGAAATTCCCCTAGGTTTAAATAAAAGGGAGAAGGAATTTTAACCAGCTCATTTGATAGAAAAATGACCTGCAGATGGGGTTTGAGAGAATAATAGGCAGCAGATTACAGTGGGGAAATCACAGCAGAGCATCAGACTTTGATGGGTTTATGCAGAGTGGGGAGATGGGAAGAATTCCCACTGCAAACCAGCACAGCACTCATTTTATTTCCACTGCCTGTAGCTCTTCATAGCAGCATCAAGTTTGTGAAGTCATATATGCTGAAAAGTTTTAAAATATCACAAGTGTTACATGATATGCAAATATCAGTGAGTTTTCTCCTGTTTATGTGCCTATTTTCAAGTAGAGTCATATGTGGAAAACCTTGTGTTTCTTCCAGTCTTGACCTGCTGTGATGGAGGGCAAATATCCCTTCCCTAGTTCCCAATGTCCTGAAATGTTTTAGTAAATATTAGATTTGATCAACACTTAAGGTAATGTACTGAAAATATAAACATAGTTGAGTTTTTTTTCTTCAAATCATAACTCTGCCAAATTAGAAGGTTTTTACGGAGAAGGCAAAAATTTTACACCTGCCAAAATTCAATTCTAAAGTGCATTTCTAAGTGGGAAAGCTCTTATGTATGTACACAGAATAGCACTGGGATATTTTTTTTCCCTTCCTCTGTCTTACTCTTGGGAAAATATAAAATACATTTGGTGTAACTTAACAACAAAAAATTTGAGATTGCTGTGGCAGACTACAAAAATTTAAATATTCTCATGAATGACACCTGTAGGGATTTTTTGTTAAATAATGGAAGCCAACATTTTTATGCAATTCATGAGCATTTATGAGCACATTTGTAATCTGAAAAAATAGACTGTATCATTCCTGTGTGGGCTTCTGCAGCCCAGGGATGCAATAGCATAGAAAGTTTCATGTGTGCCTCCTGTGGGATTTTTCTTTGCTTTCTTTTTTTTATTTTTAATACTATAGTTTGGGTATTCGGGAAGTGAATTAGAAGTTCACTAGAAGTGGGGTGTTGCTCACAAACGTTAATAGAGCACTTTTTGTGGCAGCAAATAAGCCATGGCCATGTGTGGAGTGAGCAAAGCTTGGGAGCAGGGCCTGACTGGCTGTGCAGGGCTGCCGTGGGTGTGGTGTGCAGCAGCTTTTAATGCAAGATGTTTTTCCCAAGGGGCACTGTGACCTTACCTGACCTCAGCTGGGGTTCACTGGGTACTCCTTTAGTCAGGAAATGTTGCCAGGAGCTGTTTCCTGCTGTGCCACCTTATCCTGCTCCAGTGGCCACTTTCCATGGACAGCCAGGTAGTGGTGAGAAGGTGAGAAAAGCAACTTTACCTGTAACAGCAGCTCCAAAGTGCTTCTGTGGGACCTGACTGCTAGATCACAATGCTGCTCCAGTGTTTCAGCAATATTTTGTGCTTCTGGAAGCGAGTGATAAAGATCCCAGTTGGCTTTTAATACTGGAAAAGAAAAGTTGAGTTCCAGGTATTACTCCTACAACATTAAAAGCATACAATGACCAGTAATTATTTTTCAGTCTTCTTTACCACCACCCACTGTCCAGTTCTTTGCAATCTGTTTCACTGCCTTTATTTCTATTCTTTCAATATATTCATACAATTAGAATACAGAGGCTCATTAGTGTCTGCCTCTAGCGGGGGTGCCCCTTTCTAGATGAGCTTGGAAGTTACAAATTGCAATGAAATGCTCATTTGAAGGGGAAACAGAGAACATGGAAATTATTTCAGCTCTGTTAAGCATGAAGGCACAGAAAAGTAAGCTGATTTCTACAACAAATCTTATCATTTGTTCCCTATTTCATATCTTTTAATAATGCTTGAATGATTCTGCTTGCAAACATGTAGAATCACAGTGAGCCTTCTTTTATTTCCTATGTTTTTTCCCTAAATAAATTTTCTCTACCTTCAAACACACCTCTTTGTTCTCACTGCTCTAGAATTCTTTCATCCTCTTCTCAAAAGCTTCTGAATATGACACACAGTCTCACTTGAAAAGAATGCAGAAGAGGAATGCAGGGTGGGGAGCTGGAGGTATGGAGCAGTACAGACAACACAGCTGCAACAAGTACTGCAGCACAGGCTGAGGGAGCCTGTAAAAGAAATCACAAATCATTATGGCATAGGAAAAAGTAAACAGAGGTGATAAAGGAACCAAGCTTCTTATCTGTTTTCTTTTTTTTTTCTGACAAGAACCTGGCAGCTCAAAACAAACGCAAAAATTTGAGAAGCTGTGGAATGTCCTTCCACAGGATGTTGTGGATATGGGATTGTAAATGGGTTCAAAAGGTAACTGGACAAATTTATGAAGGAAAATTCCATGCAAGAATATGAAATCCAGAGTAATAAGACAGTTTTTTCACAGGAAATCTCTAAGCTGCAAATGGAGATGGGAGTTTGGGGTTTGAGTTAGGAGAAGCTGGTGCTGTTGGTGCTTCCATGCTCTGGGCTGGTGTCAGGAGCAGCCTAATGGACACGCTGGATTTGGGTTGCCTGCCAGGCTGCTGGCATCCTGTGACCACTTTTGTCCTCTCTGGGGCTCTCCTTGGGGTATTCATGATCCTTCTGATCTTCTTCTCAGCATCTTTGATATTTGGCAGCTTTGCTAAATCTGCAGTTTGTTACCTCTGTTTCAAATGTCAGCAGCTGAATCACATCCTCCCTTCAAGTCCAGAATTTGTCCTGCACAGATGGAGCACTCCTGCTTTTCCATGGCACTTGATTCCTCTGTCCTTAAATCTGTGTCTAGGGGTAAAGTGTTTGAAAAGGTAACTTGCTGCTTCAGCCTTTGGAATTTGGAAAGCCAATTTGGAATTTTATTCTGAATTAACATATAAAATCATTTTCCAGAGGAGCATTGAAGAGATTCCTCTGTAGCTTTGGTAGCTGTGTCATTGAAGTATGACACTCACCGAGGTCACCTCACCCTGGGCAGTTGCTTTAGCACACTGAACCGTGTTCCTTTGGCCCTGTGGTCTGCACAACCTGGCAAAACCTTCCTGTTCACCAGCAGCTCTTACTTGTGACCCAAGATTCCTCCCTTACTGCTTCCTGTTTCTCCTTTCTGTGCATTCCCAGTGACCTGTTTGTCAGCTGTGGATGCTCTCAAGTGTCACCATTTGCATTACTCTTCTGATAGTCCTTTACTACCCTCTTTTGATTTTGCCTCATTTTTCTTTAACTGCAGGTTTCAAACAACTAATTTTCTCTGGCAAGTGAGTTTAGAATTAAATCTTCTCAGAGTCTCCCTTTCCATAACAATACTTACCAATGCAAGTGAATAACTCTTACATTGATCTTGATCCTAAATTTCAGTATAATCCTTTTTTTTTAAGCAAATGCCCTGCCCTTGTAGAAGTGAGGCTGCAGCAAGCCCTCTTATGTGTCTAATGACAAGCCAGAACCAGAGCAATACTTGCAGTGTATTGTCCTCTGTCCTTGCCTGTTTCTCATTGCTCAGCACCAATTGTTTCCAGTTGCAGCTGTTTCATACAGCTGCCAAAACCACTAATGCCCAACCTGTCTCTAGTAAGAGAGAATTTGAAGAAATAATCTCCCTTTTCCTCGGTGTTTTGAAGGATGGCAGTGCTTTAGGTTATGATGTAGTTACCCTGTGGTGCAGTGGGTAAATGCTTGGTGCTGAGCAGTGCAGTGCTATGTATGCAGCTCAGGCAAGAGAATTTCACATAACTGGGGAAAAAATCTGGAACCACTCTACACTTGCTGAATTTTGTGCTATTTAAATGCATACTCTGTATCTTAATACTTCAGAAATATTAAGTGCTACTTGAAGTTCCCTATTACAACTCTAGTTGTTTTCCATCAGTATTTTTAAACTGCAGTCAGAGCAAGGGAAAATGCCTTAAGTGCTTGAGGAAGAGAAATAGCCCAGGAAGGAATCACAGAGCCTCTTTCCCATGCCCTCAGGCCTTTGCAGGGAGCACTGCTGTCACCCCAGTGCTGTTTCCCTTAAGGAGGCTTTTCAGCAAATAGTCCTGGTTTTGTTAAACTTGTCAGTGTACACTTAGGTTTTATATTCAGCACACTGTACATTCTGACCTGTCTTAAACTCTGCTTATTCCTGGCCCTTTCACTGTTCATATTCCATCTCTGACCTTCTCTCTCACCTTCACCACTTGTTGCCTTTTTTTGCCTTCTGGCTATTTCAGCCAATTCAGTTCACTTTCTGATGTAGTTTCTTCCTTTAGATTTACATAGTATATGAGTGCCTTTCTCATTGCAAGGTCAAATGGTACTTCACTGAGAAGTCAAAACGTGTGGATTGGCTCTTGTCACAAGCTCAATTTAACCATCATTTATGTTCCTGGAAGTATTCCATTTTTGATCTATTTCATTTATCTTAATACCTGCTTTTAAGCAAAACTTTGACAAATGACATCAATATGGGAAGATATTTTAGCATAGTCTTTTGAAAATTACTTTCCTAATATGTGAATTCTCATCCAGACCAGACTTAAAATAATAGCGTTACAAAATGTCAAACCTGATAAAACTATTTAAAAAAGAGCAGGAACTTTGACTAATGGCCCATGCATATGGCTTAACATTTAAGTAAAGATTGCATTTCTGACTTGAGCGATGAGAAGAATTCAGCTAAGGCATTTGTCCCCAGCTTCCTGCTGAAGTGAGTTTTCTTTGTCTGGCTGTGGGAAGAGCTCAGTGCCACGCATCTCTGGAATTTTCCAGCTTTGTCTGGGATGCTGTTCCTGCTCTGCCTGTGGCCACGAGCCCTCTGGGCTCCAGTTTGTGTTCAAGCTGAGTTGGTTTCCTGGGTTAAATACTTGTGTTTTGGGAGGGGTGGTGTTTGACAAGCCAGGGAAATGGCAGGATCAGTCTGGCAGAGCCATCGAGGTCATTGCTGCAAATTGAGAGTACAGAATTGAGGATCAAGAGCTGGATCCTCTGCCTTAGCCCAGGAAAGAGCTGTGGGTGCATCCCCAGGACAGAGGAGCAGCCTCATGGCAGTGGGTGCCCCTGAGTTCCAGGGGTGCAGTAACCACCCCCTGCCCTTTGGCAAGTGCTGTGCCCAGGCATTCTGCAGGGGTGCCATTCCTTCCTGTGAAGTTTATCCTGGGCTCCTGTG
This sequence comes from Rhabdornis inornatus, assembly GCA_013397075.1. Classification (NCBI taxonomy): domain Eukaryota; kingdom Metazoa; phylum Chordata; class Aves; order Passeriformes; family Rhabdornithidae; genus Rhabdornis; species Rhabdornis inornatus. The sequence continues at coordinate 184,350 of VWZS01001844.1, read as the reverse complement.
GCAGCTGGGCAGAATTCTGCTGCTGGGGACTCTGGATTTGCCTTTGTGCATGGCATGAAGCTGCTCAGCAGGCTCACAGCAGCCTCTGCTCTCAGGAACTTCACTCTGGAGGAGCAGATTTGCAGGAGGAGAATGCCCTGCACACCTTCAATGTGCCACTTTCTCCTGGAACCCCAGTTCAGTGAGATTTGCTGATAACCTCTGTCCTATATCTGGGGCTGTTTGTTCCTGTGGGGGGAATGTTTGAGGCTGGCAGCCACAGTTTTAATGTTAGAATTGTTTGGATGTGGGCCTGGACTTGGAGCAGGAAATCCACTGCCATTTCACAGCTTTATTTGTTGAATGGAAACCAGGGAATTGGCATCATGTATTCAAGAGCAAGAAAAATGCCATTAACAGCGGGGTGTAATTTTTTTTTATGGTCCCTAGCCTTCCTTTGTTTGTAATTTTAGCTTAATATATTCATGATACCTTGAAACAGGTATGCATTGAGGTGGGGGTTTGAAATTGCTTTTGTGTTTGTTTCTGGCTTATATAAATGTATATATTCTGTAACGATAAAAGTGACTGGAAGAGAGGATTTGGAAGAGATCATTCATTGAAATGGTAATTTTTTTGCAATACATTGGAGTGGGGGGGAAGAGAAATTTCAAGCTTGTTCTCTCAGATTTTGGTTTTGCTCAGCTTTCTTGCTTTCAAAAGATGTCTTATTTTTACCAAAATTTCTAATGAGCCACTGGAGTGAAGTATATGCTAACAAAAGTAATGTTGAGTGTTTCAATAAAAATCTCTCCTGCTAGTTGATCACAGAAGCACAAACTCTGTGGTTATTCCATTATTTCTCCTGAGAGATTCCAGGACACTTTTTCAAGAGCAGATCTACTTTTTATACTATTCATTGAAATATATGGATTTCTTTAAATATTTTCAGGTCTGCATTTTTAATTTTTTATTTGCATATAAAATTTATGAAGTTAGATTATGATAACGCTGCTTCCAGTGTTTCTGAAAATACTTTTAAAGTCTGCCTTCCATGATCTGTCAACTCAAATTATTACTTTTGCAGCTTTTTTTCTAGAGCCTGTGCAATTAAAACCACTTAAATTGTGTTTTATGATAAAGTTCAAGGGAGAAGATAAGCCACTTTGTTCATGGCAAATTTGAAATCCTGCTTAATACTTTTATTTAAACCTCAAGATGTTCTATTAGGATTGAAAGGAAAGTGTGGGAAGAAAATGGCAAATCCCAGTGCAGAAGCTGTAGAAGTCTTGTCAGAGTGCTTGACAAACTTGAAATGCTCTTGTTTAGTTAAACAAGGAATTAGGAATTTGCTTGGGGAAGGCGTGGGCTGGAGGATGTATAAAACAAAATCAGAAAGGTTGGGGCAGATGGCAGCAGGGCTGGGATGTGTCCACACCTGGATAAAGTTATTTCCAGCATGGGGAGATTTGAAATCATTCAGTCCATGTCACAGATTCTTCAAATTCACATATGTACAACCATTATTTGGTGGCAGTTGAATATTGTCTGTAGTTACTTGTTACCTTTTAAATAGCAGCAACGTAAGAAAGAAAGAAAATGTTTGTATTAATCTAAACAGGAAAGTAGGAGTGGTGTTCCTCGAGGATTTTGGGTTCATACTTGACATGAATTTTCTTTATTAAAAATGTTTTATGAGAAGATTTGGAGAAATCTGGAAGAGAATTCTCTGTTAATCCCCAAAAGTGAAGGTTGTGCTATTCTTCTGCAACGAGGTGAATGCTTCTGCAGAAACAATTTGGAGAAGAAAAATATCCAAACCAATTAAAGGCCCAGGATTTGTGCTGTTTTTCAGCAGTGCTGACATGCCCTGCCCTGTGCTGCAGCAGGAGCTGTCCCATCAGGAGGGACAGCTTGGTGACAGCAGGGATATCTGTACACTTGAGGGAACAAAGATCTTTCAGAAGGCTTACAGAGAGAGATGGAAACTTAAGCAGCACCATGCACAGGCTAATGGAGGGGATTGCAAAGCATGTTATATTCAAAAACTTGAAATATTTGTATCATGTTTAAAGAAAATAATTCCAACTCTACTGCTTCACTTCAACATTCCTTCTTCCCTTAGCACTCCCCTCGCTTATCTTTTGCCAAGAGCTGCTGTAAGGAAATACTTCTCTGCATTTCTCATTTCTGTCAGTAATAATGGTGAGCCTGAAACTCTTCTGCAGCTTCCAGTACTTCAGTAAATTGTGGCTTTCACCAGATGAATCGAGTTGGTAACATTTTTCTTGATCCCCAAAACCCTCATTTATCTCCCCATTTTAAAAAAAAAAAAATATATATATATATATTCCAGCTTCCATTCTTCCCCTTCAATCTGTAAAGAACAGCATATGATGTGGTTTCTGTGTTGATTTTCAAGATAATTTTTAGCCTGTCAAAGACCTTCTGTCTCAACAACTTTGAAACAAAGATTTTTTTGAATAGACGAGAGAGTGCAGCTGCCAGATGAACCAACACAAGGAACTGGAAGGGGAGGATCTTGCAGATGGTTCTAATAAAACTGGGCAAACAGCAAATGGGGGCGGGGAGAGTGGGCTGAAATGCAAATTGCAATCCCAGTGCAAGTTTTGGGGTTCATTTGTGAGAGAAAGTTGCATGAACAGTCCTTTGAGGGTTTGGGACTGGGAGCAGTTTATTGTTGCTCTCAGATTTTCCTGTTGCCACAGCTTCTCCTTCTCCCTGTGTCCATGCTGCTACCTGAGCTTGTGTGGCTGTGCCAAGAGCCCCCCTCTGGAAAGCCACATTCAGCTGTTCAGAGGGCTTTTGTGAATGTGAAATACCAATAAAAGTCTAGGTTTGCAGTAGCTGTTGAGAGAAGAAATTGTGCTTGTTGGAGCACAGAGCAGTAAAAATGGAGCAGAGGCTTGTGTTGCTTCATTGTTCCTGCCTGCTATCCCATAGCCAAAATGGCATTTTGGCCAAGCCTTGATCAAGCCTGTGTTTGAAGTTTGTGCTACATGATTCATTCATAAGGATGGAGGGTGACTAATAGTAATTTCTGTCTTTCCTGCTAATTTTCTCCTTTTATTAGATAGTATTGGGTCTGTAATATTAGGCCAACAATTAATGAATAAAAATTGCAGTAGGGGAGATGCAGCTGAGGGCCTCGATAGCATCTGATGGTCTCAAATTCCATCACTACTTCTTGACATGATAATTTGGGGATCTTTGCTTCTTGGGGCTAGAAAATCTTATTGACACCTCATGCCCAAAGCCAAAACAATTAAGTCTTTATTTTTTTCTTCCTCTTTCTAATCTTTCCCTTCTTCAATGAAAGGAAGAGTGTTTGAGAGCACACAGGCTTTCAGCTCACACGGCAGCCCTTGGGGATGTGCCTTCATCTTGCTGTGTCAAAAGCTTTTCAAATCAGGAGTTCGGGAGTAGCAAATCCTTCAAACGCATGAGTAACAGATACTTGTTTTATTTAAGAGTCCTTAAGCATGAGCAAGTCATTAAGCACTTCCTTTCTCCCCATGAATCAGTTCTATTTTAAACAGTCATCATGTATTTAATTTTTTTTAAAAGTATCAGAACTTTTGACTTTTAAACTTTTTTGGAGTCTGTTGTGTACCTCTATGAATTTGTATTAAAAACACATCTGTCAAGGGCTGCACGTTCCCTGTACTGCTGCATTCCCTTTCCCTGGCTCCTTCAAGAGTGGATATATTCTGTGTGCAGCATTTCTTTGTCAAGGAGACAGTGTGGAAGTGATGAAGTTATTACTCTGAAAGCAGAGCACATCTCTCCATTGCCTGGTCAGTGGCTGGGTGATGCCACCTCAAGTGCCACCACCTGAGTGGCCTGTCAGCCCCCAGCAATGTCCCTCACTCTGCTCAGGGCTGGCAATTCTGCAGTGTGTTCTGTGCCAGGTGATCCCTGCGCCCCCCTGGACAAAGCTGAATGCACTGGGGGCTGTGCAATTCCACTGAAGGGGATCCCATGGTTTATTGGAATGCCTTGGGTGTGGATATTGACCCTGGGATGTTGTCGTGCTTTGCTGAGTCAGTCCACTTGGACAGAATGTGTTTCCCCTCTCTTTACTGTATCATGCAAAAAGGATAACAAACATAAATATTTATGATTAGGTATTTTTGCAGGGGTTTGTGTCCAAGATACAACATGCTGAGACATGAAACAGAACAAGTGTTGCCAGAATCCTACCAGCTTGGCAAATCTGACAGCCAGCTGAAGGCAAGGACGTGTTTTTATGATAAAATCAGGCCGTGGACTGAATGCTAAAGCATCGCCAGTTGTTCACAGCTCAGGAAGAGTTCACTTGCAATCAACACGAATAGGAAAAACCTTTCCCAAATGCTGCTTTGTTTCCTTGTGGATTTGCTTCTGTTTTTGCCTCCTTACACGGTCGGCAATGATAATTCAGCTGGAGGAGTTGGAAACTGCCTTGCTGTTCCTAATCATGCCAGGAGCTGCTCCTTTACCCCGGCTGTCACTCAGGCTGCCAGGCCGGGATGTTTGCAGGGATGGTTTGTGATTCATTTGTGGAGCATTCCTGCCCTTTGTGCTCCAGGACAGCAGAGGGGACCGAGTCACAGCAGCTCTTTTCATCCCGAGCTTCTCCTGCCCCAGCTACCGCGGAAAGCCAGGGGAGAATGGAGAGGGACTCATGTGCAGCTTCATTGACTGCCTCCGTGTGAATTGCCTCTTCGGAGCAGCAGTAAAAGGATTGCACATCATCTTCATCAATTAGCTTTAAATGCTTTAAATTAATCTGTAGTACCAGGCACTGGAACAGAAGTGAATATGGAGTGGCTTGAGTCCTTTCTTTGTGAGTGGTAGATTGTGGTTTTTTAAGTGCCTGTGCTGCTTGTGAGTACAATGACAACTGTATCTGTGATCTCTGTGCCACCTGTTGCCTTAGCTACCATTTAATGTGCAATATGCTGATGTTGGAGATAAAATGTTTTCTGTGGCACCTATAAAACACCTCAGTGATCCTCATGAGCCACAAGAACACCAGATTTATATCCAGCTGTGGCAGTGAATCTCTGCTATCTCCAGCTGTGCCAGAGCTGTTGGAGTGCAGCTCCACAAGCAAAGGCAAATAGCAAGAAGAATCCTTTGTACTGCTGGGCAAAGCCTGCAGAATTTTAGGACAGAAGTACAAACACCTGCATGCAGCTAAAATTCAAAAATGTGTGTAACTGTTGATTTATTACATAGACACAGCTTGTTTCCTGGTTTGGTGCTCCCTATAGAGACAGAGGTGCCCACAATTTGGGAACAGGTCCTATAGGCAGGTGGACACTAAAGGAGGAGAAATCCATCTCCCCTCCTCCCCTGGCCAGCTGCTTGAACTGCAGCATCCTGCCTGAATCCACAAAGTTCCCAGTCTCTTGTTCTTCTAGCCAGAAAAAAAAAGACATTTTGGAAGGGGTTAAAATTTTGCACAAACATATCTCCCTATGCAGAGACTTAAAATAATCTTTCAGTGCAGCCATTCCATGCCATGAATTGTTGGCTGATTTTTCTTCAGGGCTATTTTCTCTATTTCAAAGAACTTGATAATATGCAAAGAAAAATTTTGCTGCTGTGTGAGGTTCTCAAAATTACGAAAGATTGTGGTGTTCCCTCAACATTGCTTCTGGAGGCTTTGCAGGGCTCGCTTCTCATTTCTCTTCTTCTCCTGCATCCTATTTCTGGCTAATCCTATCTGCAAAAGCAAATTGGTTGGGTTAGGAGAAGATTCAATCTTCTCCATCCAGAGTAAGCTTTTGATTAATCTCTAATATCTCTGTTTAGACAATGAGCACAAGTAGAAGGCTGATTTAGTGGCTATTCCCCTATCTGCCTTCAGTGGAGGGTATTCAGCCTTCTCATTAAGCCCATTTTCAAGCACTAATGTTATGTTTTCTCTTACGATGGTTCTTATTCATCTCGCTTGTTGATACCTATGATTTCAGACTCTTCCTTTCAAATCTCCTAAAAAGTCTTTTTGTGGTGATAATCTTTGTCAAGGTTCTGGTTATGCTGCTCAGCCTGTGCCCTCACCTGGCTGGGTTTGCTTTGCACAGAAGTTTAAGTGCTTTGCTTCCGTTATACAAATAATTTGTGTTTGCTTTCTTTCTGCCAACTTTGTCACCCACAAACATGTTCACACTTGAAGTCACAAGAAGCAGAATACCAGAGGAGTGAAAAAAACCAACCCTACAAACAAAACCCCAGAAGAACTGGACACTGCTCTCTCCTTGAATAATTCCAAAAAGCCCTGCTCCTTTTCCCAGGAAAAGTCCTTCATTGTCCCAGGAGGTTCTACAGGCTGTTCCTCAGCCTGTGCCTCCAACCCCTCTTCATTGCAAAGCTGCAGCATGGCTCGTGGGCAGGGACAATGAAAGCAGCAGTGTGCTCCTGGGGAATGGAAGAGAAATGGGAACATTAAGGACTAGGACAAAAGTCTGGGGTGCCAGCCATGCAGGCAGAATTCTGGAGAGAATTCAAGTGTCTTTTTACACAGCTCCCATCACATTTCAGATAGCAGGCAGTCACTCAAGGAAAATTTACAATAAATCAGATTTGAAATTTGTTTGAAATAATCTTCTTGTCTGTCTTTCACAGAAAATGTTGCTGCCCTGACCAGCAGTCATGAAGAGACGGGGGTGAAGCCAATTTGTCTGGAGAAGTCAGAAATTTTGAAATTTTCAGCAGGATTTATTACCAGTGGCTGCAGGAGGTTTTGCCAAGACAGCCATTGACATGAGAATGGATTCAGTGCCTCAGACTTAAGTGGTAACTCATTTTTCTGTCATTTTAAGTATTTTGTGTGACTCCTGAAACATGTGGAAAGATACACTTATATGGCACACAAAGAAGTTTGTTCTTTTCTGCTGATGTTCACTATTTCCTCAAAAATCTCTTTCCATTTTCTTCTTTTCTTTGCTCTTCTTATTTGCTTATCTTTTTCTCTGCCATTCATAGCTGGGTGTTAAAACATCTGAAATACTTCTATGCCTGTCTTCCTAAGGTCAGTTTACTAGTCAGGAATACAAAACTGTGCTACTTTTTAAAGTTAAACTGGGAGCAGAAAGACCCCCAGCTCTGTCTTGCTCTGTCTTCCCATTTTGGGCTCTGTGCCTTTGTAACGATGTAGAACTGGCCACTAAAAACAGCAGCTTTAAGAAGGGCAGAGGGGAATTGCCACATCTTTAACACCACACCAAGATGATGTTGCCATGTCTTGGGAGGCAGGAGAGTGAAGGAGGTGTTTGTGCTCTCCTCAGAGCCTCGCTAAACCCCAGCACAATCGAATCTGCCTTAGTTTGAAGACTGTAATAGAACTGCATATATCAAAAATGACATCTCACCACGCTTCTTTCATTTGTCATGAATAAAACAAAGGAAATCTGTTATGTGCTGTGGTTTTGTTTGAAGTGCTTCTTTCTTATTCTACCCTCTGTTTTTTAGAGGAAGAGTGAACAGATCTGACAGTAGTTCTATGTGACTGACGGTAGAAACATTAGACCTGCATTTCTGAACCTCACAAATGCACCTGTTCTTATTTACCAGCCCAGGTGAGGTATTCATTCCATCCCTGTATCATAGGCTGTGTTAGGACTTCAATGGGAGAGCAATCAGTGCCCCAGAAGGATTCTGTCCTAATTTCTGTGAGGTTAAGGGTGGGATTTCAGAAATGGTCAGCACTAATGTAGCAGTTCTGTCTGAAATCCACACTGAGGCTCCTGTGTCTCTTGTGAGAGCACACTCAGGCCAGTATTTAAGAGCCTCCCAATCAAGAGCTTAGAGCTCAGCCAGTGGATCAGGTGCTCAGGAGGCTGCCAGGTTCTTCCCTCACTGAGTTCCCATCTTTAGGAGTTGTCTGGTTTGTTGCCAGAGTCATTTCTATACTATGTCAGTGTCTTCTGCTGCATTGGCAGGAAGGGAGGGCTTGCAGATTCCATCTGTCTGCAGTGGTGACAAATGAAGCTCAAAAAGAACTTAAAAGAGAAGTGTTCTTCTTCTTTCAATTTTTCAGATTTACTGTGCTCTCGTTACTGCCTTTTCTCTGTTGTTCCCTTAGCCCTTCAGTCCTTTCTCTTTGAAGGTGTGCACAGATTCTTGGATCTGATTCACTCACGTGTCTAATGAGAATAAGAAAAAGACAGTTCTAGCTCTCCGTCTGTTTTTCAAGAGTTTTGGAGCTGAAGCACTTCAGTGGGATGTTTGGTTTCTGTAGGGCACTTTAGAGCCAGAAATATGAGCAGCACAAGTTACAAAGCAGTCCTAGTCACAAACTCTTGCCCATTCTTAGTGAGGAAAATGCACCCCCTTGGCTTGTTTGTATGCAGGAGGTCAGGAGAGGATACAAACAGGTTGTAACCACCATTGTTAGAGGAGGCATTTCTAGCAAACTGGAAGGTGATGTTTTGTCTGTTCCCTTGTACATCCCTGCCTGGCAGAGCAGCTTCGTCGTGCATCCAGCCTTTGACAAAACAGCACCAGCTGTAAATCTGCCAGGGACAAGGACTTCAGCTGAGGAAGTAGGTTCCCATAATTGTTTCTGTGTTCAAATTACTGTTATTTAGCTGATAAAAGTGACAATCAGAGGCCCAGGAACAAGGAGAACAATGCTATGGGATAGATTCCTCTGCTGGCACAGGAAGAGGTGTTTATAGTTGAGGGAAGTGCTGGGTGAGCTGGGTGGGATGAGGCCTGGGAAGAGGCAGGGGTTGCTGCTCTGGGCAGATAGATCTCCTTCCTGCTGGAGATGCTCTGCAGTGGCCTAGGTGGGAACTGATTGAGTGCACATATTCTTTCTGTCTCTGAGAACAGCTGGAGGATGTTGCCTGGGAGGTGCTCTTGGCTCGGGGATTTTAAATGGGAGGGTTTTCTCTCAGCTTGAGAACACATTTTTTCCACTTGACTCACTGACTAAAATCTGAATGAGTGATAAAATTTCTAAAAGTAATGTTGAATTGGTTGGAATAATAAAAAGTGCATTTATCATCAGGAAGGAAGAGCAAAATAAGGGGAAAGATACAATGAAGAGGAAGTCACCACCTTCCCAGTAACAATGGGAGGCTGTGGGCAGCTCACACACCTCAGCCTGCCTGGCTCTGCAGGCACACAGCAAGCTGCCACCACAGAGGATTCTTCTGAAACCCCTCCCAGGCTCCTGTCGCACACACGGGTCCCACACACATTCCGTGGGAAGCTTTCCATTGGAAAGGCTGCACCAGGAACGTGTTTGCAGAGGTTCCCCCTGTACAGAGCACGAGCCTGTGTGTGCATGAAAGGAGACTGCCCACTGACTCCTGCAGAACCCCTTTTCTTTCAGGAACAACACCAGCCTTTGTTGCTTCTCTTTGGCTTGGCACATAGAACAAGGAAGGAACAGAAAATGCTGGCACTGAAGAGGAGCCCATTGAGATCCATGTGAGCTGGAGATAAAGCAAGGTATCTGCAGGGGCAGGCAGGGGCTACTGGCTTAGATGGATTTTTAGGATAATAACCATAATAACATTCTTTTAATGGTCTTACATTTCTGCAGTGCATTTCCTTTGTGCATTCCTGAACAGTTTTGCAGACTCCACGTGCTCTGTCAGTTTCTGTGTGCTTGCAGTTTGGAGAAGCACTGGGCACAGAGAGCTGGGTGTGCTCCCCTTGCAGAACAGGCTGGCTGCTTCCCTCTCAGGGTAAACCAGGGAACATTTTAACTGCAATTACATGTGTACAGAAGAAAGATGCAAAATTGAGGATATTTATCTCAAAAGAAGCTGAAGATACTGAAGTCAGGATGTGTTTGAGTTGGGGGTTAAAGAAAAAGGACTTTTTTTCTTCCCGAGACATGGCTTGTTCATTTGTCAGGTTCAACCAGGCTTTTCCAGCTGAGGTTTTAATGGCTGAAGGCTGATTCAAAATGGAAACATTGACCGACTAAGCAACAATAACTTAATAATATTTATTCCATGTCCCTATATGCACTTTTTTCCAGAGGGCAGTTGAGATTTTTCATGCTTGCACTAGTCTCTCTTTTCGCTTAGATTTATCTCTGAAATGTGCCCATCACAGGTGTGTTAAAAATTCTGTCCTTGTCAGTTTAGCTGGTAGAAGGCAGCTGATGCTGTGTTTGCTGATTTCATGCTGCTGTGATGGCTGGAAATTTCAAATAAACAGGACAAAATGGAAAAATCATCTTGTAAGTGTGTGGGGCTCCTGCTCTTCATTTTGGCCATGCTCCTGTGAGTTCCATCCAAGCAGTTCTGCTGCTGGGGGTCTTGTGGCTCCTTTTGTGATGGGATGGCAGATTGCTCATTGCAGGAGGAGGGAATTTTCAGTGCTTGGGAGGTGAGAGGCCTTGCTTATGATGAGGTCTCCTCTTTTCGTTTGCTCAATATTTGTAACAAATTCACTTTCCCTGAATTTCCATCATGTGAAACTTGTGTATTTTACTCTGTCATTTCTTTTATCAGCTGCTCAGTTGGTGATAATTACATTGTATTTTTCATGCTGGGGCCTTTCATTTTTCTCTAGTCTGTTATTATGTGATGTGGTCTTGGCAAGAAACACATTCCCATTCTTCCAAACAAAAAAAAAAAATCTAAAACCAAAAAAAACCAAAACCTGCATACAGTTCAGATCCTGCTAATTAAGAAAACTATTAACTTCTAGGTGAAAAAGATAATTAACACCAGGTTTGAACCTGCTGCAAGCAATAATCATTTCCTTGGAATGCAGGTAGTGCCACTGTCCCCAGGTTCTGGGCAGTGTTGGATTCCCTTGGGTACTTCAGCACCCACCTCATCCAGGGAGTTACTGCAGTTACTTCTTATGCCCCCTTTAACACAAAATAATTGGAGTTTTGGAGGCTTCTCAGAATCAAAAGGTTTCTTCAATTTATCCAGAAGTAACTTTTCCTCTCAAAAACCCATTTCCCTGGAGTTGGACTAGATGACCTCCAGAGGCCCCTGCAACCCTAATGATTCTGTGATTCCTTAGCTCTCCCCAGGATAAGTGTGAAAATGCACAAATGCACTCAGAGCCAGCTGCTGATGATGCACAGTCTTTCTTCCTTTGTTCTTCCAAAGAGGATTCTTTCAGCCCAATCCTCACTATCTTCAACATGAACATTAGCATATCTATATTTTAAGCAGAAATACTTCACAGGCAAAGAGGAAGGGCTTTCAAGAGACTTCAAAATATTTCCAAAGATACCTGCCTTGCTTTCTTTTTCAGCCTTGTCTTATGTATCATTCTCTATATGAGTTAACCTACTTTTTTTGCTAAGCTTTTATTTTTATTCTGTTGCTTTCCATTTCTGGTGATATAAATTCTGTGTATCCTCTTGGGGAAAACTTCAGGTTACACTTTAACTTGCACTGTGGTGGCAGTGCTTTGTGATTTACATTACAGTGGCATTCCAAAGATATTTCACAAAATTCAGACTTTTCCTACTGAAGGAATATGGTAGGCCATGTGCAAACATAACTGGGATTGTTTATTTTTCCATTACTAGATAAGAAGGTGCGAGGACAAATAAAATACAACATGAAAAGAATCCCTAGTCCGGATTCTTTAGATTCCTGCCTCCCCACCCAGATTTTTGGAGAGCAGTGCAGGCTGCTGAGATGGATGTTGGTTATCTGCTGCATAGCCTTACCCAAGATCTAAGAATTTCTGATTAGTTCTGTTTCTCCTTTACCGTGCTCTATTGCTGTTCTTATGAACATCCGGGTTAAAATACTTCCAATTTCTCACAGTAATTTCATGATTTAGTAACTAGAAATAACATTATCACTTGATAACAAGTAGTGACACCTTGTTTTCTCCTATCAGTGCAGCTCTAAACCAGTTAGAGGGATTGAATCTGTCCAAAAATCCCTGTCTTTAGGGAAAGCACTGCTGAAAATTGAACTAAGACAACTTTCTCTTGTTGGTACTGACTTCCTCTTTCAGTTTTTTTGTTGAAAGCACAGTTCATGCACCTCACAATCTGAACATGTATTTTTCCATGCAGGAGGAGAAGTGCATCAGCAGTTCTGACTTACAGACATTTCAGACTTCTTGAGCACTATCTCTGCTGTCCCCTCCTGTAATGGTTTCAGATATATGTACTGGCAGTCAAATCAGGATATTTGATTTTCATCATAGAACTGTTTGCTTTCAACATCTGTATAAAGCTTACTGAGGAGGATACACACAGCCACCAATTTAAAGATGCCATCCTATGAGAAATAAACAGGTATTACTCTAGTAATGCCCACTGGAACAGTTTGGGGTCTATTTTATTACATCAGTGTTGCAGTTTCAGTGTATTTAAGTTTAGGGCTTTAAGTGAGTGAATTTACAGGTATTAAATGGATCAAAATTTATGAGTTTGCCTTGTTAATGTTATAGATATTTCTTCTGCAGCTAAAGAAAGATGGCACCAAGCTCACTGAAGGATAAATAGTCCTTGCCTGACTATGACTCCATGTTACTGATTTTCAAGAGTTTAGCTGATAATATCCATTAAGCTTTATGTTGGTGATGGATACAAAAATTAACCTTGAATATCTGAGTGCTAGTGACATACTTGCATCTTGCATCAGTCAGTATTCAGTTAATTAGCTAAGTATCAGTGCAAAGAGAGCAGGCTCCAGCTGGCTGTAATTAGGGCTGGATTGTTCCATGCCTTCAAGACAATTTTTACATTCATGGGATCTGCAGCTTTCTGTTGTCCTCATTTCCTGCAACATAAAAGCACTTGTGTGTCAAAGAATGAAAGGGGGCAGAGAGTGAGAGAGACTGTGAGGATAAATCTCATTAACATCCCTGACAGTCTGGCTGAGAAATAGGCATTGCAAGATCTAAATAAATTTTTAAAAAATAAAAATGGAAAACAACCCCAAAGAGCCATAGACAAAGTGTTATTTCAGTTGACTGGAAGACAAGGTGGATCTTTAGGAAGCACAGTGGGTTCTATAAAAGCTGAAATCTGCTCTGCAAATTTTGGTCTTAATGAGAGGCAGGAAGAAAGTTGGATGGCAAATCAGGAGTGTTTGTGCCACAGCAGTGGATGAGGAGCCATGGGGTGCAGCACTGCCAGTGCCATCGATCACAGCCCCTCTGTGCAGTTCAGGCTCTGGGTATTCCCCTTGTGCTGCTGTTACCAGCACTGCCTCCCAGGGATGTCCTGCCTTGGAGAGACACTCCTCAGCTCCCTTCAGCTCTCAAGTCATCATGACCTGTGCAGCCTCTTGTTACCAGCCTCTATTTCAACTCATGAGCAACACTGGCAAGTTTTCAAATGATTTCTCTATTTGGGGAAGAAACAGCCTTTGATGTAGTTTGCATGTAAAATTAGATGTTGGTATTTCAGTGGGATCCTGTGTGGAAGGTCTATGCCAGGAACTGGGGTAGGGGGAAAAGGGCAGTCAGTGTGAGCCCAAGAAATTCAGAACAGGATTTGTTCAGGCCACGATGCTGCACAAAACCTGCTGCTCTTCACCTGCTGGAACCTCCCCTGACACGCCTGGGGAGCAGAGGGAGACAGAGGTGAGACTCCCCTGCTGTTCATGGCCTCAGCCTTGTTCCTCTGGCTCAGTGTTGGTGCTCACTGCTGATGTCCTTCAGCTCCCTGACCTGCCAGAAATCCACCCTTGCTCTCCACCCACAGGTGCAGTTGCTGCAGTTTGGAAGCTGGGGCTGTTCAGAGGTGTCAGGAGTGGTGAGGGTACATGAAGGTGGGCATGGCAATCTAATTTCAGCTTACAAATGTCTTATAAACATAAGGGCCTAAAGGAAGTTAACAAAACCAGTAGTTGGTAGGGAAAGGTGTACAAGTTAAATTCCTTCTTTATTTAATGCAAATTAAATCTTGTCATAAGCAGTAATAAATAGTTGCATGTGTATTTCTGTTCAGATTGGCTCTATTCAGACAGGCATCCCCAGCAGTGGCTGTGCAGATACCTGAGCTGCATTCAAAAAATGCTTTTGCCATGTGCTCATAGAGCTGCAAGTACTGAGCTGTGTCTGAGCCATCATCCTGCAGTGCCCTGGCACTGGGTGAACACAGACAATCTGTGTGTCAGAGCACTTCACTGGGGCAAGGCTTTACTTACTGACCTGCTTCTGTGGAAGTTTATATTCTCTGAATATAGAATTTAGAATCACAGATTCTGTTTATTGACTGAAGTCTTTCAATCCTCAATCTCTCTCGAATTTCCTTGAAACTTTCCTATGGCAGCTGTGCAAAACCAGCTGGACAGATAAGAAACTGATAGGCAGTGTGTATGTACAGACCTGCTTCAGCTCTGGCCATACAGCAGAGTCACTTACCCATGGTTTGATGTTAGTTATTCAGCCTAGTGAGGAGCTGTGAGCGAGGGCAGTTGGTGAACTATTCTCTCCCATTACAGAATCAGAGAATTGCTGAGGTTGAAAAAGACCCTTATGGTCATTGTGTCCAACCACTGACCCAGCACTGCCAGCTCCACCACTGACCCATGTCCCCAGGTGCCACATCCACATGGCTTTTTAATCCCCCTAGGGATGGGGACTCTACCACTGCCCTGGGCAGCCTCTGCCAGAGCTGGACAACCCTTTCAGGGGACAAATTTTCCCTAATATCCACCCTAAACCTCCTCTGCACTCTTTGTCTTCCTTGTTGTGAGGGGCCCAAATGTGACCCCAGGGTCTGAGGTGTGGCCCCAGCAGCGCCCAGCACAGACAGATGGTCACTGCCCTGGTCCTGCTGCCACACCATTGCTGGTACAGTTCAGGTGCCATCAGCCTTCCTGCCCACCTGGGCTCATGTTCAGCTGCTGCCCAGGTCCCTTTCTGCTGGGGAGCTTTCCAGTCCCTCTGCCAGCCTGTAGCACTGCAGGGACAGTCCTTGTGAGCCGAGGACAGGACCCAGCTGTTCACCCTGTTGAACCTCAGACAACTGGCCTTGGCACATGGACCTGGCCTGTCCTGGTCCCTCTGCAGAGCTTCCTGCCCTCCAACAGATGAACACTCCCACCCTACTTTAGCATTATCTGTGACCTGGCTGAGGGTGCCCTGGGTCCCCTCAGGCCAACCCTTCTCCTTCCCTGCAGCCTCGGTTAGCCAAGAAAAGGGAGGCACAGGGGAAGTGCCAAGTCCTCTCCTCCCCACAGAAGTTCCCGTGCTCAGATTTGATTGCCAGCAGGGGACTTTGCTGCAGGGCCCCATAAGCAGCAGTGTTGGTAGCACAGCTGTGCAGTGGCTCTGAGGTTAAACAAAGGAGCAATGGGACTGTGACAGGTTCCACTGTGTTTGCAGGACGCACAGCCACAGTCTCCATTTTGCATATCTGTATTGCAGTGGTTTCCAGAAAATCTAAAGATATGTTTTCCAGGAAATTAAGAGAATTCAGTTATGAGGACAAAATGTTAAAGGTATGACTTGCAGCAAAATCCAGGAGCTCTTCAGAAGCTCCTCCACTCTGTTTTGTGGTTCAGGAAGTGATTCATCCCAGGGACCCTGCGTTCCCAACTGCCTCACCTCATCCAGAAGTTTAAGCCTGTGTCTACATTGCAACTTCAGCATAAGGCATAATGGTTCCTAATTGTTGAGTAGCACATTGAGTGCAGTAAGTGCTGACCTCTCTCTGCAGCACTGTGCCACAGAAGGAATGGCTTTTGTGTTGAAACCCGATTGGAGTAACTGTAATGCTTCATGCATCATTTTAATGGCACTCTCAAAAAGCCTGGTATCTCGGTATGTCATTATCTCAGACTCTGCAGTTGTTGTTTCTTATTTAAATGTCCTATCTCACTTGAGATTTAATGTAATTAGAACCAGCCTGTGGAAAAATCTTTTTCTATTATGTCTTAGCTATTGTTCCAGTCAAGATGGTAAAGCAAATCAAACAGGATATAATGAAAATGATAAAACCATTTGCAAGAGGCAGTTTTCCTGAGGGAAGCAAAAGGCAGCACTACTTTTCATTTTGCTTTGTAATTCTAAACATGGCATGGGCCTGGAGTGACTCCACAGAGACTTGTCCAATACACCTGAGAGCAGAGACAGGTACAGCTGGCAGGAATCTGCCCTGGCTGATCCAGCAGGGAGCCAGAAGCACCACAACAATAAGCTTCTTCCACTGTTACTGCTGCTGTCCCAGCCTGTTCAGCCAGCACTGGGTCTGCTTGCCAGCCAAGGTGTGTGTGGAGCAGCTGGGCCTGCAGTAATAAATGTCTTAGATTGTTATTTTTTCCTCGAGCTGCAGCATCCTGGCTGGGGAGGTGCATGCAGAGTGTGGTGTGTGCAAAGGCACTGGTACTCAGCCTCAGTGTCACATGTGTCAGCAGGAACTGCTGTTCCCAGTGTGGAAGGATAGGGAAAAGTGTACAAGGCTTTCTTGGTCTGGCTTGGAGGCCACATCACAGCCGGGCACTGCTGGGTGTTTTCTGAGCAGTTCAGGTGTTATTGGGGCACATCTCTTTGCCTTTCTATTAGGTTTTATAATTTGATGTCGCAGCTGTTCTGCAATATCTTTTTTGTTTTGTGCACGAGCCACTTGTGAACAGGCTTTTGTATTGTCAGCATGTATTACAGAAATCTATATTAATTCTCAGCAGTATTGATAAACTTTAGGGCTGAGAGGGTTGATGGAAAGCTGTGTGCCACAGACAGGCAGTGCTTGCACGGGATGCTGACAGGGCTCTCAGCCCTGCTGTTTGACTTGCCAGCTGTGAGGGGATGGCTGGGGTGTGCAGTGGCACAAAGCTTCTCCGGCCCTGCGTGGCTGCTGCTCTGCTGTCGGGTTTACCTGGGACAATGGGCTTTGGAGTGCAGAGTGCAGCCAGCTGAGTCTGTCTTCACTTAAATGTCAAAAGCAACAGATCAGGCTTGTTTTTTAAAAAACAGTGATGTAAAAATTCAAAGGATCAAAATGCAAGTAATTCAAACGATCAAAGAAATCATTAGGTTAATACCTGCAAACTATTGTGTAACTTCAGATGTAATGAAAAAAGAAAACCGACCTGAAAAAATTCTCTTTTTTTGTAGGTTTCTGGGTTTGGTGCTGACTAATTTATAGATCACCTGTGCACAAGTTTGCCTCTTCTGTTACCTTGATCTCTTTGGAACTGAAGAAACAGTCATTTCTTCCTCTCCCCTTCTCTCCCTGTTCCTTTCTTGTAAAGAAATGATTAAATACTCAGAGTACAAATGCTGCACATGAATATTTATAAGAACTTTTATAACATTTAGGGAGGCAATGCTTCATGGCTGTCTCTTTCTGAATGCACATAAGAAAGTACCATGCTTTCTTCGAAGCTCCACTGAGTCCTTATTTGCTACTGGGTTGGCAGGAGCTGGAGGCTCCTCAGGGCTGCAGTCATTGATGATGACAAAACACAGAGATCATTGGGGTGTTTCCTGCTTTTCTGTTAAAGCACTTGGCTTGTGTTTAATATCTCATAAGAATACATTTTTCATGCATCATTTACATTTAAGTTGCAGAAAATTGCTAGATAGAAATCTTGTTACTGGCATTGGATAAATACCTGATTCCTGTGTTGATACTTTGGTCTTGGAAGGAACAGAGTTAAATGTCTTCTGCTTGGAATAGTGACACTGGGGGACAGTTGAGTGGCCCTGGAGCACACTCTGCAAAGCACTTGGAGGGTCCTCCTGTTAATGCAGAAGTGTTTTAGCCTCCACTTCTCTGCATATTGTCTCTCTGGAGCAGGGCATCCTGTGCATACCTAATTGCCTGTGTAATGCCTCAGAGTGTTGTCACACACCCACTTCTAAAAAGCAAATGGAAACTAGTAGCTCTTAAGAGCAGATTTATCCCCTTGACATCCTGAAAGAATTTAGATCAGATTAAGCACAAGAGGAGAAAGAAGAAAGGCTTTAGGAATAAGCAAAAGGGAGAGGGGGTTAGAGTTGTGATTTGTTAAAGCTGAAGATAATTTTAGAACTGGGTTTGGAAGTTCCTTGCTCATAATCTTATTATAACCTCTCCCCCTCTCCCTTATAAAATAATTGCCATAAATTGCACGTTCTCATGTCCACAAGGTTACTGTATGAATTGAAGACTTGCAGTGTTTTTTGAAAGCTGGAGTGCATGATGTGGGTTGGAAGTTACCTGTTGGAACTTGGCACACCATGTGTGTGTCTGTGTGACACTGGTGAAATGCCCCCAGGGCTGGGGCTGGTCCAGCACACCCACTGGAGGGCAGAGTGGGAACCATCCCCAAAGGCAGGGCTGTGGGCAGAGCCCTGTGGTCCCCGTGGATCTGCTCCAGCTGGTGTCCAGCAGGTCTGGCTGTGTGTTACACATCCTCCCCAGTAGGTTCTGACAGGCTGCTTTCTGTGGGATGGGCTTTAAATGATCCCGAGTTTAACATCTTTCACTGGATAAGCTGGCTAAGGTAATTCTTCCTGGAATTCAGTAATAGATAATATTTCTCTTTTGTAACCATATTTTCTCAGTTTTAAGTCCCCTTTTATCTAAGGTGACACTTCCTTTAGCTTTCTGCCTGTGTTGTCTTTTGTAGATCTCAATCTGGAGATCTCAGAATATCCCAACAGATCTAATACTTGTGATTTCTTAGCTTTTGTGTGTGTGTTTATAAATATGTCTAATTTGTACTTCTCTGCTACAGCAGTATGCAAACTATAGAGGTGTATTTTTAAAGAAGGCACCATTTATGTGACTTTAACCCCTGAAGTACTATTGTACTTAATTTTCAGATAGTGATTTTGATCTCCTTCCCAGATGTTTTGGGCACAGTAATTATTAGAATTATTTTCATAATTAGCAAAGGACAATTGAAGGAGACTATCAACAAACAGTTTGGTTTACATTCCAATTAAAGCTGTACACTTGTGGTGTTACATTTATCAAGAGAAATTACAATAATAATAGTGAAAGACAATAATGCTCTCAGTTGTGCTTTACTTGTGCAAAACATTTGAACCTGATGCATGACCTCTGAGCATGTCAGGGTCAGAACTTGGTTACCTCTGTAAGAAAAGTATGTACTCACCTGAGAACTCTTGGAGTGTGTTTAGCAGCAGGCATAATGCAGGATCTCGGGAAAACACTCCCATGTTTGTATCTACAAGGAAACAAAGGTATTGTCCACATTGGTGTGGAGCAGCTCAGCAAATCCATCCAAACAGATTAAAAAACCTGTAGTCCTTGGACAGTAATAGCTACAAGAGTTTTCAAGTCACATTTGTCACAGAGAAGATTGAAATTGGACTTAAAAAAAAAAATTAGTATGACAGCTCTTCCTAATTTATTTCTTTGCACTGAATTTTTAGTAAAAATGAAGTGTGCACCAGGGAATGCATAGGCACAGCAGCTGGTAAAATTCCAGGGACCTTTAGAAATTTTCATTTGTTCCTGGCATATTAAAGGTTTGTGGAGATGTGAGGCAGAATTTATTTTATTACTTCTACAGAGCCTCAAACTGAAATCTATGAGACAAATCCCTTGACTCAGGTAGGGAAGCTGCTGCTAGAGCTTGGTGTCTCACTGAGCCCAGTGACTGCAGACACCCCATGCTGCCCTGGAGGGGTGAGGGACCTGCCTGCTCCTCCTTCAGCTCAGGCATTAATCAGCAGGCAGCCATCTCATCTCTGTGAAGTCCCTCTGCCCTTTCCCCTTCTTCTTTCTCCAAGTTTAGCAAGTAGTTCAAAGAGTACAGTGGCTGAGGAGTGAAAACGGAATTTTTCCAAATGCTGTTCCTTGTGAAATGTAATACATCGCCCACACATCCCAGGGCAGTGATTGAAGATCTCATCACATTTGTCTTACTTGAGATTTCAGCAAAATCATCTGCTGAGCATTTCAGTCTATCCATGTGCATTACAATCCATCCAGGCTCCCTGAAAAGAAAAATGGGAAAATAGAACATGGTTAATGTACCAGTCTTTATGTGGAGAGAGCACATTTAACATTCAAGATAGAGGCTCCAGTCTTTCTCCTGACTCCACAAAGCTAATTAGCATTATGAGCCCATCCTTTGTTAAGCTTGTTGGATTATCTGAGCCTTGGAAGAGCTCTGGGCTGGAGCAGCAGTGCAGGGAGTGAGGCTGCCTGGGCACCTGTGTCCCGGCAGGGCAGGGCAGGGGCTCCTCTTGGAACCCACACAAACCTTGGCACAGCCACAGGTGAACAGAAGCTGTGCAGAGCTGCTCCTCACAACCACTGTCTCTCCACTTTTCTCCTGTTCCTGCAGCACCATGTGGAAGTAAGGAAATTACTTTGCTCTCTAAAGAAAGAAAGGAGAAACAAGTATTTTTACATAGCAAAAATGTTTGTGTTAACGTGTATTTTGAAGACGTGCACAGCACAGAGCAGATCTGCTTCAGTTTCTCTGCTGGATGAAGGAACCAAGAGGCCAATCCTACATCCAGGCAGCTGATGAATCTCCTATTATTGAACTTCACCAGTTTTGATATTGTTTTTTTTTGTTTTGTTTTTTTTGTTTTGTTTTTTTTTTACATACAGCATTCTGGCATCCAAACAAGTCTTCTGCCTTTATTGAGTTTGACATACTGCAATTTCTCTCAAAATTAAGGCTTTGGGATCCCTGTTCACATACCAGGTTTCAACAAAAGGCTTTATAAAACAGCTGACTTTAAAAGCTGAGTGATTGTCAGATGAGAAATGATTTGTACTTGAAACAGTCATAGAAGGTGAAGTTAGTAGTGACTCATTTTCTGGTTATGCCAAAAAATATTTCTGCAAATCACTGAAATCCAAAACATTTAGCATTTAATCTTTATTCAGATTACTGAGACTGGTTTTTCTGTTGAATAACTGCTGGATACTATTGCAAACAAAAGGCTTGTTTTTTAAAACAGCTTTAAAATAAATCACAAATTCACTGTCTTTGAAAAACCATGTTTCCTGTCTTCCTTGTGCCTCTGTATATTGTCTTTAGAGATGCTGGATTTCAGTGAGGTATAAATAGATAACTTGGATAACAAGTATACAAAAGGCTAAATTAACTTTTAAATCTAGTATGTTTTCATTTCATTTTTCTATGCTGTTACCAAGAAACCAAACTGGTGAAAATGCAGTGGATGTTCTGTGGGTTAGGCCTGGCTGTAGATGACAGGTCTGAAACTGGTTGTAGGTAGGAGGCTGTTATTGAGCAGGATGCTCTGTGTTAATCTTTGTCCTAAAATTAGTCAGGGTTTTTTTATGAGCAGTCTGAAAGAAAATGTAAATAGGGAAAGATTTCAAAGCAGAGATATGCACTGGCTATACTGGGAAAAAAAAAGATGGAGGAAATACATTTTATTTATTATATACAGCTATATACTGGGAATAAAAGATTTTAGGCCTGGCTTGCCTGATTGCACTGGAAGAAGTGAAGCTGCTCAAAAGCTTGTGGAAGGTATGAGTACATCATTACCATGAGTTCTGGCTGGCAGTCTGGACTACAAAGGACAGTGGCCAGGCTCCAGGTGTGGAGGGATGTGCTTCAGGAGTGGAAGGGTTTGTTGTGTTCTGTTTGTCTCAGTGTGAAGCTCCAGAAACACTGGGCTGTCTGTGGAGAGCAACAGCCCGAGGTTGCTGCTATCAATTCACAAATGGCACTGGTGGTTCAAGGTTTGGGTTTCCTTTCCAGAGTAGGCTAGAGAGTTCGGTTTGTTCATATTTGTGTTTGAAGATAGCAAAGTAGAGCCAGAAGTGCTGCTGAAGTAGGGGGGCAAAAGCGATGAGTAAGGCAGCGCTGATGGCTGTCACAGTTACCACGGCAACCCTTGGCCACCGGCTGGGATCCCACCCCTGTTTATGTAACCAGCACAGAACATATGCCACCACCACTAATTAAGCCAAGGTTGAGCCCGGAACCCAGAAATCTGCCATGGCTCTTTTTTTCTGTGTGAACTGCGAGGTGAAGCCCTGCAGAGAGCCTGGGGTCTCCTCTGTGACCATCCTGGGGGGGCTGGCATGAACTTCCCTCCGTGTGCAGAGTGGTGGGGAAGCAGCAGCAGGAAGCCTGAGCTGTATTCCTGAGCCATTTCTCATGCAGTGCAATGTACTGGTGTCTCCTGGTCAGTCCCTAGGAGCTCGGCAGGGAGCAGTGGGCAGAGTTTTGCTGGTGCTGTGCACCTTGATGCTGCTGCAGTGGCTGTTGTCTCAGACTGGGTCTTGTTATAAACAATTTACTTCCAAATTCCAAATCTTCCAGTGTTGCTCATGGCAGGAATAAACCTCCCTCCAGACCCTCCTAGAGCGCAGGTAACAGCAGCCTTTCCCATTTCCCTCGGAATAGCAGTGACTGAAGGTAATTGCCCTGGGCTTGCTGTGGTTCCTGGTGTGGGCTTGTAGCAGCCCTGTTTGCTAATAAAGTGTTCTGTCATAAAAACCTCTTTGAAAGGCAAGGAATTCAGATGAGCATGGTTCTGCTTTCACCTTCAGACCCCTGTGGACTATTGGGTATTGAGTCATCTCAGCAGTACAAGAGCAGAAAATTCACATTGTGTTTTTCCTGGCTACAAAAAGCTTTGCATTCTCAGGATTCTGTCAAGCACAAGTAGCAAAATTTATGTTTGGCAATCAGCTCCTTTAGGAAAACATTTCTATCTGTAAAGAAGAACTAAAGAAAGAGAATTGAATGTTGGTGGTGATTTTCTTTCTCTTTCCTTTGCTAGAGCTCGTTTGCTGCTTCAGCTTTGTTGTTTCCTGCTGTGTCCCGGCCCAGGAGTGAGCGCTGGCTGGGCTGCGAGCTCGGCATTCCCAGGTATGATTAGCAGCCCCTTAATTAGCAGGGGTGTGGGCCAGCGTGGCTGGGCTGCAGCCCTGGGCTCTGTGATAAGCCACCTCTGGTTTTTAGGTGGCCGGATGCAGCTGGCTGCTCCTGCTGCTCCAGAGCACGCGGGCAGTGAGGGCAGCGTTTTCCTGCCTGGAGCAGCGATTCCTGCTTCCCCTTGCTCCTCTTACAGCACTGACTAAAAATTACAGTGGTTTACACACTTGAGAGGTTTAAACACCTGTCTGTGAAAATGCAGGGTATTTCTTCTCTCATGGAGTAAATTGAGCAAATTCCCCAGCTGCAAAAACCAGTCATTGACGATAAAGATAAAAACTGACAAAGGATTTCTGTTGTATTTCCTTTCTGATTCTGTCCTTGATTATATTTAATGATGCCTTCACTGCATAGTTTTCCATGTGTGGATTATTTTAAAGCATGCAATCAGATTTTGGGAACTAAAATTAATTATTGAGGTTTTGTTGGGGTTTTTTCTTGCCCTACATCTTGTCTCTTTTGGTAGCCTAAAAAGCTGATTACTAACTATGAGATGCCCTAGGTTTGGCTGTTGGTCCTTTTCTGTCCCCATGAAGAGAAGGGGCTGTACAGAGCCCCCACGATGTGCCTGGAACACTGACTGGGCTGTTGAGGGCTGGCAGGCCCAACACTTAATCATCAGAATAAGGAAAAAATCAATTCTTACTATGTATGCTAAAAGCATCCAATGCCGGTACCTCCTAATTCCTTTTCTGAATTTCATCTATGCTGGTGCTTTTTATCCCTAATAACATTCTTATCAGTGGTGGCTTGCCATTTTATGGGGATGGATTTTAGGCAAAGCATAAGTAGAATAAGCAAAGAAATTATCTGTTGTAAACTTCCAACACTGGTAAACATTAATATCTTTAACCTTTTGACTTGGAGCTCATCACTCATTTCATTGCTCTGGCTTACAACTGCAGATTAAAATTTCTTACATTCATCTTGCCTGGTGAAGTGGCTTGTTGGGATGAATAAATGACACCCTAATTAGAAGAGTAGCCTGAGTGAGAGTAAGCTGCTGGAACCAGCTTTGATGGTCAAAAATTTACCTGTAGCTAGTTTTTCAAGATTATCAAAGAGGCCCTCAAATTAGAATGTCTGTCTTTGATCATAGATGTGAGGAATGAGGCAAAATGAGTGCACCAAGCAGATGGCAGTGGGAGGAGATGGTTGCTGTGGAATGGGAAACTGGAGGAGTTTTTACAGAGATTCAGGCCCTTTCCAGGCATTGCTCTACCACACAGTGAATGAGATAGCAGTATAGGGCTTATTTTTATTTATATTTTCCACCATAAACTAGTAATGCATGTGTCTTCAAAAGTTAAATTGATTAGGTTATTTTTAGAGAAAAATCCCTCTTCTAGCATTCCTCTGTAACCTTACCCTGGCTTTTCTATCCTGTAGTGTGACAAGCTTCAAACAGTACAGATCTTTAGTAATCTCTTTCCACCTGGCTTCCTTACCTTGCTAATTGCCTCTTCCTGAGCTGGGCATTGCTGTGGATTTGTGCAGATGCCTGCAGGAGCTGTTGGTGTGCCACAGTCCCTTGGCCCAGGTACCTGAGAGCCTGAGGCCCCAGCTGCCCAATATCAAACATGAAGTCACAAAGGTAGAAATGAAGACAAGGGATGGTCCAGGACTGAGTTACAAGGCTGGGACAAGAGTGACAGAGTGTGGGAGGAGGAGAGAAAGGCCTGACCTTAGCAGTGGGAGATGATGGGATATCAGTGTTCCTGCAGCATGGGGTTCTTCTGCTGTATCAAACTAAACCCACTGAAAGTCAAGAGCAGGATCTGGTGAGAGGCTGAGCAGTCAGGCCCAGGCTCCAGCAGTGCCTGCCCTTCACCCTGCCCAGACTTCTGCAAGGGACAGCACAGGAATAATCTGGTAATGAGTGAATCCTCTTCTCCACTGAAATGCTTCATGCTGCTTTTAAACCCTGAAACCGGGAGCTTTGGGTTTACCCCACCTCATACAACTCTCAGTGGCTCATCCCATAAACGTATAAATGTCTTGTTGTTCCTCTGAACCCATTGACCCCTTGATCTCAGTGCCAGCTTGTTTCAGGAAGTGTTTTATGTGGAATAATTTTCTTTTTGGAGATGTAAATATGCTGCATTGAATTTATTGCTTTTTTTTTTTTTGAGATAGACACTAAATGGGAGCACCCAGTCTGTCTTCATGTGATGGATCATTTAATATACTATTACATTATTTTATTTGTCTCAATTCTGAACTAAACTATCCTAATCTTTTTGTTTCACTGAAGGGATGAAAAGCTTTCCATATTATAATATTTTTGTGGCTGTTTTATGCAGCATTTCTTCCTGAGATGTCATAAATAGAACTGAGCACAATACTCAGTAAATCATGTCATTGATTTTCTCACACAGAAAGCATGTAATCTGCTGGTTGCCTGGTGTTTGCTGTGACACCATTTGCATGCCCTGCCATTAGGAATTGGAGAGAACTTCTGAAAGCTTAAAATAAAATTGTGCCATTTCTCTTTTGCCCATTGGTTCATTGTTTGGTAGGAAGAGCAAGTTTCCTTCCCAGAAATCAGGATCAAGAGCACGTCCCTTCACCCTGTGCTCTATTGGTGCCTGGTTCTGATAAGGGACTGTGGAATTTTGCACAGCTCAGCCACCTGGTTCCTGAATTTCTCCACAATTCTTGGCTCTGCACAGTCCAGCCCTGCTGTGCTGCTGCTCGTAATTTATCAGTTATTTTTAATACCTCATTTTTTTTATAATGGCTTATAGTGGTTTATTTTTAAACTTAATCCTGCCAAGTCTTTATTTAATGACTCCTAAGGCTCCCAGGGGGGACTGAGAGCACTGGAGGGTGCCCACTGTGCTGCAGCCTGGATGTTGTAGCTCATCTTACCCTCCTGAGTTACCTGCCCTGACACCTCAGTGTGTCGTTGGTTACTTTTTAGTCAGTTCTTCCCCATCCTTTCCAATCCTATTTTGTATTTTGCTATCCTTCAGTTATTTGCTAAACTGAAATGGGTTTTTGGGGGGGGCTTGGGGGGTTGGCATTTGTGGGTTTTGCTGAATCAGCTGTTCAGCACTCAGATCTTTGGAGCCAGGGCCTGTAGGAGTGCCAGGGAGAGAGGTTTAAGCAAACACAAGTTGCAGAATTGCTGGACTCCACAATCCAGTGATGATCCACCGTGTTTTCCTTCTCAAGCTGTGCTCAGCAGGAGGATAACCACAACTGTCCCTGGGTTTCTGACTGAAAAAGCACAATAATGTTTCTCAGGTATTGCTTTTTCTGTTTGTTGTGAGCACATTCTGGAGAGGTTTGGTAAAATTCATTCTTCTCCACAAGTGTTTGCATGTGCTTAAACAAAAGGAAAAGAAATCAAAGGGCAGAATTTCAAGTGAGCCCAGGAAGGGTAAATCAAAGATAATTAGATTGGTCAAGATACAGTCATACAGGTGCACTTTTAATATGCTGTGAAGGGCTTAATTCTCTCAGTTTTCCTTAAATAGAGCTGGGAGAAACTGAAATGCACTGGAATTGAGGGTACTTTTTTGAAATTATAATTACTGTGCTTTTTTCCTGTCAGCTGATATGCTTACCCATAATTTGCTGCTAGATCTTAGAATGTTGTACAGCCATTTTCAGAAAGCAAACAATTTATAGTTTGGCTTACCTCACTTTTTTAAAAGTAGAAAATAAAAATCCATTTTCCTTGTAGACAAAAAAGTATTCCTAAAGAATATACTGTGCAGCCTTGTCTGAGTGATCATCATTATAAGAATTTATATATGTCTAAATGGACCAAATAAATTCAAAATTTTATTAATGCTAGGTGAAAATTTATTTTTCCAAAAGGAAAAAAATCTCCAGTTAAGAATGTCAAGAATTCTTACTATTGGGACTCATAAGAGTTCCTATTCAAATACCTGCCTTGGCTGGGCCTCAGCACCAAAGGGCAGAGCTTGGCCTTATTCCAGCTCTGTGTGTTCCCAGGTGATGATGCAGAATCTATTCTGAGTACCTGGGCACATCCTGAGGATATTCCCTGCCTTTTCCTTGCTCTATGGCATTATCTCTTTGGGTTAGGTAAATTGGAAGAAATGCCTGTTTTCTTCTGAAGCATCACAGATTGTCTAGCCCTGGGCAGGTTTTTGCTCCAGTTTATTGGTTATTTCTATCATGTTTTATCCTTGCAAGTTTTAGGGAGGGAAAAAAACCCCATATTTAAGGTTTTCCTTCACTTACCTAGTATTATGAAAAATTTATGTCATTTGAGCTCTTTTTAAAGGAGAGAAAATCCTTTTTAAAGGAGAGAAAGAGGAAATGAAAATTTCTCTCCTTTTTAAAGGAAAGAAAAAACAGAAAAAAACCCCTGATCTGCAGCAAGATAAAGCTTTGCTTTTTTTAACAAAAAGTGGTAATGCCCAGCATTTATGGAAATGTCCATCTGTGCTCTCTGCCAGAGTCAGAGCTCTGGCTTGGTACTGCAGTGAGCTGGTATTTAGCAAATATCCTTCACTTTGGGAATAAAGCTGTGCCAGTCCATAGTGCTTCTTGTCATTCTTTCATTCCATGGGTTTTCCTGGCATACCCTGAGTGAAGTGAGTGCTTGACACTCTCTGGGAGCATTTCCACAGCCCACTGCCACCCAAGCAGGTCCTGCATGAGTTTTGGTTTTTAGAACAGTCTCTTAAAATGTTTATGATTACATTAAAATTTAAAAGAAACAGAGATCTGATCCTGGCAAAGAGCAACCATCACTTTTTCCCTGCTATGTGAGACTTGCACCATCATTTATGATGATCAGTGAGTGTCCAGATGCCTGTAAGTGGTTCAGACAAACCACAAAGCCATGGTGGTTTTGTGGCCTTTGGGCACTCCTGTATAGGAAGCCCAGGTTGAATTCCCACTGCTGATTTTTTCAGTCTGAGGACAGGCCTGGCAGTGGTGAGAGGTTTGTGGTCGTGCAGCAGCCCTGACTGGACTGGTGCCGAAGAAGGCTGATCAATGCAGTTTATTCTGCAGCATAAAAATTGCAGCCCCATTGTCAGGGACAGCAGCACTGAAGGTAAATGGATTTTCCCTGGAGGAGGACAAACCAAAGAAAACCTGTGCCAGGATGGGGTGATCCCAGAGGAGACCAGTGGGTGCTGGTTCCAGGTCAGGAAAATCCCAGCCTTTCAGTGGGGGCAGATTTTAGCAGCACACAGCATTGCAAACACTTGTCTAATAGGTGCATTCATTTTCATATGCTCGTTCATTGAGCAGGCCTGATTAATTAGTGCGTGTCACCATCTGGTACTTACCGAGACTATTCATTTTTAAAATGTTGAAATTGTAGGGAATGTTGCACACCAATTAAGTTCTTTTTAATTGGATTATTTTAGTATAAAGTATTACTGGAGAAGGCCTTCATTGTGATTCAGCCAGCATGCATCCAAAGGAGACCTGCCAGCCTGAAATTACCTAGAACAAAGGCAAAATGCCTGAAATGCATGTTTATTACTACCTTCATGCACTCAGCAAAGATGATGTCAACAAATAAAAGAGCCACAGAGACATTTCTGCATTGCTGTGCAAGCTTCCTGACACGAGGGTATCTCAGCTGATCCCTGCTTCATCTTTGCACTGCAACTCCAATTCTGTCATTTTCTCCCTCTGACCTGAAAACTGAAATATGCTTTTGCCTTCCTGACTGCTTGATACCAACTCAACAGGGCCAGGCTGAGCCCTCCTGTGCACAGCCATGTAGCTGCTGAAATGAGGAGCATTAGTCTCTTATACACAAAGAATGATTTGGCCTTTAAGGCTGATAAATTATCTGTGCTGACTCAACCATTTAGTGAATGAAGTATCACGATCTGCTGTTGGGAGCAGAAGTTGTCTGCCTGTACTTGCTCCTGACACTGACTCACTGGGTGAATTTTAGTTCCTTAACGTCACTGCACTGCAGTGGTTCCCTGTATAAATTGTGAATCGTTCTGTTTATCAACTTATATAAAAGGCTTTGAGATACAGGCATAAATGCAGACTGTTGATGTTACGTGTTTGCTATTAATACTTCCTTTGCAGTCTGATGCTGTTTTGTAAGTAACATCTTGTCATTGCCTTGATTTTGCGTAGATTGAGCGTCTTCAAGTAAGTTTTGTCATCTGAACTACTCATTTCAGAAGAGCCAGGAGCTGTGCAGGGTGCACATTCCTGTTCCTTAGCAGGTACAGGGGGTGTCAGTGGAAGCAGGGAAGTCAGGGAAGAAAAGACACCTGGTCACTTGCAGCTGGAGAGATCTGAGGTGTGACTGCCTGGATCTCTCCTTTCCCTGCTTTGTTTTGGAGGTAGTGTAGGTATCCAGCAATGAACAATGTCAGGGTGATTTTTTCCTTGTATTTGTGTGCATTTTCAGTTCCTTCGATGGCCTCTGCTGCCCCCTGCCAAGCTGCAGCTGCTGGTGACAGCCATGGGAGCAAGAGCCTACTGAAAGATTTCATTTCTCTTATCACTGCTAATCACTCTCACCATAATTACTGCACATAATAGGGAATCTGTAGTTGAAAAAGCAATTTTTTTTAAGCAGAGGAAAGCAGCAGAAAGATTGCTTTTAGTTGTTCAGCAAGGAAAAAACTGACTTTGTTTTTAGAATGCAAATGCTTGCTTCAACATATAAAGGTCACTGTGGATTTAATTTGAAATAGTGTAGGAGTGCTGCTGATTTCAAAGTACAAAAGTAGCACAGTGTTGGGATTGTTTTGGTTGTTTTCTTAAGATCCATTTCCTCTAGTTGGAAGGTGGCTGTTTCCTCTGTGGTGCAGCTGCAGGCAGTGTCAGGGCTGTGACAGGAACTGCTCGTCCTGCTGTGCCCGAGCCAGTTGCAAACCCAGCTGGGGTTCACAGACCCAGGCAGTCAGTGGCTCCTCTGTTCCAGGCTGTCACAAACCATCCCGGGGGTCAAGGCCATGTTCAAACCACTTCTGTTGGCTGTTGGAGACCAAGAGCTGAAATATCCACACATGGCTTATATATATTCTGTGTCCAGGTTGCACATCTGCATTTCCACAATTACCAGTGTGTGATTGTCAAGGTAAACTGCTGCAGGCAGCACTGCTGGGCCGGGGGTCTGTTCTGGGATAAAGCACAGAGCTGGAGTTGTTTCTTCCTCTGGAGAACTGTGGTTCTGCTGAGTTTCCTGTAGTTCCCATTCTCAGGTTGAGTGCAACCCTCCTCTGGCTTAGAGGAAGTGTCAGCATCAGTGCCAGAGCAAAGAAGAGTGACCAGTGTGTTGTGACACAGCCAGAGGTAACACATGAGGATGTAGCCACAGGCAGGTGGGCACTGCAGAGCCTTCTCAGTGCTCCCCTGTTCCTAACAGGAAATGCTTAGCCTGGAACACCATAAAGCTGCCTGCCTTGTGAAGGGATTCTAGAGCAAGTGCAGCTTATGCAATTTCAGAGAAATAACATCACAGGGGTAAATCTTAAAACCCACACACAAGCACTAACCCTTTTGTTTAAATTGGTTGTTCAAAGCTTTTATGTGATGGAGAAATATATTTTCCAAGAAAGCATTTAGTCTAGATTCCCATTACTGTAACTCCACTCCTTTTGTTTGTTAAACACATGAAAAGAGGGAGCTAACCAGAGTATAAAATTCTTGTGCATGTTCTCTCTCTGGTTTTAGGAGAACTATTTCTTAATGTAATTTTTCTGCTTACAGTATGTGTCCTTGCAAGGTGTTGAAGCAACAAAACTTGAGAGAGATCAGCATACAAAGGCATTTGACTCTGTATATATAAAATAAAAGTGTAAAAGTTTGGGCAGATCTCAGTCTGGCAGAGTTTCTATCTCTTAGGTCATACCGAGAAAGCTTTTGGCAGTGGCTTTTTGGCAAAAAGCTTTGTCTGGAAACATATTTAGTCAGCATATGAAATGTGATAGCCCTGGTAGCACGGCTGTGTCTGCAGGCACTAATAGAGTTAGGCTTCAGCCCCATCTGCTGTTGGATCGGGATTGCTCTGTTGGTTTGCCAGCACAGGACAGCCCTTGCCAAAACACAGAGCAGGACGTGAGGAGACTGACAAAGCCCTCCTGGTGTCAGCTCTCCTAATGATGCTGTTGTTTGCCATGCTGATGAAAGCCAGTGGTGCCCGTGATGAATTCCAGCACAGCCTCTCTGCTGCTGAGCTCTCACCATGGGCTCTGTGGGGAGCTGCAGCTGAACCTGCAGGGCGTCAGCGCTGCCCTCTCGGTGCACCTGGCTGAGCAGCAAGGATGTTTGCACCCCAAGGCCTGCAAGAATAGAACATTATTGATTTCCAGGGCCTGTGTTTACAGAAGGAGCAGTGGACATAGAGATCCTTTCACCTCAGTAAAATGTCTCTGATAATTTGAGTTATGCAACAGTGACGAAGAGAACAGACTTGCGGATTTGGCTCAGAAGGCTTAAAAATCTTCAGGCATTAATTCATGAAACTCTCAAATCTTAGATACTCTGGTGACTATAAAGCACAGCAGATTCGTGTTTGACTTTTACTTAAGGCTGATTGTTTCAGGAAATAAAAAGATTCACTTTGAAAGAGATTTTCAGTTCTTCTTCAGTTATTTCTGGAGGGGTTAGGTAGAAAAGCTACATGTGAAACAAATCAGGGACTAAAAATCCTTAGCTTTGTTTTGAGGATATCAGAATGGTTTATTGCCATTGTGGTAAGCAAAAGGAGAAAAAAAGAGTGACTTTCTGAAAAGATTTCCACTGTATTTTTATCTGACTCTTCCAGGACATCAGAACAGCCTATCTGTTCAGGCAAAATACCTCTCCAGTTATCATTTAACTCTGATGAAAAAAGTGCTAAAATGGCAGAGTTTGGGATTGCTTGAACATATTTTCTCACTTAAGCTGAGCTTGTTCACATTCAAAGCTAAAACAAATTATCTCAATTGCATTTAGGAGAGTAAACATACTCTTGCTTTTCTATCTCACGTTTGAGTAGTTACGGTGAAAGCATAATGTGTAGTAATCTCCGGGTTTATATCCTCTTCCTGCATTTGTTTTATTGGACAAAATTAAAGGTCAATGGTCCTGAACTAGGCAAGAGAATTGCTCTAAATTCTCAGTCATTGCCATTTTTCCCTCTCTCTGCTTTAAGTAACATAGGGCTTAGCTGCCAAAGTTTTAATTCTTTATGTATGAGAAGAATGATAGTTGTAGTCTGGTTTTGCATTTCAGTTATATAGTTTTGTAAATGAAGATGTCAGCAAAAGGCTACTTGCTTCTTCCACATTGTCCCTAATGTGGAAAATATAATGATCAAGCAGATTTTTGCCCATTCTCATCCTATTTTGTGTTCTTCCAGCATGATCACTGCTCAAGGAAGTGTCCATACTACATGAACAGAGTGGAAGCACGTGGATGAGGCTCCTACCATGCACTGAGCAGCACGGCAGCAGGCGCAGAGCTCTGGGAAAATGTCTGCTTGCAACACTTTCACTGAGCACGTCTGGAAACCCGGTGAATGTAAGAACTGCTTCAAGCCCAAGAGCTTGCACCAGTTACCCCCGGTGTCAGAGAAAAAGCCCCTCTCACATGGAAACCTGAAACCCAATGCAAACCAAAGCAGCAGCCAGCGTGGGAGGAGCAGTGGCAGCTTCCGCCCGCCCGTGGCCAAGAAGCCCACGATAGCTGTGAAACCCACCATGATGGTGGCAGATGGGCTGTGTGGGGAGCTCACCACGCTGGAGCAGTGCGAGAACAAAGCCCTGCCCGCGGGGTGGAACCGCAACAAGGCGGTCTTGAACAAAAAACCACTGAACAATAATAACGAGGAGGAGATCGAAGGTTACAGCCATGTTCCTAGGCCTTACGGCAACAGCGAGGGCGTGGGTAAGATACCAAGTAACAATAATAATGGACTGACAGAAGTTTTGAAGGAGATTGCGGGTTTGGATAGCACACCTCAGCTCACTGGAAATGAAACGAACTCAAGAGAAACCTTCTTGGGAAGGATAAATAATTGCTACAAAAAATCGTTAGAAAGGAAGATCCCTCCGAGCTGCATGGTGGGTGGAATGAAGGATTCACAAAGTAAGCATGTTATTCTGAGTGGAAGCACTGAAGTCATAAGTAATGAAGGTGGACGTTTCTGTTACCCAGAGTTCTCCAGTGGAGATGAGAGTGAGGATGACACGTTTTTTGGCAGCATGCAGGAAGAGCACGAGAGCTGGGATGAAAGTGATGAAGAGTTGTTAGCAATGGAAATCCGCATGAGGGGCCAACCTCGCTTTGCTAATTTCAGAGCTAACACCCTGTCTCCTGTTCCGTTCTGTGTTGACAAAAAATGGAATACTGTGCCCCTTCGGAACAAGTCTCTGCAGCGGATCTGTGCAGTGGATTATGACGACAGCTATGATGAAATTTTAAATGGTTATGGGGAAGAGACTGTGATTCTTTATGGGCAAGAGAGCATGCAGAGCATGGTGTCTTCCGATTCCACATCTCCTGATTCTTCTTTGACAGAAGAGTCTCGTTCTGGGACAACCAGCAGTTCTTCGCAGAAGCTCTGTAACGGAGGGTTATCTCCTAGCACTCCTCAGGACCTCAAAGTGATTGAACCAGAATATGAAAGCCTTTGTGACAATCAACAAGTGAAGGATGTGCCAAAAGCACCCAGAAATGCTCTGAAAGGTCTGGAAACTCACAAAGCAGTCCTTGCGCTTCGCCTGGAGGAGAAGGATGGCAAAATTGCTGTGCAGACTGACACGCAGGAGAATAAAAGTTCTTCGGATGTTGCTGGTCAAGCTGTAACTATTAATTTGGTGCCTGTGGAGGAGCAAGCTAAACCTTACAGGGTGGTGAATATGGAACAACCAGTGTGCAAGCCATACACCGTAGTGGATGTCTCAGCTGCCATGACCAGTGAATGTAAAGAGAATCAGACTGAAACCTCAGAAACCAAAAAGGCATCATCTAACCCAAGCTCACCAGTAACCCCAGGCACACCTGTTGCGTCCTCTGCAGCATCACCAGTGTGTGTACATGCTAAGCTGAAAAAGTCCAGCGCAATCAGATACCAAGAAGTGTGGACTTCTAGCACTAGTCCAAGACAGAAGATACCTAAGGTGGAACTGATTGGAAACAGCTCAGGACCATCCATTCCTCCCAGGAAGACAAGCCACAAGTCAGCTCCTACTTCACCTACAGCTACAAACATTTCTTCGAAAACGATCCCAGTTAAATCTCCTAATTTGTCTGAGATAAAATTCAACAGTTACAACAATGCTGGCATGCCACCTTTTCCTATTATCATTCATGATGAGCCCACTTATGCTAAGAGTTCCAAAAATGCTATTAAAGTTCCTATTGTAATCAATCCAAATGCATATGATAACCTGGCAATCTATAGAAGTTTTCTGGGGACCAGTGGGGAGCTGTCCATCAAAGATAAAACTACAAGTGTGATAAGCCATACCTATGAAGAAATAGAAACTGAAAGTAAAGAGATCGAAGCCATAGGCAGCAAACCCACTGAGTTGCCCCAAGCAAAGGGAGTGGCCAATAGCTCTGAGTGCAGGCTGGGCTCTGTGGCTCAAAAGGTCCAAGAGTTCAACAGCTGCCTCAGTAAAAGCCAGAAATCCCCACAGAGAAGTCACAGTGCTGACCACAGCTCCCCATCCAGAGTTCAGAAGGCAATGCAAGAGCCTGCAGCAAAAGCAGACATAACCCCGGATGGTTGTGTTGGCAGCAGCAGTGGCAGAGAGAACGCAAGCACGGTGCTCTCACAGATTGTGGCTTCTATCCAGCCTCCACAGTCTCCTCCAGAAACGCCTCAGTCTGCTCCCAAGTCCTGCAGTGTAGAAGAGCTATATTCCCTACCCCCTGAGGGAGATGCTTCTAAAAGCACCCTGGTACGACCCAAATCTCTGTTTACATCACAGCCTGAAGTGGAGGCCTCCAAGACGGAAAACGCTGCCACTAAAATGCAGAAAGATCCCCTTTCACAGCCAGCTGCCACTCCCTCTCCAAAGCCAGCACGAGCCACCCCGAGTGCCACAAGTCCCCAGGCAGAGCAGGCGCCGCCATTCCCCCCTCCACGCTCCACCTCCTCTCCCTACCATGCCAGTAACTTGCTGCAAAGGCATTTCAGCAACTGGGCCAAACCCAACAGCCCCACCAGGTCGACAGAGGCCGAGTCCATCCTGCACTCGGAGGGGCGGCGTCCCGATGCCAAACCCAAGCGCTGGATATCGTTCAAGAGCTTCTTCCGCCGCAGGAAAGCTGACGATGAGGAAGAGAGAGAGAAAGACAGGGAGAAGGGGAAGTTGGTGGGTCTGGATGGGACTGTTATCCACATGCTGCCCCCTCCTCCAGTGCAGCGGCACCACTGGTTCAGCGAGGCCAAGTCGGACTCGAGCGAGAAGCCGTCGATCGTTTTCATGTACAGGTGTGAGCCGGCACAAGCGGAGCCGAGGGCTGAGCTCCCACACAAGGCCGGGGTGGAGTCTGCTATTGCAGAGGCACTGGCAAAAGACAAGGGAGAAACGCAGGAAAAGCCTCCAGAGAGCTCAGAACAGAGCACAGCGAGCCATTCCTCACCACCTCAGGCTGCCAAGAAAATCCCCAGGTACCACTCCGCTGTTTTAGTCACTTACTCAGTTGTGAACTGTCCTGTATATGCTGCTCAAAAGGGAGAGACTAAGGAGTTTTATTACCTTAATGCAATTTTTTCAAAGTATATTTCTTTTAGGTAACTTATGGTGTATTTTAAAATCTTTCTGTTACGTTAGATACCAGAAAAGGTGTAAAACATACATTTCTTCTAGTACTGCTTACTAGAAGCAGTATCTGATATTTAGAGTTTGTCTTGCAGGCTCACTAACATGTCACAATAGCCATGTTCCGTTGAATCAGATCCATTTTCTTCAATTTCTACTTTAAGAAAGTGTGTCTGTGATATGGGAAGCTTCAGAATTTCTCAGCAGAAATAGAAGGTGACTACTGAGAAGTACAATAGAAATTAAAAGATCTGTGACTCATGGAAGGTGCTGTGCTAACAGTGCCTCACATGCCCAAGAATTCAACAGATGGTAATTAACCACACTGCAACATCACTGCAGCACTCCCAAAATAAACCTTGTAAAAAAGTAGTAACAGAATTAGGGTACCTACAAAATAGTGTTATCTCTGTCTTGCAAGGCCTTTAGCAGTGACTGTGCTTTGTCCCATGACAGTATTGGATCCAATAAGAGCTGGTCACATCAGCTGCAGTCAGTCATGCAGGCAGAGTAAAATTCCCTGAGTGCTGGACCACAGCTGTGGATGTGTTAGAATTTATCTTCCAATATTATTACATAAACCAATTCCAAAGTAGCCTCAAACTTGAATTATTTATTTCATTATAACAACAACCTAATGGGAAGAGATCAAAAATTTTGTGAAGTGTGAGCCCCAGAGAATGTATCATGACAGTGTTTTTTGGTTTTCTTTCTCAATATTCTGTACAAGAAAACTGCAGTGTATTTTAGCTAAAAACAGTTTAAACCTAATGGAAATCTCTGTGTGAGCATAGGTAGAGTTTACCATGAACTGACTGCCACTTGTCCTAAAGTAAAATAACTTGGTTTTCTTTCTCCATTGTCTATACAAGAAAAGTGCTAGAATAACCCTTGATAGGAGAGCAGTCTCTAGATTTACCCTAAATGAATTGGTGAGAAGTAGCTCACCAATAGTAGTAACCTTTAGAGGGCACATTAAAGGATTGCAGGAGTTTGTGCTCTCAATCTCCTTTACAGGAACCTGGTTTTTCTCCTGTCCCTGGGAAAGCTGGAGAAAGCGAGGCTGATTTTGGTTCCAGTGCCATCAGGAGATTCCCTTGCTCCCACCTCTCAGTGCCCTGCTCTTGTGCTGGCAGGACAATTCCTGTGCTCTGGTGAGCCAGGCAGAGATCCAAGGCAGAAGGAGCTTTGCAGTCACTGTTCAGCCACATCAGCTGGCTGCTGTGCCAGGACATGGGGCAGGCAGGAGCAGCATGGCAGGGATTCTTGCACTGCCCTGGAGATGGTGCTGTTGGAATGTGTCCTGTTCCTGCACTGTGCCTGGGATTCCTTCTGCCCTTCCTTTGGAAGGACACAGGTCACTGATCTCTCATTCACTTATTCCAAAAAGCATGTTTACTCTTTAGTTTTCTTCGAGTCACAATGATGTTGGTTAAAACCATATCTCAGAATTTTCCCCAGTGAAAACTGGAATTTTCCAAATGTTAGAATTGGAATTTCTTCTTTCTGCCAATATTGTTCCCTGGTTTGTACAAATTTCAAAGAAAATACGCTGAGGTGCTGAGTTGTGGGAGCACTGGGCAGTGGGTAATTTTATGCTTCAGTTCTTATATTCTTGGTGTCTTGAGTTATTTAGGGTTTTTTAAGACTTTTTGATGTTGTTAATGAGACAAAGTGAAACCTTATAATGCCACAAAATTGAAGGTTTTTATTGTTGTTTAAGGGGTTTGGCTTTTGTTTTTAATATCCTGGTGGGTGAGAATCAGGATTTCTAAATGCCATTTTTGCACAAGCAGGAGCCATATCCCACGAGAAGCTAAGCTTGTTTTGTGTTAACCCTCCAGGTATTAGTACAAGGTTAGCTGTAATTCAGGCTAAAATATGTGCATGGAAAAGATGTTTAGAATGTTCACTTAAGCCTGAAGAGGCTGAGAGGAAAATGGATGACCTGAAGATAGCAATCATTGAACAGGACACTTCCCTAACTCAGAATGCCAAGAACAGCAAGCTCTCTGGAAAAACAAACTGATGACCTGGAAAATAAGATAAGCTTTAAAAATGTCAGATTACTGGGGGGTCTTGAAAACAAATTAAATGAAGATCCATTATTTCCTTTGCGATGGATTACAAAGCTGCTAAATATTGATAACACAACCACAAAACAGCTGAAGGTATTTCAAGTTATCACTAGAAAGGTCAGTTTTCCCTTTGAACAGCACTTGCAAAATAGTCAGTTTTTCAGAAAGCTGAAAATTATCTCTCTGTTATACGAAGAAACTTGCTTTTGGTTTCTCAGTGTGATTGTTTCTGTTTGATGGCAGGATGCACATATGCTAGTTCAAAAGGAGCTAGCAAATAAATGGTGTGTTAAATTTACCAAAAATCCGTAGATAGATTAATGTTTGCTAAAAATCAGCAGTCATGTCAGTTTTATCATTAATTAGAATGAGAACACCTTTAGTTCATGAAGCAGCAGTTGTTCTCTAAAATTGACCAAAAGATAACATGATATTTGTGGCCTGAGTCACTGTAATTGATGAAGGTGGTACAGCACAGCATGCAATCCACTCATCACAAGCTGAAGAGAGAGATCCTTCAAAGGCTTTGTTATCTTACAGACCAGAGTGATCCTATTGGAGTTTCACAA
This sequence comes from Rhabdornis inornatus, assembly GCA_013397075.1. NCBI lineage: Eukaryota > Metazoa > Chordata > Aves > Passeriformes > Rhabdornithidae > Rhabdornis > Rhabdornis inornatus. The sequence goes on along the minus strand of VWZS01001844.1, from coordinate 146,185 downwards.
GATAAAGGCTTCTCCTCTCCCTCACTGAGACATCAGTGCTCATACCCAGCAGCAACTTGTTAGATTGAGACATTTCCTAAAAGCAAAGTGCAGCACAGAGTCCTGCTGCTTCCTTGGCCGTCTTCATAAAGCACATCAGAGCTGAACTAATGTGATCTGGGCACAGCCATCTCCATTTCAGTTACAGGTTAAACTCAAGAGTTTCCTTTCACAGCTGCAAGTCAGCCATAACTTTCCTTTATGGGATCTATGGGCCACTCTTGGATGATGTGAAGGTAAAACTCTGGTTTTCCTGAAATACTTCCTTCAGGTAGGGAGGTCTGTATATTTATTTTGTTCTGGTTCAGATAAGGAAGCACTTCTTCATAGCTAAATTTGTGATCACCAATCTAATTCCTAAGATTTTGTTAATTTTTGCAAAAGGATTTGAGCTCATAACTGATAGATCTGAGCTCTGTATAGAGGAATATGAGTATTGTGACAGAGCACTCAGTAGAAACAATGGAAATCACCGTTCTTCAAAAATGTAGTCATACATTAAGATCAGGATTTCATCCAGAGACAGGCAGGAATAACTGCCACTGCCACATTCCACTTTCCACTGATCCAGTCCTGCAGATTCCACAGCTGCTTCAGAAGCTGCTTGGGAAGATAACAAAATCTGTGAAATCACAGTGGGGCTCTGTTTAAAACAAAGTCCTTCGCAGTTTGGAGGGCTTCTAGTATAACTCTTAGGGTGAGGTTCTCACATGAACACAGAAGCTTTTAGGTACAGCCTGAGTAAATTGATGAGAATTCAAGGATGTTATAAATGAAAAGAAATTTCTTGCTTGAGCAAGTCTACTGAAATGGGAGAAATTCTCCCTGAAAATGTAAAGTGTATCAGCTCTTCCTTCTTGTCAAACTCATGTTAGGGCTTTTCTTGTCTAGGTATCAGCAAGCGCTACCTACCTTACTCAGCAGTGCTTAGCAGTGATTTTAAAAGTATTAACTAGCTATCTTCTACATTTCATCAATTAAAAACTTGTGAGATTTTTCTCTAGAACATTTTCCAGTTCTAACAGAATTGGAAATTCTGCATGTGCATTAAGCAATAAGTTTGATAATGTTTTATGTGAGAACTTGTAAACATCAAGAGCTGTTAAAGATCCAAGTAGAAGGGACTTTACCATTTATTATTTTATAAATTTAGATTAAGAAATGGTAAATCATGTATTATTGTTGTTCTTAACTCCTCTAATACAGTCTGTAAAATGGAAAGGCTGAGAACCTAGAATGGATAAAGAAAAATATCTTCTTTATAATGCACAGTTAATCTGTGAAACTCATTGCCATTAAGTTTCAGTGACACTAAAGAGCTTAGCAGGATGTCTTTACTGGATTATCAAGTGTACTCCCTTTATCCGTGCAAACATCGCATTATACAAGATCTTAAAAAAAAATTCTAAAGCTTCAGGATTAAGCCAGCTTCTCAATAATCAGAATTAGGAATGAACTTCATAGCTTAGCTGTTTCAGGTTGTCATTTGAGAAGTTTGTTTCACTTTCCTCTTCAGTGACTTTTTGTGGTGGTGAGGAGGGACTGAGCTGCAGGAGCCTCTGGAATGTTTCCTGTATCCATAGTGCCCTCTGACTGAAAGCTGGGCACTGCCTGTCTCTGCTCAGTGCTTTGCAGGAATAAAGTGGTCAGTGTTCTGAGGAGCAGTTCCTGGGGAAGGTGGCCTCTGACCTCCCTCCAGCCATTAACCTCTGCATTTTTCCTCCAGCATTATTCAGTCAGTTTAGGCTTTATATTGGCTTTATTAACTTAAAAGTGCAGGGCCTGAGGGCATCTCAAAGCACTCTCTTTGAAACTAATATAGCTACAAATTCCACAGTTGGGTTTTTGTGTGTGTAAAACACAGTCCTCTTCCTTGTCATCTCCAGCTGTACAGCTGCCATTGATTGCTGCTGTGTTGATGTCCACTCAGGGAGCAGATCAGGGTCTGTGCTGGCTCCAAGGCCACATCAGCTTTTCACTGGTTCTGTCACTAATTCCTGTCACTGGGATTTATGTGCTGTCTTGCACAGAACTGTGTTCCCTCACCTTGGCATCTGGATCTGACCCTAATTCAGGAATACACACAATCACTTCCTGTAAGGGTTCCACTTTATCTCCCTCATATTCATTTGCTGTTTATTAATCACTGTAATTGAGCAGACATGCTCTGAATAGAGGAGAACACAGGTCACACAAGAGCTGTGATTCCAGTGTCCTCACCAAAATTAACTTGCTACACAGGCAGCTTTCTGGATCCTACTGTTCCCAAAAGACCGAGGCGAGTTAGACCACATAATCTTCTGGCTATCCTCCAAAAACCATGGAGGAGGAGAGCCTGAAGGAAAGAGAGGCATTTGTCCCTGCAGAAAAATAACACTTTTAAAACAGTTTTGAGCCCATGCACACGTGAATGTCAAGTATTCGAATTCAGTGGGGTGTTGTCTGAAGGACAGTCATTTTTATGGCAAGTTTTGTTGCTACACATAATCTCAGCTTCTTAGGAAAACAAACATGTTCTCTGCATGCAGAGGGCTGCTTCCTCCACTAACTGAATAGTTGTTTAGCTTCAGCCACTTGTGCCCGAGGAACTGTTCTCTAAGATAATTTCTGTGAAGTTTGTTTTTGAAATATAAAAGGGAAGAGAAAAAGACTTGGACAGAGGAGACTGTGCCCACTATGGCAGATGCTAAATATGTGCTCTTATGCAAGGCATCAAAGAATCCATCCTGGCAAAATATCTGTAAATATCCCAAATAAGGAGATAGCTTTAAGTATGACTTGCTACCAACAAGGAGATAGAAAGTTACACAAAATCAGGCTTTAATGGTTCTAGTCTGAGAGAACTGCCTGTTTATCAGCTGCTCCCCTTTCCTCGAAAAACCGGTCATTTTAACTGTTTAGTTCATGAAGCAACTGGGGATTTGGTTCCTGTAGCTCCCTGAGTGAGGATGGTTCCCCCTTTTTATTCCTGCTGTGTCCTGCCAGCACCACTGAAGGGCTTGACATTTGCACTGAGTACATAGGCTTGATCTCTGTGTCCTCAGCGTTAAGATACTGGGCAGCATTTCCCCATGGGTTTCATGACCTGACCTCTAATTGTTGCGGTTTAAAATGTATTCTTTTGAGGCACTGAGTACAGATTTGAGATACTCTCTTACTGTTAACAATAGGTTAGCGTTACTTCCTAAAACTCCTGTGGAGAGCTGGACGTGCTGTTGCGGGGCAGTAGCCATGAGTAAGGCCATAGCCCTCATTCCAGAGCAGTGATGCAGCAGCTGCCTGTCCCTGCAGGGAGGCAGTGCAGGAGTTAAGAAGGCAGGGCTGGATGTGCCCGGCTTCCCGGGGCCTTGGCAGGGCCCAGCCCCCGAAGGTAAACACTAAGGTGCAGTAGGTGTATCAGTCTGTGCAGAGTTCAGCCCTCTTGCTCACAGCTTGCACAACTTGTAGCACACCAGAACACTGTGGAATCAATGGCTCGCCAGAGTTTCAAGACATGATTAAAAGACTCAAGAAGGCCCTGAAAGAATTTCCTTTAATGGGGAATTGTGTGAGTGAGTACAGTGGGTGAGTTGGTATTTTTTTTCTTTCTTCCTTTCTAGCTGTTGGTTTACTTTGGCAAAATGCTTCTGAGCTTAGGTTTAGCTTATGTGCTTGCATGTGTCTGGTTTGGAGAATGAGTATGTTCTTACCTCACCAAGTGATACTAAAAAGTTACTTTGAGATGTGGTAATTCCTGGTTTGTGGCAATGGCAGAACTGGGAAACTATTAGAACCTATTTCTTCTTAAAGAAAACATTCCTGTTGAGGAATGCAGGTATGTATATTATTTACAGCAACTACAAGTCTTCAGTTAAATTATCCTGAGAGCCTTGTTACTGCTTTAATTTTATGTCTGCTTTACTCTGAAATTACTGAGGTTAACACTTTCATGTGGATATATTTATGGCACATGGAATGTTCTTCACACCATTCCTATGCATGGTACTAAAATTGAACAAAAAATGTTACGCTGATTAAAGATTACATCTTTTTGAACTTACGCCATTTTTTCTCTTTTACTAACAAGTTCTAATGAGTTTGGTTTGTGTCAGCCTGCAGTTAAAATTCATGAGTCTGAGCAGAAACAGCATGTCACACTGCACCGTCCTGGGTCTTGTCATGCAGAGCATTGGCATGTTTGAATTTTGTACTTGGGATTGCTACAAGATTGTGTCCCAGGATTTTCAGGATTTTGGCTTTGCCATAGACATATACTTATCATTTATGTTAACTCTTTGTGGAAGTTTGAAATCCTTATCACAAAAAATAAGTGTCTCTACAGATACCCGATGTGCTGATCATTTTTTGATGGAAGTGTGTTACTCTTGTCCCTAATGGAAGCCACAAGTAGTTCAAATTCTTGCTGTTGCATTTGATCAGGCTGTAGTAATAAGAACTAGCAAACAGCACATATGCTCTTGAGATTTGGCCTGTAATGAGTATTTGTTTCTGCAAGTGGGAGAACATAAAGGCATGGAAATATTTTTGCTCTGACATGTTTTTGTGGCATATTATTGATAATTGCTGCTATATTTTAAGTATGATTGTGGGGTTTTATTAAATCTCGACATTTTTTTCATGCATATAATGCACAACTTTTAAATTATACTGCAATAAATATATCCATGGAAACCAACTGAATGCACGATTTTCAGAGTCCTGTGCTATAAGTCATCACAGTTTGATTAAAACTTCATAGCTAAGAGCAGGCACAGAGGAATGTCTTCAGTGCCTTTTGCAGTTGGCCTAATGCAGATGAATTTTAATGGTGGAGAATTTTATATGGGAAAGAGATTATTGGCCTAAATGAGGTCTGTTTCCCAGAGTGTCAGCTCCCAAAATCCTACCAGTATATGAAAATGTATCAATGAAGTTTTATGAATTTATTGGGACTTAATCCCCCTTGCTATACCTTGTTATATTTGCTTGAGGCACAATTGTTTGCACTGGTAAAAAGCACCTTAAACTCTGCTGCTGTCCTGAGTCCCACATACTTCACCCAGAATCATGCCTGCATATTTATGAGTACGGATGTTGATGTCAGCCAAGCTGTAAAACATTTTATTGCACCTTTTATATCAAAGGCATGAACTATTATATATAATCATGATAATAGTAACTGACATGTTACTATTTCGGTCACAAGTTGTTTCTTCTCGTTAAGGAAAATAAAAACTGTAGGTAATCGTTCTTAGAAAAGGAGGGTGAAAGAACGAACTTCTTTCCCAGTTCATTTCCCTTCCCGAAGACACTTAGTGCCCGCCCTGGCGTTCTGCCAGCAGGATCTTGTGCCCAGCTGGGATCTGCAGGTGACCTTGTTGTGTTTGTTTCAGTCAAGTGCCCGATGACCCCACCCTGGAGGAGTTGTCCCCTCGTGTCCCCAGAGCCGTGTTTGTGAAGCAGGACAATGGGGGCAGCGCCTCGGTCATCCCGGTCTCATCTGTGCCTGCCCGTGGGCCACTGGGGGAGGAAGAGAAAGAAGAAGCTCCAAATTCTCCTGATCTGAGTACCTGCAGTGCTACATACAGCAATCTAGGTGAGTGGACTCCCACAGGAAAACACAGGAATTGGGTCAGATTTTGGATACCTTTCCAGGGTGTCAAGAGCCTTTTCTTCTGGACAGCTCAATACATCTTCATAAGGGTAGCTTTTAATGCCTAACTGTTTAATATTGATTTACAGAAAATAAAGATATATAGTCTCATTCAGAGATCATAACCAAGAAAGTGAAGATTCAACAAACTCAAAGGTTTGTTTTCCCAGAATTTAAACCAGTCTTCTAATTGTCCTTAGCGATAAACATCTCAAATGATTTTTAAAAGAAACATTATTTTATCTCTTTGGAGGAATTTTTGTTAATGAGGCTTAAAATACAGAGCAAGCTACCTAATTTCTTTAGAAGGAATAAATAAAATTCAAAATTTTTCCAAACTTCAGCAAAAGATAGGGCTTTTTATTTTAGAGCATCAATAACTGCTAAAATTTTTGTACCCATCTTCTGTTGGCTAAAACTGTTCTTATCCTAGACAGAGAGTTTACTTTTGCTCCTTCCCAATGAGATGTGAATGTCCTGCAGGTACTACTCAAAGATTACTGAATTCCTGACTCATTAAAGAGATCCAAGGATGCAGGGCTTCTCTGGAAGATAAGGGAGCAGATAAAGCAGCATCTCCCGATGCACAGTGTCAGTATTATCAGCCTAATTTTCTCAAGCACTTTGATTTGCAGTACTGTGAATTCAGGGATTCCAGGTTTTCTAGAACAACAAAATCTCTCATTTATTTACATTCCAGGATATCCGAATACATGTTTTTTGAACATCCCAATCCTGTAAACACAGCAACTTATTAAGCATTTGGCCAAGAGTAAACTGATTGTGTTGAGATGGCTCATGAGTACAGGGGGTTTGGCATGTCCACACAGGTTTCAGGGATCAAGGACTAAACTTTACACCCTCAGGTGCATACATTCCTTGGACATTCAGTGAAACTGTTGCATTTTTTTGCTTAAATGCAAATTAGTGGCAAGCTTATTAGTGCATTTTGCTATTAAAACATTAATTTGGTGTTGTTTTATAAAGCATAAGGAGGAAAAATATCCTGTCCAAGTGTGATGCTAACATCTACCAAGAAGCTCTTCCTCTAAGGAAGAAAACTGAAATCTGTATCTTGGTGAATTACTCATAGATCTAATGAATTATTTTCGATTTAGTGAGATATATATCTGTATCTATATTTGCTGTATTTAGAAGAAAGGGACATTGCAGACACATTCCAGGCAGTTAAGGTCTAGCTACATCAGAACTACTTGTACCACATTTATCCCATGCAGCAAAATACCATCCAACACTGGAACAGCTTGCCCAGAGAAGTTATGGGATCTCTGTCTGTGGAGATATTCACAGCCCAGCTGGAGATGATCTGGACAACCTGCTCCAGCTAACTGTGCCTGACTGTCTCAAGAAATCCCTTCCATCAGTCCTGGCCTGTATTAGTGCTGTTGCTAAGTTTGAATGTTCCTTTTTAAAACCATGTAAAAGTCAGCCCCTTAGCAATTTATTCAAAATCTTCTCCTCATCGTTGGTTCACTGTGAGTTTGCTGTCTCCAGAGTAACCTTCTGGTGTGAAAGAGTTAAGTTAGCTCTGGGGCTTGCCTGCCTCTGGCTGGGAGAGCTGCCTGGTGGTAGGAGCAATGCTTCCCTAAATGGCACTGAGCTCCCTGGCTGCCCTTCAAAGCTTCCTGCTTTACTCAAGCAACCTCACTTTCTAATTCAGATGGCAACAGAGAGATTTCTAGGTAGGGACAGAAAATAATTCCTACTTGTTTCCACATCGTGCATCACCTACGCAGCAAAATCTTATCTTTTGTAGAATTCACAACTACTGGTATGTGAAACTGGAAGAAAGGATAATATGAGAAGTTACATCACATTTGACTCTTGCCTCACCTGCAATTAGAGCTACATGCTACAGTTTGTAAAATATATCAGATGAACACCACAATTTTCAGCATAATGCACGATGTTCACTTTTTTAACTAATCTGATACATATTCTATGTATTTTATTAAAAAGCTGATTATATGTCTCTACTTTGACAAACAGCTAATCTTCAGTTCTGACATATCATCATGAACAGAAATAACTGCAAGCCTTGGTAAATTTTCATCTGCAGTCAGGTAATAGTTTATATCAGGTACTGCCCTCAAATATATTTGGTTTGGCCTTCCAAGAGACAAGCCTTACAAAACAGAGGATTCTCCTCCAGGAATCAGGTGCAACATAGAAGAGTTGGGGCTTTTCTGAGATCCCACTATGATGCTAGGATAAGGTGTGTTTCTGGCTGTAGAAATAGGAGGAAACTTGAGTAGGAAGAGGGAGGTTCTTGACTGCCATGGTCACAGTCAGGCTCTGATGCCCACAGTTTAGGAAGAATGTTTTAAACATTGCACAGGCTCTAAAGAAAAGCTTTGCAAATGCCTGGTATTGTGGCAAGCACTCCATAGGGACTAATTCAGAATCTGAATCCATTCAGTTTATCAAAGTAAGTCTGGCTTGATCAGGTGTGGGTGCTCATGTCGTGAGCAGAACTGTGATGAGGGAGACCTGTGCTATCAACTATTTAACAAAACCCAGAGGCTGCCACTTGAATCAAGATGAAGAAACAAATGTTCAAATGTGTAAAGGATGTTTCTTTTGTAAGGGGTCCTTTTATTGTTGCAGAAGTTAATTCAGGTAAGCCCTGTAACTGATGATAAGGAAGACAAAGCCTTTCCTTTACAAATCTTTAAATTGTTCTGTCTTTGTCTGAATTTGTTGGGGAAATTGACTTCATTGAATTTGCATGGCTGTAAGTAGATTAAGGTATTCTCAATATACTCAGGATAGTACTTCTGCCATTGAAAAAAGAATAGGTTATTTCATTATCAGCTGTTTTTCTCTTTACACCTAAAGAAATGGGGGAAAAAGGAGGCTGAGTTCTTAGGCTTTGTGACTGCTGACATTGGAAAAAAATCCCAATCACAGCATCTGCCATGGGGCATTGCCTCAGTCAGTTAGTTAGACCAGGGCAGAAAACAGTGCTTTAGCCAGGCTGTAAATAAGGTAATGAGATCACTGTTGATGAAAACTGACATTTCAGTGACAGACAGTGATTATAGCATCAGTCTGGTGCACTTTGTATAATACATAATTAGCACAGGTAATGTCTAGCATGGTGTAATGGAGGGTGGGCAGCAAGACCTGACAAGTCACCAAGCAAACAAAGTGAGGCTTCTCTTATCTGCATCTCACAAGAGACCTGTGCCCAGTCTCAAACTATTGCTGAGACACTGGAGGTGCATCACAATGTTACTTAACCAATGTTAGTTTTCCTTTCTCTAACATATATCATCATTCTGGTAAGATTTTTATCTATTAAATTGACAATAAATGTGTAAACAAAGCAGGATTTAATGCAAATCTATGTACAGGACAGTTTTATACAATAGTGCTATACATGGACAGCATTTATTGAAATTGAGCTGTGAAGCATGCTGGTAGCTTTTGCAGTGGCTGGAAGGTACTTGATGCATTTGTGGGTTTTTTTCATGGTTTGGTTACTTTTATCAGTCAGGATAAGTGTTTATTAAGGAGTGATGTCAGATTTGATAATTTCAGCAGCTAACATAAATAGGCTGCAATGCGAAGTCCAATGATAAATCAGTTACCCAGAAAAATTAAATTTAAATGCCTTTCTCAGAGGCCTTTCAGAGTTTCAGAACTCTGCATGGTGTCTGGAGACTTAAGCATTAATATTTAAATAGTGTAGTGAGATTCTATAATGGAAGATCTTATTGAACTGTGGAATTATTTAAAGCTCTCTAGAAATCTGCTGTCTGTAAAGAGTTAAATTTTTTTCTGTCATTGAGCAGTCTGGAATCCACTTAAAAGATCTCTCAAACCGGTAGCTTAATATTGTCCCTGTTCTTCCTTTTCATTTTGCCTCTCAAGAGTGTGGCTCAGGCTGAACTTGCAGTGTTGGAGAGTCTGTGCAGTAGGTAAGGAAATGATGAGTTTAGGCAGGCAAGGGGAGAAGGAAGGGATAGGCAAGAGAAAGAAATACTAGCAGAGCATTAATTTCTATGCAAAAGGACATTCTTGTGCCTTTGACAGGGACAACATTTAAGACAATCTTTTTCTTGCTAGGCAATGAATTTATAAAAATTGGGCCATGTAGTTTCCTGGCATGCTTGGGGAAAGCTGAGCTGGAAAGAGTGGCCCCATGGCTATGAAAGAAATGTACAGTGTTAGAACTCAGCATAGAAACAATGCAGACATGAAACTTTTGAACTGGATAATACAGATGGTTAGATTTCAATATGGAAAACTTGTTCTTGTGGGAAGAAACTACACTGTAACAGAGCATGTTACACAAACTCATTTTTCTCAGCTGAGAGTACTTGAAACAGTAACTACAGAATGACTTGTACATTCAGTTCTCTGGAACCTGCCACCCCCTCCAGACATCTGAAAAAACAACTTCTGGTTATGAAAACCTTCTCCAATTCCGTTTGGATGACACAGTGCCAGTAGCTATGCAAAAGCAATACTGGTTGCAGTCTCAACACTCTCCTCTGTGTGAATGGCTTTTGGAGGACGGAGCCATTAAAGCAGACAGAAAATAAGAGAATCAAGCAGTAACAGTCTTATAAATCTTACCTTTCCTAGGGAGGGCTTCTGCTGCTGCTGCTCAGGATGTGCATCTTGCTCTAATTTGTTTCCTTTTTTCCCTCTAGCACCTGTGCATCCCTGGATTAGCAAGTCCCACAAGCAAGGCATGTTAGCAGACTGCCTCCTGAATAGTGTCTCTGTCAAACCCCAGCAGTCAGGCCGTCTCAGCAGAGTGGGGAAGAGGGTGAGGAGGAGAAAATAGGCAAGTTGATCTTTAGCACAGTGCTGCTGGGGAGAAGTACATAGGTCACAGATTTTGTAAGAGTGAGCAGTTGTGGAAGAGGACATGTTTGCGTGAGTAAGAGAATTGGATACAAAGTAGAAATGAACTTGTCTCAGGATTAAGCAAAAGGCACCTGGATGTGTGCCTGGCATGCAGACATCAATCCTGCTTTTGACTTGGAATCGCACCACACTTCCTTCACCTCTGCAAAAGGAACTTCATGAGAGAGTTCCTGTAGTGCCCAGCTGGCACCAGAATTCGATGCTGCAGCACTGCAAACACTCACTGCAGTACAAAGCAGCAGTAGGGTCCCCCGAGCCCTCCAAGAGCAACCTTTACAGTCATTTGCTCTCTTCCCTGAATATCAGGTATGTACAAAACTGATAGAATTTCCTGCTCAAAACTGGTTTTTTAAAATACTGGAATAGCCAGGCTTATCATTAAATCCATAAGGCTCTTCTGAGGGTTTCTGGGGCTTAAACCTAAGATAGGGATAGGGATTTCATTTGGGATGTTGTCTCCTTGGAATGATTGAAAAAAGAACAATTGTTAAGGAAGCAGGGTGCAAGGCTGTTTTGTTTGTGGATAGATAGAAAAACATGATCCTCCCTGATCTTCTGAAATGAGGAGGTGTATTTCAGCATTCTAACCCAGCACTGCAGGGTTTGGTACATCCTGGCCTTGTGGGTTTTGGGTTCTGTAGTGTTCATAAAAACTGTAACAACATATCTTAGCATGCCAAGGAAGCTGATGTTTCTTTCTTTTTGCAAACTATAAAGTCATTAATTATGGATTGAAGTGATTCAGTCTGAATCTTAGATCAGATCTGAATCTTAGATCCCCCGAGTCTGGTTCAACATTCCAGTTTAGTCCTCTCTTAACAAGGATTTGGTGGGCTTGGCAGGGTTAGGTTAACAGTTGGACTCTGATCTTAAAGGTCTTTTCAGCCTAAATCATTTTATGATTCAGCATGTTATAAATAGTCAAATAGATATAGTGTCTGTTCCCTTACTAGAAAAGATGCTCAGCTGCAGTTATTCAGAGCATCCACTTCAGGTCTGCTGTTTTCAACTGTCAGAGTTGGCTTCCTACCTCACCATGATAGTCAGTGAACCTCCCAGGAGAAGTAGAAAGCTTATAAAAAAATAATTTCTCAGAAAAGAGCAGTTGATTGGAAAGATCTCATTTTGATATGAGTAACAACAGTTTAATTGTCCCAGAGGAGCAAGTTGGTCATTTGTATTGTGTGTTTATTAGTTTTTATTCTCTATTATATTATTGTAATTTACTTATTCTGCATTTCCAAGGACTCTGGCACTTATGAAACATAAATGCGCTTTATAAAAGCCATCCAAAACACATGACAGGAAGTTTATCTTCCCTGGATTCACACAAATGTCTGAAACTAGAAATTCCAAGCTTGTGTGTACATAACTTGCCATTTGGAATCTCTTGAGTGAAGCCAGGTCTGGCTATCTCTGAACGTAACATTGCCAACAAAGGTACCCATGGCAAGTAAGGAAGGGAAATGCATTAGAGAAGTTACTGTCAGGGGGAGGGCTCAAGAGTTTTAATTGCAGAAACTATTTCTGTCAAAATATGATCCTACTCTTGATGGCAACACACTTGTCAACTTGAGTGAAAGTTGGCTTAACTTCCTTGATTTCACTGTGTGAATGTGCTGGGGCGATCCTGAGTGCCTGATGTGACCACCAGAGTACCTAACTGAGTATCTAAACAGTGTCATTTATGTCTGGCACTGTCTGGGTTCCGTTCTGAAATAGGATTTTCAGCCTGTCTAGTGCATTTCCCAATTGTTTTATGGACTGTTATCCACCCTTAGCTTTAGCACATTTGAATGAAAGTAAGGAATAATATCACAGTCAGTTGACTGCAGAAGAAATTATAGGACACTGGGTGTTATTGCTGAAACTGGCCAAATTGTCAAATTGAGGTTTGGTTTTTGCTTGCAGTTCTTGTTACTGATCTGTTGGATGTAAAATGGCGGCACTGCTAGCACTGAAGCTGATTTCAATATATATGCCAAAGTCAAATCAAGGCCGGCTGGATGTAATTAGATATATATGATGCTGATTTGGTCATTTACTTTCAAATTAGTTCATCTTTTCATGTATGTATATAGGGGTTTTTGTAACATTGTGGGGGCGGGTCCTAGTCAGGGTTTTTGCCTTAAACAACTTTGCAGAGTGCAAACAGGAGCAGCACATATGAAGTACTTTAATCTTCTCTTACTATTATCTTATTCCACAGGGCAGTCCAGAGCAGCCATGATCCCTCCAAAACAGCCAAGGCAACCCAAGGGAGCTTTGGATGATGCCATTGCCTTTGGAGGACTGGCAGACCAGGAGACAGTGAACAACTTGCAGCCAACACCACCTCCACTGCCAAAGAAAACAATTTTGAGAGCAAACACAGAGCCAACTCCCCGAGATCTGCAGAAGCAGGCTCTGGAGAACAACCTGTGCATCATGGCCAATCCCACCTATGACATTGACACCAACTGGGAAGCGAGCAGCGCCTGTTCCTCGGTCAGCCTGGAGCTCAAGGTGCTGGACAATGAGTCAGGAGATTCCTTGGACAGGCCAACAGAGAAGCTGAGGGCAACCACCTCAGCAACTAACAGTGTTTCCAGCCTAACCACTATCAGTATTAAGGAGCGCTGTTCCAACAGCATGGAGTCCCTGACGGGGAGGCGCCTGTCGCAGGCCAAGCAGGGCCGAGGTGTCCAGAAGCCGCAGAGACAAGCACTTTACCGAGGCATCGAGAACAGAGAGGAGGTGGTGGGCAAGATCCGCAGCCTGCACGCCGACTCGCTGAAGAAGCTGGCACTGAAATGCGAGGACCTGTTCATGGCCGGGCAGAAGGACCAGCTGCGCTTCGGCGTGGACAGCTGGTCGGATTTCCGGCTCACCAGCGACAAGCCGTGCTGCGAGGCGGGCGATGCCGTCTACTACCCCGCGTCCTACGCCAAAGATCCCCTCAACAACTACGCAGTCAAGGTAAGAGGGGCTGCAGAAACCCCAGGGATCGGTGGCAAGGTGTGACAGCAGCCATATTCTGCAACGCTTCCAGTGGTGATAGGGCCTACTGCTGGCAGATGGGAGAGAAGGAACATTCCCACCCATCTGTGGCATTGGTATCTGCTTATATCTTTTTATTGCAGCTCCAAAATGACTGAAAGAGAAATCAACACATCTTAGTCTTTCCTGTGGTCATTGCTTAATGACATTTTGAAGGATAAGCTGTATTATTTTAACATGTGTCAGCAGTTTTTTGGAAACTCACAATGACAAAATCCTTTGATTCACCTGCATACAGAGGAAATTAAATCACCATTCCTAGTTAGGAAAGTTTTCCTAAAAAATGGAAAAGTTGTCCATTTTCAGGGCCAGGTAGTGTTAAATGTAAATTCTAGGGTAATAGGCCTTTCTGTTCTTATACAAGGTCTTAGATTTTCACCAGTGCTCATTACCAGCCTTTCAAAAGCTCTGCCTAGCCATCAGTGTTTGCCTTATAAATTCTTCAGCTAACACATTAAAGAAATAAGATTTACTAGATTTACTGCTAATATATGAGCGCCTAGCTGGCAGCTATCTCACCAGTTATTGTTTTTTTCATGGACTTCTATATAGGTAGTTCTTTCTGAGTGCTCTATCTCTGCATTTCTCAGTGCTTATCTGGTAGGAAGACAGTGAGAAGGACAGCTAAGTCTCATAGCACTGTCAGGCTTCCTGTGTGACCTTGAGTAAGTCACTGAACTTCTGACTCCTTGCTGAAACTGAGATAAAACATTTATTACCTGACACAGATGTCTGAGGCCTGACCTGTTATTCCTTATATTTGACATTCTCAAAAGGGTGGTGCTTTACAGGAACAAAATGTTGTTACCACTCCTGTATGACTGTTCACGAGTAAGATATAAAAAACTTGAAGGTAAGATTGGTGCAGCCATCATGTTACTCTGAGACCTGGAAAGGTATCTTTTTAATGCAGATATCTGGGTCTAACCATTTATATTGCATTAATTATTAAGGACTTCTTATTGGAAAAGCTGTGACATTAAATATAGATGTCTTGGAGCTGCCATGTCCAAGGAAGAGCCAGACCATGAGTGTATCTGGCAATCAGCTGTGGTTCAGAATCAGCATCTGGCATTGCTCATTGGAGGGTTTTGCTTTAATACAATGATGCAAAATGATTGCTTCTAGGGCCCAAAGTGGTATTTGTCTATACAGGCGGGTTTGAGTTATCACTAACGTGATATCTCTTTGCACATCATGGATGTGCCTTTAAAGTATTCCCTGTGTATTGTTCTGTTATCTCCTGTCCTCCAAAATACATTTCCCTCGTAGAAAGCCAGAGAGGAGAAAGAACAGCAGTGCAACATGGTCAAATAGGTGCTAAATTTTCTTTTTCATAATTCAGGTGTCTTTAAAATAGTTCTCTGACTACCAAGGTTTATTGCGTTGTAATAGATGCAGGTGAAGTATCCACAAAATATCCTTGAGCTGGAGGTCACCAGGAGCTGTCGTGCTGTTACGATGAGAGGAAAAGTTCCTCTTGAAAATACCCCTCTGGCACTTCATGTGATAGAGGAAGGTGTTGGCCCCAAGTTGATCTTTGACTTAAAAACCATCAGTCCGGGATCAGATTTGTCCAGAAGCTCATAACCACAGATTGCTGTTTCATTACACAGAGATTTGGGGATTTTAGCTTTAACAAATATGCTAGTTTTTACTACCAGGGGTGTTTTTTGTGTGAGCCAAATTACACAGTAATCTACCTTCAACAAATAACCTATGTCTTCCTGCCACTTTAAATCCCTCGTCCCCAAAGCGTGGTGGAAAAAGCAGTGAGATGAAAATTACTGGTGTGCCAATTGAATCCAAAACAGTCTTCCTGTTATTTTGGATCAAGTCTTAGAAATACACTTTGAAAGTGTCTATGGAGCCACAACTCTGGATGGTGTAAATTGATGTAGTTCTTTTGAGTTTTGCAGAACTACGCAAGCAACACTGGCTAACAATTCAGACAGTTCTTAAGTTTTATGATTTTAATATTAGATCTGAGAAATAATGACATAATGAGATTTTTTAAAATTATTATTCTCTTTGTAGAAAATTAGAGATTCACCCCCAAACAGTGCTAATAGTCTTGATACATAAAATTGGCATTTTAATATTCTATCTCCAAAAATAGAATTACAAAAGCATTGTTAAAAATTCAGCTTTGACCATTTAACTACTGCTGAATTAAATTTAGAAAGTGAATGATTTGTAGAGGTGAAGTTTTACATTCTGGTGGTTTCACCAGTAAAAGATGTTCTGATAAATTTGGTGGAGAACAAGCACAACTTGTTCTGTTGGGGGTGGATGTAAGAGGAAACATTCATAGGAGTGTGTTGTTTCACAGCACTTTATTATGCATTTTGCTTCAACTCTCACCTAATCTGCTAGTAAACACCCAGTGCAAAAATAGCTGCAGGAAGGCATGTGGAAATTATTTTGACTGAAACATTAGAAATAGTCATGATCGGAAAAGTACTTTTCCAAATGGAAAAATATAAGTTCCCTTTCAAGAAAGGTTTCCATAAAATTCCAGACCCTGAGGTGTTTTTCTTTCACCTAAGTGCAGTACCACCTTCTAAGCAGTTGGTAGATCTGGGGCAATATGGATAAACATTCCCCTGAAACCACAGTCTTATCAGTAATTCCAAGTATGTGGTGAAAAGGTTACACCAAAGTAAAAGCAGCACAGAGCACCAGCTCTTTGGACACAGCACATTGGATGAGTTCTGTTCTTAATGTCCTGACACAAACTGAATAAGGCACTGACGTGGCAGGGACGTCTTTTATTAAAAAATAAATAAATAAATTTGATTACTCAGAAGGAATAACAGACAATATAACTACTGTGTCAGTGACATAAACTACTTCCACTTTCAATATTAAACTCTCAAAGCAGACACTGTCCAGTATCACAGGCTGACTCACAGAAGCCATGATTCAGACAGAATCACGTTGTTTTGTTCACATAGAACAACAGCCATAAAACCCAGCTGGCTCTGGCCACAGGCACGTGTGGCAGTGCTGGGCAGGTGGGGTAACAGGAATTGCAAAGGTGCAGACAGCTCAGAAGGAGCAGTTCAGATGTATTGCTTTGATTGCTCTCCTAGCAGTAAAACCTTAGGATTCCTGGTAAGGCTCGTGTCCCAGGCATAAAACAGAGGAATGCAGAAGTAAGCAGCACTGGGCTGAACTCGGCTTGCACTTTCGTATTGCAGCTGACAAATATTTTCTAGTCATGTTTAGTTTGTCACAGTGTGCTAAGGTGGTTTTATTTGGTAATTCAGTTTCCTAGTGGAGCTTCCTGTCAGAGGAGCATTGTTGAAGGTTGTACCAGAACCTTGTACTTCAAATCAAAACAAAGCAATGTATATTCAACTTCCAGCCCATTCCCAGTCAGTCACAGCAGAATAGAATTCTGTGTTTTGGCACATCGTTAAAAAGTCAAAGCTCTATTCCAAGGCCAGATGAAGAAAATGAGGTCAATCAGAGATCCAACTGGCCTCCTTGGAAAACAAGGTTGTGCCAAGAACAAGTTATCAATTTGGGATTAGCAAGCTTTCATTCTACACAGAATTTCATTTGCAGTTGTCCCTCTGTGCAATACAACAAAGTGGCACAGATGGTACAGTCTTTGTGATCTTCTGTGTTCCTCATTTTCAGCACTTGTAAATTCATTTCCCACAATATTCATCGTGCTTTAAGTTTACTGACGCCGTGTAAAATGCATAGGACAGAGTGGAAATGAGATCCCTGCTGGGAAAGTGAGAGTCAGCTGATGGTACAGTAGGCTACAGGACTCATAAAGGGAAAAGAAAAGCTAACACAGAACATTTTGTAGAGATCTGAAATGTTCAAATCTTGCTTCTTGTGCGGGGAGCACTGAGGAAAATTGAAATGGCAGGATATAAAGAAACCTGTCCTGTCCCTAAAACGTGACAGACTTTTAGGTCACGTGGATGCATTAAAGAAAAGATACACGATGACTGTATCCAGTGAAAAGGAATATGGATACTTTGCATTCCTTCCTACTTGGACTCTCCTTTTTTCTCATTGAAGGGTGAAATGCCCTTCCATATGATGCTTTCTTGCATCATATGGAAGGGTATTTCACCCACATTGCTTCATCTTTTGAACAACCAGCTCTTTATCTGCTCATGAAATAAGGCTGGCCAAGCCCTTGTCAACACCTTCCTTTCAGCTGTTATCACATGCCATAACTTCATAGCTCAGCTGGATGTATTTCATTAAAGCAAATGGTAAATGACTGATTGATCCTACTTTCTGTGTTAGTGTTTTAGTCAAAGTATTTTCACCTTTTCTTCCTGTGCCAAAAAACAGGTATTCCGCATACTCTATATGTAAAGGGCACCAGAATTTCCATCTTTTTGAGCAGATGACTGGAACAGACAAAAGCTTTAAAAATGCAAAGGAAACTAGGCTGTATATTTTTCCCAGGTTTGACACAGAATTAACCATCAGAAGCAGAAAAGCAGCTCTGTGTCCACTCCTTTAGCAATTCATCACCAGCAGTTGAAAATACTTGCTAGGGAAGCCAATAAATTTCACAATTTGTTCCCTAATTTTTTTCAAATGTAAATACTGACTTTAGTCACATAACTTAGAGTCCAACTCAAGCCATTTTGAAAGTTTTAAGTCTTGGTTGTAGGTGATAGTGGAGTTATTCCAGTACAAAATGCTTGGGTGAGAATAATTACCCGTTGATGGTATTAATCACCAGTATTCACTACTCTATTGCAAAATGGTAATATAAAATAGGCTTCTGAGTAGAACCTGTAATGTAAAAGAATCTGAACAGTGCAATACAAAACCCCCAGAGTTACCTGAAGAGTAGCCAGACACTGACAGGAACATCAGATTATTGCAGGTCTGTGTTCTAGAAACTGCTTTATGAATTCAGACAGGTGTGTGATTTGTTATCACACTGAGTTTGGGTGCTGCCTCCAGACAGCCCAGCTTTCCCTTCCTCCTGACAATTGCAAAGTGCCCAGTGTACAGATTTTAGTGTTTGTGTAGTCAGCAATTTAATCAGCCTGAAATAACCCAGCTGCCTCTTTCACTTCTCACTTCATGGTGTTTGTAAACAAAAAGCAAGAAGCAGAAAATACATTTCAAATCAGATCTCAGCTCTCTTGTCTTTGTAGATACTGAATGCAGGTTCATGTACCCATCTACTTCTCTGTATTAAACAAGAGAACTGGAAGTTCCAAAACCCTTTTGTGGGATTAGAGATTTTTTTTCCCCCTGTATTGGTTAGATTCCTTAATAGCAAAATAAGGAGGGAAAATCTCTTTTAATGGATGCAGTCATTTTAGTATCAGTCTTTACCATACTATTTAGTATTTAGTGTCTGGTTTGTTGATTACTTAAATTCTGTTTTATTGATATGGAGAGGAGTCTGAAGCAAGACCTCATGTTTGAGAACTGATTTTGGGGCAAGTTTGGCCCTGCTGTGGCTTTCTGCTTTAGAGTGGGCACTGCTCTGAATGTTTTCAAGAATACATGGAATTAGTAATGTAACTTTTTCTTCCTGTGAAGTATTCTGAGGATCACTGGACACAAAGTTCTGTTCTGCTGAATGCTGGAGATGTCTCAGCTGGAATACTGAATTCATTATAGGCTGCCACTCTTCAGAAAGATCTAATACGTGGGGGAAAAGCAACACAACACAGAGGATCAGGAATAAAGATAGGAGAAGTAAGGGCTAGGTATTTTCAAAAACCAAACAAAGAAGATGGGAAAAGTTACATTTTCCCTAGTTGTAAAGGTATCATGTTCCAGGATGGGAATTGGGAATCAATTTTTAGCCAATCAGCAAGGAGAAGGGCTGTCACTTTAATCTGAAGTAAAATTGACTTAGGATTGAATATTGGGAAGAAAGATAAAGAAGACAGAGAAGCAGAACCTTTTTGGGGTGGGCTTAGTAGGCTAAACCTAGAAGAGGCATTTCTCAGGGATGACCAAACAGATGAGACTGGCCTTGCAGGCCACTGGCTCAGGAAAAACATCCTCTGCACCAACAGCTGGATGCCTTTGGATGCAGATGTGCATGGCCAGTCATTTCTGAATTAGAAGAAAGCATTTCCACATCCATAGAGCATGGATGAAAGTGTGCTTCTGTACTCTCACAGTTCTGGGACTGGCCATGCTTTCTAAAATGAGGGAACCAAAGGTGATTTAAGAGGTACAGATCTTATCTCCAGTTTTAACTGAAATAGTAGTAAATTTGAGAACATCCTCTGAAGTAAGTAGGAAAAAGAGGCTGCCTAGGGCTAAAATTAGAAACTAGGAAAAAGTCTTGATTCCTTTGCTTTTCTTTTTCTGTTGGCAAGGAGAAATCCTTTTCATAAACTTTGTAAAAAGCCTTCTATTTACCAAAGTGAGAAGTGTATATTGTTTTCAGAGCACATACTTTGTGGGTTATATATTCCTAGCAGAGTATCAGTTTTAGCTGACTGGTGGCACTAGAAATCCTCTGTGGATGAAGAAATAGAGTGCAGTAGCTAAGGCCAAGTGTGGTTCTCAACATTTTTTATCAGCAAGTAAACTTGACTTTAAAATTAAACTCTTTCAGAATGAGGTTTGTTTTGGTTTGGTTTGGAGTTTTTTGAGGGTTTTGTTTGTTTTGTTTTTGTTTTTCTGGGTTTTTTTTTAATTAGGTCACTGAAGTATTTTTAAAAGCTAAAGGCTCGATGACAACATGCTGAATCTTTTCTGCAGTTGGAATTGAGTATTCCCATGGCTGGCTGTGCAAGAAGAAGTCCATGAGCTTGAAGGGAACAATTTTGTTTTCCTTAATAGCTCTTCTCCCAGTCAGATTTGATACACACCATGTGTGTACATTCAACACATATATATGGGTCTGTCTGTATAGCTTTTCCAGTTCTGTCTTCTGTGCAGTATTAAGCATTTACTCAATCTGGGGGCTTCAGTCTCAAAGACAATCAGCTGTCATTTTCTTTTCCTGTATAATTTAAAGGTTATTTCTTTATTTTTGCCTCTATAACTCTTGAGAGAAGGGACCAGGGGGCACACATGTCAATGAGGACTCACTTCACCTCTAATAGGGTAAAATACATTTGAAAATTTAAATGAGCAAAAGCTGCTGCATAAACAAGGTAAGGACCAACATTTCCTCTCGTAAATAAAATTGACTAAAAAATGCATTTTTCAAATCAGTTTTGTGTGTTTGTGGCAGTTATAAACAGGCAGTTTTAGTGTACATAATGAGTAGGGAAATGTAAGTGCTTGTGAAGTATGGAAATGTGCACAGTCTCAAAGACAAGAGGACGATCAGAATGCTGGTACAACTTTTGTCCAAGTTCCTATGGTTATCTGACAGTGCAGTTTTCTGATCAGCTACCATAAAAGATTAAATCTCCCATTTATATTTCTTAACCACATAAGCCTGCAAAATATGAAAAATTGATGTGTGCATTACTGAAAGGTAGTTTAAAACTTACCTGCAGAAGTTCTGAGAAGGGGAAAAATGAGAAACAGGAAGAAAAGTCACCTAATGCTTACATTTGGGGCTAGGTTGAGATCTGGGTCTCTTGGTGGTGGTGATTGTGTATAACAAATGCTGACTTGTACTAACCTTAGTTATCTGGCTTTCCTTGGTTTCAGAGATGAGCTAAAGGAAGCTATAACTTCATCTGAAGAGAGATGACTTCCTCTTTTCTCTTCTCTGAGCTTTGCACTTAAAACCTGTTGGTGCATTATAGCAAGTGAATATTTAGACTCTAACCATGTAAAAGATTAAAACATACACTTAACCTTACATGCTTTGAATGATCTTTCTGAATTTAGTAGAACTAAGGTTAATATGCAAAGGTCAACACAGCTGAGTCTTTGTAATTTTAATCAGTAAATGCCTTAGAAACAGAGGCTCTAATAGGGCTTATCCAGTGACTTTTGTCAGGGGTTGGAGCTGCCAGTTGTTATGGCAGTGCAAACAATTAATAAGGATAATTACTATGTTGATATATGTATCAATAAGGTACTTCTAGACATAAATACAGCTATATATATGCAAAAAAACAAACTGTATGTTTTGGATCTTGATAATTGATTGAAAGCAGTTAAGGTACCATGTTCTACTGATTGTCCATTCATGACCTGGGGCAAGTCTGCCTGGCAGCAGCCTGTGCCATGCATACATGCACCCCTCCCTGCAGACACTGCTGCAGCTCGTGGATTCCAGTTCCCGTGAGCAAGGAGCAAACATCAGTCACCCAACTGACAGGGCTTGACTTGTTATGCCATGCTAACTCAGCCATGTGCAAGCGTTTGGTCAAATACTTTATGCATATTTCTTTGTATCCCCTGTTGCTATTGATTATTTTTATCTTGTTCATGCTTCACACAAAGCTGAGAGAACTTGCAATAAAATGATACAGATAAACAAGTAACTGTAACAAAGCTTTGCTGTGCATTTATCACGATTCAGCTGCTGTTCTGATTAAAAACCAGAATTGTATTTTCCATTGGATCATCTATGCAGAGGGAGAGACGCCTGCATGTATTACTCTGCAGTTGTTTAGGAGCCAATGAAAACTGTTTGGGTACCTTAAGACAGTCTGCCAAGGTCAGCTCATTAAAAACATATTCATTGCTCATGAATATTAGGCCTAGACTGGACATCCCATCAACAAAGTACATACTAAAAAAAAAAAAAAAATATATATATATAGTTTAGAAATTAAAGAACAATGTCTGTTCTGTTTGCTTTTTCCCCAGATTTGTAAGAGCAAGGCTAAGGAATCCCAGCAGTATTATCACAGCCTGTCTATCCGGCAGAGCCTGGCAATCAACTTTAACATCCAGCAGGACTGTGGCCATTTCCTCGCTGAAGTGCCAGTCCGTCTCCTTCCGTGGGAGGATGACGACGCCCCGGATGTGGAAGAAGAGGAGCGGGAAGAAGAGGAGAAAGAACCCGAGCAGAAGAACAGAGACACGGCCTCCAGCCCAGAGGGCTCCCGCAAAGGCAGCCCCAGCAGGCAGGGCACCATCAGCAAGCCCCGCAGCCGCGTGGTGGTGATCACGCGCGAGGTCCCGCACCTCACCGTGGCTGATTTTGTGCGCGAGTCCGCGCCCCGCCACACCAAGAGCCCCGACCTGTACGAGAGACAGGTGTGCCTGCTGCTCCTGCAGCTGTGCCTGGGCCTCGAGCACCTGAAGCCCTACCACATCACACACTGTGACCTGCGCCTGGAGAACCTGCTGCTGGTTCACTCCAGGCCGGGAGGCAGCCCCCCGAGCCCCGAGGCCACGGAACCCAGTCCCAGCACCGCCTGCCCAGCCAGATTAATTGTGAGCAACTTCTCCCAGGCCAAGCAGAAGAGTCACATGGTAGATCCTGAGGTCCTACGGGATCAGTCCCGCCTGGCTCCAGAAATCATCACTGCGACACAGTACAAGAAGTGTGATGAGTTCCAGACTGGCATCCTCATCTATGAAATGCTGCACTTACCCAACCCCTTTGATGAGAATCCAGAGCTGAAAGAGAAGGAGTACACTTGTGCTGATCTCCCCAAGATTCCTTGCCGTTCCCTCTACTCTCAAGGGCTTCAACAACTTGCCAGCTGCCTGCTGAATCCCAACCCTTCGGAGAGGATCTTGATATCAGAAGCCAAAGGAATCCTTCAGTGTTTGCTTTGGGGTCCACGTGAGGACTTGTTCCACGCTCTCAGTACATCTTCCAACCCCTCACGGAGAGATGCTATACTTCAGAACTGGCTCGATATTAAAAGGACGCTGCTGATGATCAAGTTTGCAGAGAAGTCCTTGGAGAGGGACTGTGGAATTATTCTGGAAGACTGGCTTTGTTGTCAGTATCTGGCTTTTGCCACTACAGACTCACTTCATCGCATTGTGAGACTCATGAAGCAGCACTAATTGTAGAGCCTGTTGCTTTTCGTGAAGCATCCCCACCTCTGCCCCAGCCCTCACTCCAGCCTGCACTAGGGCTCACTCTTTGTACAATGTTACAAAACAGCCTAGACATCAAAGCCAGCAACTCTGAGCAAATAGGTTCTAACTGGAGAAATTGTATCCTGTACCAAGTATGACAGAAACTTTACTTTTTTGCCAGGCCTGCTAGGGATTGATCACACACACAACTGCATTTGGATCAGCCAGTATGTAACTTGATTCATTTCTGGCTGAAGAGGAGAGCAAGCTTTGATACCACTATTTCTACCACTGTAGTAAACAAATTGCCCTCCTCTTCTGGGTAGTTTCTGTCATTTCCTACGTAGCATTGATTAGTGAACAGCAGTGACAAGAAGCAGAGACGGATGAGTGGTGAATGTGAGATGAATTATCCACCATGCCACAGAATACTCATTTGCTTTCACTCCACATACCACACATTTCCTCTCAGCTTAGTCAGTCCCTCACAAGCAGGCTGTGCTCCTCTTTTCTTTGGTCTCAACCAAACAGATTCTGATCTTTCTCTTACACTTTATACCATCTGTACTTTCTCCCCAGCTGTGGTTTTCCCACTGACCATGGCAAGTGTCAGTGAGCAGTAAGCACCTGTTTTAAGTCCTGTGCCCTCCTCCTCTGCCTCACTGCCTGCCCATATCCTTTCTAACCATGGATCCACTATTTCATCAATGCTGCCTTAATCAGACCATTTCCCTTAGCTTGAGACCTGTGCATTAAAAGGCAGAATAGGCACACTTTGTCTATCCTATTTCCTAGGCAACTTTCACCAGTCTGGACTGTTGACGTAGTGTAGCCATAACCACATTGATACAAGAAAAATACTACAACACATGGTGGGCCATTGAAATTCCCCTTCCATTGCAGAAAACAATAAAGCTTGACTTGAAATGGATAGGACATACATAATCTCCTCTGACAATCACTGCTATGAATCAGGGATGAAAATAAAAGCCACCTCTTCTGTTTTGTTTTGGTCTGCTCTTGTCACTTATGCCATACTGCAAAGTGAGACTGAAATTGGCTCTGCAGGTTTGTTGGCAGGAGATAGAAATGTTTCGAGTTTGTCTGTGTGTAGCTAACAGGCAACATGGAGACACTTTTACTGCAGACACAGTTCTCTGAAGGGTAAAAACAAGGGGGCAAAAACACTGTTTAATTTTTGAGGGAGCTGTTAAGTTTGGCAGCCACCACCAACAGCATCATGATCCACATTTCCTGCAGCAGTACTTGGCTGCCCATCTCTTGTCTGTTGTAACCAGCATTTACTGAGGTTGCTATAGACAACACCCTAAAAATTGACTGTTGTCAGAAGAGCTCAAAGAGCATCACAGACAGAGTTTTGGACTAGAGCAGGAATTAGTGAGGAGTGAAGGGTCAGAATTTTTAAAACTTCAACTTGAAGGAGCTTTTTCACTTTTAGAGGCCACTGCTGACTTCCTTCCATGCCCTAACAGCCGTTTCCCATGGAACCTCTGAACAGACAATATCTTTGCTCAGTAGTGCTAGGCTAGGAGTTGTTTCCTGAGTTGCTCTGAAGAACAGATCTGGATGCAGGGGGAAAAGCAATCCCAAATAGTCTGACCCGGGTGATGGAAAGCAGACAGCCCTAGTTATGAGCCTGTGCTTCTCTCCTATGGATCTATGTGCAATCCTTGTATTATTTTTTAAAGCTGTACATTACAGTGTTCACTTTACACACCAGCCTTTACCCGATGCTAGATCTGCAGCCCCTTCCTTTACTTTCCTGGCACATAAATGCACAGATATCCATGTGTTCTTTTTATGGATTGATGTTCCATTTTAATTGTTAAAACTGTGAGGAATCCATTCACTTCAGCCTTGAAACAAATAGCCACTTTATACAGCATATGCATTCTTGGACCAGATGCATGAAAACTCAACAAACAGTCCTGCAGGCTTTAAAGTCAGCAAAAGGAGCTCTGGATCCCTGCCGTACATCGAGGGGTTGCCGTGTCTGTGTTCTTCTTCTCTGGCATCTCCCAGAGCTCAGCTGAACAGCATGTGGAAGCCTACATCGATTGTGCCATAGCATAGACTGTCTTTGTGACCTTTCTAAAGATTTTTTTGAAACTTCTGATGATTATTCTTTTGTTTGATTCACCTGTATCAGTGAAGGATCAGGCAAGGATAAGGATAATATATTTTAATGTGATATGTATGTTTTTCTTTCTCTTTTTGGTAAAAAAGGTGAGGATGCAGAAAAACAGGACAGTGCATTAAAAGCCCAAGTGCAATGTATGTAGTTGAAGTACTTCCTCTACATCAGAAAAGAAAGTTTCTACACTACTGCTGAGCAGCTCGTAGAAGAACCTTTACAAAGAATCTCCTGTTCCATGCAGCCCTGCTTTATCTGGACACAGGAGGGCAATGCTCCCATAGCTGACATACACCGAGCATGGCAAGTCACTCGTGTACTACCTACTAGCAATTAGTGACAGTGTGCTGAGCTGCCAGTGGGGCTTCTCGTTCTCTGTGGTCTGGTTTTGTGTTTGTTCCGTAGTGTGTGTGTGCACCTGACTTCTCAGCTAGCTCAGATAGGCATAGGACTAACCCTTGGACCACTTGGCATTGCAGTGGGGCGATCCCTGGAAGCCTCTGGCTGTTGCCCTGTTTAGGGACACGTGTTCCCACTGTCACCTTGATGTCAACGCGCACATGCAAAGTTGGATTTTGAATGTTGTACAAGCGTACGTATTAATGCAGCTGGTCCAACGCCTTTGTATCTCTAGCTATCTAATTTCAGTTTGTATCTTTTGTGATGAACCAATACTCATTTTAGCTCTGCAGTATAGTCAAGCATGGATAGATGTTCACTACCAACCTCTTTCTCGTGCAGCACTGGGTAAACTTTAGCAATTTGTAATGTTGTGTGGTTTTTTTCTTTAAAAAAGAAAGAATGGTCAATGTGGTCGAACCTGATCTGGCCTGAGCTCTTCCTTGAGGAGCTGGAGGCTGACTTTGCAGATCTGCCCATAACTGATGATTGCAACTGTGTTTGTGGTGGTTCTCCATCCTGGCACCAGATTGTGCCACGTAAATACACAAGAATGTATGCATTAAACTGATTGTAAACAAATCCTAAGAATGCTACAGCATAATTGCTAAGCAAAAGGAAAAAAACCCGCTCTGTTTGTAACAGGATCCTGTGTATGGCAGGAACAAAACCCCTGGCTGTGCATGTTAGAACATACTTGAATACGTGCACAGATCTTGAATTTTTTTTAGCAATGTCGCACTTTCAGTTGAGCTCAAGAAATAGGAAGAGCTGCAAATCTAAGATAACAGTATTGACTGTAAATATATATTTTTCTATTAATAAAAGCTGTCATTCAAATATTTTTAACATGAACTCTAAGGATTTTTCCAGTGGAAACTAATTTCTGGAGAAATCAAATGCTTGTTTGAAGAATCATGATGAGTGGTTTCTGACCCTTTTAGAGCCATTAAAACCCTCTCTAATATTACAGAGAGAGCACAGTGATTGGATTCACAATGTTTAGTGCCTTGTCAAAAACCTGAAATGTAGCTGGTCAGTTGGTGGAAATCTTATTATTTTCATAACAGGCCTAGAAATAATCCTGCCCATGTAAAGATGCAGAAGACTTTACAAAATTAAATGCTGTACTTTGTGTGATACTGGGTTGATCTATTCTGTAAGATTTGCAGTACAGCATAAAGCTGAAGTAACAAAACTGCGGGCTTTCAAATTTGGGAGAATAACAGTGGATACCAAGGCAGTTGTTCCAGCCTGACCAGGCATCAGGAGAAGCCTCTTGCTCTGACAATCTGCTGCAGACACTGCATTGCTCTGGGAGCAGGGGGAGGGTGGAATGTGCTGCTCCTGCTGCAGGTGCTGGAGGTGCTGCACAGCACCCTTGGGCTGTGCTGAGAAATGCAAAGCTCTGTTCAAACAGGAGTGCTGAAAGAACTGCTCCTGAGATGCTGTGGAAAGTGGGTTTGTTTTGTATTTCTTAAATGGGAATTATTGCTAATTATCTGGCAAACCTCAGATCTGATCCAGTCAAAATGCATAAGGTGAATATAAAGAGACTCTACTCATAAAAGCTTGCCTACAAATTTTGAGGAATGAGGGAATCCAGGATTTTCTCCTGGAGCCCCTGGAATGTCCAAATAGAGAAGCCTGCTCTCACTTCAGTATTCAGACTGATGAAATTAGTAACTCCAGCCCCAGGATACCATGTTGCTGCCCCACAGACAAGAGTTGCAGGTAGCATTTACAAAAATGTTCCACCTTAAATCTTTTATGCTCCACACATCCCACCCACAAGGTATGAATGGATCATCTTGACATGTTAACACAAGAGAATTCCTACATGTTATAGAGAAAAATATATTATTTAAATAAAATATGTGTGTTAAGGTTCAGCTACTTGCAGAATTTATTCAGCAGCTTCACACTGTAGGTCCTTAATTTTAACATGTATTTGCTGCTGAAATAAAATGTATCTGTTTCTGAATTCTTGTGCTGAGATTCCCATCTAAATTAATTTTTTTTGTTTGTAATAACAAATCCATATGTAAATATAAATTAAATGATCCTGTTTTTATTTAAATCAATTTTAAGTTTTCTGAGGGATACAATAGAAACTGAGTCAGACCTTTTAATGCACTTTCTTTTCCCCTTTTCTCCAAATTGACTGTTTCTCAGTGCAAACAGTACTACTGCATGACTAGACCATCAGTTTTACTCTGATTTTGCAGAGGTGGTGTTGGTTATGCTAAAACTCCTGTAAGACCTAGAGCACAATCAGAGCTCTTCAGCCAGCACAGAGAGAGATGGGATTGTGATTTAGTTATGCAGTAAGATAACATCAAAGAAGTACAGAGTAGAATCTTAAATACCTCTATAAAAATACACCTGTGGAAATGTTCTGTAAACAATCATGTGGATTACAAAGACTTCAAGGAAAGAATACACAAAAAAAATACTTTTCAAAACACTGGGGAAAAATTTCTTAAGGGCACCCTCAACTCCAAAAGAAGGAGCAAGTCTCTTTCCCTGCTGTGTTGCAGAGAATTTCTGGTAGACATTTGTATGGATTTTTTTATTCGCCTGGATGCAGTATTAGAAGAATGGTGATTTTGAGTAGGTGTAGAATGTAATTTGAATAATTTCCTGTAATTCTCCTTGCATTGGTGCTCCACTCAGCATTTACCTAGAAACCACAGAATGCTTTCAGATCAAGCAGAGTTGCCAGTGAGAAATGAAATACTCAACTTACCTGTACATAAGCATTTTACCACTCTACAGAATTTGAGAATTTGGTTTGTACTTCAGACTATAAAGATTTTTTTTTCCATAAATTTAAGGGGAAGATTTCAGGGATTTAGAAGAGGTAGGAGCTTTTTTTTATATGGAAGAAATATTTGTTCATAAATATATGTATACATACATATATATATGAGTGCATATGGGCATGTTTTAATATATATGTATGTATATGAATTTTGTATCCCAAAAGTATTATTTGCCCCTTTTTGCTTGAAAAATTATATATATTATATATTGTATATATAATATATATTTTAAGAGTGTGTAAATTTTAATATAGTCATTTCATAAATAACACCTCTTCAAAAACGACTCAAAACTTCTGTTTCCTTGACCTTTGGATTGTTGGTATTAGAAGGTTTTGCAGTTGAAATCCTTGGGTTTTTTTCTTTTAAAACTTAATTATGCTGAGCATTTAAGAATATGTTCTTGTTTTTAATAAAGGGGGGAAATTTATTTTTAAATTAGGGATTCCAAAATCAGTGGACTTTTATAAATGGGATTTCTTTAAATGCCTCGAATAAGGGAATTTTTTAAATTTCTTTTTTCAGTTCCATTCTTGTGGGTAATTTGTATTTGGAATTCCTGGTTGCATTGCTTTATCTGGTGCTTCATATTGATATTTACACATTTTTATATAAATAACTATATAAACTTC
Source organism: Rhabdornis inornatus (assembly GCA_013397075.1). NCBI lineage: Eukaryota > Metazoa > Chordata > Aves > Passeriformes > Rhabdornithidae > Rhabdornis > Rhabdornis inornatus. Next base: position 116,644 of record VWZS01001844.1, on the reverse strand, counting down.
AAGCCTTCCTTTGTGATCAGGGGCAGTTACACTCTGGTTTGCTGTGGTACTTTGCTGTGTACTCTGTGGCATTCATGTTACTGTGTAAATAAACTAGTTTTATTACACTCAAAATCAAACTTGCAGTTGCCTAATTCTTCTCCCTTCCTAGGTAAGTAGACAAACCCATGTGTTTCTGAGGCAAATGCCTGTGGCCAGTGCAGCACANTGCCAGTGAGAAATGAAATACTCAACTTACCTGTACATAAGCATTTTACCACTCTACAGAATTTGAGAATTTGGTTTGTACTTCAGACTATAAAGATTTTTTTTTCCATAAATTTAAGGGGAAGATTTCAGGGATTTAGAAGAGGTAGGAGCTTTTTTTTATATGGAAGAAATATTTGTTCATAAATATATGTATACATACATATATATATGAGTGCATATGGGCATGTTTTAATATATATGTATGTATATGAATTTTGTATCCCAAAAGTATTATTTGCCCCTTTTTGCTTGAAAAATTATATATATTATATATTGTATATATAATATATATTTTAAGAGTGTGTAAATTTTAATATAGTCATTTCATAAATAACACCTCTTCAAAAACGACTCAAAACTTCTGTTTCCTTGACCTTTGGATTGTTGGTATTAGAAGGTTTTGCAGTTGAAATCCTTGGGTTTTTTTCTTTTAAAACTTAATTATGCTGAGCATTTAAGAATATGTTCTTGTTTTTAATAAAGGGGGGAAATTTATTTTTAAATTAGGGATTCCAAAATCAGTGGACTTTTATAAATGGGATTTCTTTAAATGCCTCGAATAAGGGAATTTTTAAAATTTCTTTTTTCAGTTCCATTCTTGTGGGTAATTTGTATTTGGAATTCCTGGTTGCATTGCTTTATCTGGTGCTTCATATTGATATTTACACATTTTTATATAAATAACTATATAAACTTCAAGCCTTCCTTTGTGATCAGGGGCAGTTACACTCTGGTTTGCTGTGGTACTTTGCTGTGTACTCTGTGGCATTCATGTTACTGTGTAAATAAACTAGTTTTATTACACTCAAAATCAAACTTGCAGTTGCCTAATTCTTCTCCCTTCCTAGGTAAGTAGACAAACCCATGTGTTTCTGAGGCAAATGCCTGTGGCCAGTGCAGCACAGGATTGAATTCCCAGAGCAGCTGGGCTTGCAGCAGCAGTGCAGGTGTGGCAGCTGCATGCTTGGGTGAGGCTGCTGCCCCCGTGCATGCCAGCTGCAGGAACTGCCAGTGCTCTGGACGCTGCCCCACCTCCCACCTCTGGCATCTGCCCTGGAAGCCTCACCACGGCTGGCACTATTTCAGCTCCATCTGGACAAGTGGCAGCAACAGCCCAAAAATAAACTGGCCACCAGTGGCTGCTGTTGATGGAAGCAGTGTCTTGTAAGGCCTGCTTGGAGAGAAGTAACTTGGCAGGTCAGTGACAACGGCCACACTGGGGACAGCCTTTGGCATGTAAGGAGCTGAGCCAAAGTTAGAAATTTCCCTGGAGTGGACAGGGTTTAAATGACCTGCTCTGAAGGAATAAAATTACTCTTAAGTCACATTTTTACATGCAGTGACAAAGCAGGACGATGCCTCCAAGGCAGTCGTCTGCAGTGGAATTCATTGTGTCTGATCTGTTACCTTGAAGCATCCGACCTGATGGAGGGTCTGTGGGAAACAGATGGGATAATGTGCCTCTTCCTCAGTCGTGCAGACACACTTCAGTGGCACTGAGATCAAACAGCTCCATTTTGTACCCACATTCGACAGGCAGCAATGGTAGCTGCAGATGCTAATTTATTAGCATAGAGCAGATGACACCATATACATAGGAGCAGTGCTGTGCTCCTGCATGACAATCACACTGCTCACAAATGCTCTTGAAAGAAAAAATAAAAACAACCCAAAAAAACAGCCTGCAGGCTCTGTTCTCCCCACAGTCACAGTGGCTTTGCACAGGTATGCCATCAGTTTCCACGATCAGAATTAGTTGAAGTGTAACTACCTGCCCTTCACATTTATTCCTTAGACACTGCCTTTCAAAGACAGTTTAAGCTATTGTCCTCATCCTTTTGAACACTACAAAGCTAGCTGACTCCAAAGGTGTCAGTAAATACATAACACATTTAACAGCCTGACAGATACTCTGGCTTTGCCAGAGTAATCCCTGTTCACTTCAACAAAGTGCCATGGACTTAAGCTAAACAGAGTTCGATTATGCCATTCGTCAGTGGCAATCATCACTCTGCAGGGAAAAGATATGCAAAAATAAACTGAACCCTTGTCAAGACATGATAATTATACTAGTTTAACTAAAATCTGTTTGAAATTAATTTAGTTCTGTTAGTGCAAACTCTCTTGTGGGTGTCCTTAAGCAGTCGCAGTCTGGCGTTCTCATTTCAGCTTGTGCCAGACATGAACACAAGTGGAACAGATGCCTGGTTTCAGCTGATGCAAAATGTCTGTATCAGATTTTTCACCAGCTCAGAAACTCACCCAATAGTAGAGCTATGCTCTACATGATAAACCTTTATTTTGCAGAAAGCTTGCCTGCATCACTTGAGCTCTGCAGGCTCCTGCTTTTGCCCCAGTTAATGAGCTTCTGTGGTGCCCCACAGGAATCATCCTCCTTACCCAGAGGTGCTTTTAGCCAGGCTCAGATGGAAACAGCTCCCAAGGCAAGCTGCTCAAGTGAAATATTTGCCACAAGCTACTCTGCAGAGAAAGGCTGTAGTTTCAGTTCTGAGCTAAGACTTGTAGTTCTGTGGAGAAAGATACATATTAAAACACAGTGTTGGGCCTTCAAATCTACTGCACTAGCTGCTCTGCTGCTGCCTCAGAAGGCAGCACGAGAGCCTGGTGCTTAGCCCACCCCCATGGAAGACTGGGGTAGGCTTCTTGCCATCAGTTCAGTGCTTCCAAATGAGCAAAAAGTCATTGTCTGGCAAACAGACGCCAGGGGAGTCACTGGGAGAGCAGCCTGGAGGCTCTGAAGCAGATTTGCTTGTGTAAAATCAGAGAACTCAAAGTAATAGCCACCAAAGGTGCATTTTCTATTACATCTCCTGTTCTCACCCTTTTTTCTGCTGTCATTAGGGTGCTATTTTTGTTACATTGCAGCTGGCAGACTCAGGACATGCACAGAAGGAAGCACTGGAAGTAATAGACAGTAATTGAAGGTAAAATCACAAAACTCTAGTTCTTATCCTCCAAAAAGAGAAGAATTGGGGACAGGGAGGCTTATTGCTCAGGTATTTACCTATGCCTGCTCTTTTCAGTACCAGCCCTAGTTCAACAGATCCATAGAAAGCTCCTTTCTCCAGCTGTTGCCTGCTGTTTTACAGGTGCTGGGAGGAGCCCATACTCCCCTGCACAGCACAGTGAGAGACAGGACAGCCCCAGGGACAGAACTTGTGTGCAGTGGGGCTGGGGGGCACTTACAGATCTCATGTCAGATGCCAGGTTTTGCCTGATTTCACTGGAGTCTTAATGGTCCAGATAAACTGCAGTGAGTAGCAGATTAACTGTAAAAAAGAGGAAATCCCTGCAGTGTATCTACAAGAAACAAGCTATTAACTTTGCACCTCTCCAAAGTGCAGAAGGACATAAATGTTCTTCTAAAGAAAATGAAGAATTAAGGTAATAAAATTCTCCTGGTTCCTACATGGGCACTAAATTTGAATCAAGTTGCTGTTGGAAATGGGCCAGTAGTCTGCCCATGTACAACCACCACTGCAAGCATCAAACGAAAAGGAACTTCGCATAACCTGTGAGCCACTCATGCAGCTTCTCTTGGCCAGGGAAGAAAGTCTCCTTTGAAACTTTTTTCCATTTACATTACTGGGAAAAAAAGTTGTATGCTCTGCCATATTAATCCTTCATCTTATGTATTTGTGTTTGTACAGGAGTCATTGCTAAAGCTGCAATCACAGGACACCAGGGTGTGCTCCAGCCTCAAACAAGAAGGCGCAACAGGAAGTCAGAAGAGGTTGTTACTGACAGGGTAAAACATGACAAATGTTTTAATGGCATTAGTTACAAATGTTTAAATACCATCCAGACCCAAAGCTTCACCATCCCTGGCCCTGGTGCAGCAGTGAACTGTTCAAATCATTTCCCTGTGGCATGAAGCATTTCTCCCTGTACCTTGAAGCCTCAACATCTCCTTCCATAGGAACTGTAGCACACAGTCCTGATCTCCTCCTTGCTGTGAGTGAGACCTTCTTTAGTTGTAGGCTTTTGAGGTGATTCAGCTGAGACTGAGGGGCTAGGAGTAAGGGTGTCAGCATTCTACAGAAATGGCAGAATGTATTTCACCTACATCCCATCAGCACCCTATTTGCTTGTCCTGGGCAGACAGGTCCATGCCTAGAGTCTTGACTTGAAAATTCTGGACGTTCATGTAAGAATATTTAGGAATTAGTCTGTGTTCATCCAACTCAACATTTTCTCTCGTTTGGTTTTGGTATTTTTTTTACAAATAATTCAAATCCATCTGGAGTCTTTTACAACTTTCTGCAATTTACACTAATCTTGAACAGATTTCACTTTGTGATTAATTACTCCTTCCTGCAAATCAGCAATTGGAAACACTGAGATAAGACTAGTTTTTAGGCACAGTTGTCTGTCTTGCCTAAAGAATTCGTACTTGTTACATTGGTTTTGTTCTGTCACAATTAAAAGGGTTTTCTTTTTCTTCACTCACCAGAAGTACAGTAAAAATACAGGGCGAGTTTTGTGCTGATCCTAAAGCACTTTACAAGAAGAGATTAATTGCTATTCCACAGATCCAGGAACTGATGGACAGCATGGCAAAGGACTGTATAAAAAAGACACAGCAAGCCATTTGGGGGCAATAGTATGCAGGAATCCAGGGTCTATTCAACTAAACCATCTCCTACAGTATTTCTGTTTGCATTCTATTCACCACTGACTCACAAATATCCATCATGACTTGGCAGCCTCCATCAATTAAATCTATTGCAGAATGATTTTTATAGAATTATAAATTTGTTTTGTCAATTTTAGTAACGGTTGCTCAAACACAAAAATAACAAGATTACAGTCCCAAAAGAAAGGGATTCAAAGCTATAGCACTGGAGTACCAGGTGAAGCTGCTCTGACACCCATTTCAGCTCCAATATACATCTAGACTGAGACTAGTGTCCTCTGTCACTTCACCATCCTCTTCTGTCTCCCAGTGAGGTGTCAATACCTCTGGTTTTCAGGAGACAACTGTACTTTGGAGCATCTTTCCCACTTGGACAAGCCTAATTCCCATTTTGCTGAGCAGCCTTTCTTACAAAGAGGACACTGGGAATGTCCTCATTAACATGAATAGGAGTCCAGTGGTCAACTGCCTTGGCACCCTGTCAGCAGTGGGAGTAGCAGTCACTGCATTTCTTAACTCCCAAATCTGCTGTTATTAGGCTGATGACTTCAAGCAGTCTCTTCTGGAAGCTTCAAAGGCCCTTGTGTGATGAGCACATGCAGTTCATAGCACCCCCAGAGGTCCCTTCTGAGATGGCATGACACCTTTGATCACCACATCAGTGTAAATCACATGGAACAGAGCCCCGTGCACTTGGGCAGAGAGTTACAGCACATCGGAAAGTGTCAATTCACCGTGCAAATCTCCCTTTTGCTTTGGGAACTTGCAAACAGCAAACTGCCAAGGCTCTTTCTTCTGCTGTAGCCAAAAGGTGTCTCTGTAACAGCCTGGGATCCCTCGTGCTGTGCTGGCTACCCTTCCAATAGTGCTGCCCTGGAAAAATGCCATCTGCTGAGCAGCACAGCACGGCCCCATTCAGGCAGCAGGAGCAGGGAGAGGGGGAGGCAGGAGGAAAATGGCAGTCCAAGTCTCCTTTAGAGTCACTGGCTTACTAGAACGGCTGCCATTACACTATTGTCATTGCACTATTGCCAATTTGACAGGAAAGGACAGTGGCCAACAAACTGCCTGCTGCAGATGCACACCCAAGGTGGTGGTTGTGAGAAAACGAGAGATGCAGCACTGTCCCCTCAACATAAGGCCCTGTCAGCATCTGTCAAGCACTTGCAGACCTGGCAGTCCTGCAGCTGGCAGCTCTCAGTCTCCAGAGAACTGGGGCCCTTGTGACAATCAGAGAAGTGGCCAGGGAGCCTGACTGGTGCCTTCCCCACCAGCTGGTATGAAGCAGCTGCAGAGCTGCTGCACACTGCTCTGTGTATGACCTGCATTTTGCTGTGCATCACAAGTTTTCTTGCCAGACAACAAGGGTTTTCCCAACATCTTTCCCCTAAAAAGGCTACTGGGCAGGCAAATGGTATCTACCTACACTGAGAAAGAGAGGGTTGCAAGTGCTGTAGCCAGAGTTCAGTGGAGCTGTGCCTGCCTAATACCTCTAAGCATCTAACCTCCAAATCCCATTAGTAAGTTTAAATAAGTCTAAGGGGACAAGATGTCAGATTTACCGTAGACCTGGCTCTGGAGTACTCTCCCTGCTGGGCTGAGCTGTCGCCCATGGCTGACACCACTGGCTGTGCATCTTAGAGGCTTGTACTAATAACAATCACCAGCAAAAATAACTTTTGCATAATACTTTCTTTAATGTTGCATGCCTTTGTAAGGCTCTCTTCTCTTATCCCTCTTCCTCTTTTTATTTTTTTCTCCTTTGATTGTTTTCCAGATTTTCCCTGTTAGTTACTAACTAAATGCCAACTCACCGTGTATTTAGTAATCAGATTATCTGCTAATATCTGCCTAAAGCAGCCACCATTGATTAAAAGAAAGAGTGGTCATTGTGTTATTTTTAATACAAATTATTTAGGTCCTGAGGCCGAGATTGAATTAAAGGAGAGATCAAATTAATGAGGGATTGAATTAAATTAGAAACATCTGATTGCAGTATTTCCTGCATCTCCAAACTGCCAAAAGAAGACAGTGGTATGGCTGTGAATTTATGTTACTTCATGAAAAAGTATGAACAGCTTGTTTTAATTGCATCTGAGAAGTGTGCCTTACCATGGATATAGCTGGGTAAGTGCTCAAAACCCGCAGCAATTTTGAAAGAGGATATAATGTAATAGCAGAAGATTTAATCAGAACATGAGCCACAAAATCTCTGCTAATTTCTTGTTTCACACAATGTAGGCCAGATTTCCAGGCGCTCTGTCCACCCACACGTGTGTGTGATCACTACAGCAGGGAACTGCAGACATGGGTGCACACAGCCCCTGAAAGCAAAGATCCAAAAATCCTCCTTTTGGATGCAGGCAAATTTAATACATTCCTCCAGTCATTAAGATTGCTTTTGAATAATTTTATCTTTTCCACCCTCCCCAAAGTGTCTTAATGAGGGATATGATGTGAAAGCACTCCCCTTGCTTCTAATTTGGAGACATTTACTAGTTCTAAATAGCACAGGGAATGAAGATTTCAAGCTTGCTCTCTACAGGGAGCAATCAGTGGGCTCAGGACATTGTCTGAAGTGAACAGAGCTCCTCAGTTTTAAAAGTGGTCTTTCTAATCCTACTTCTTATCCTACTAATCATGAACAATCCCATTGCTATTCCTGCCCTGACTTCATCACAGCAGTACTTGTGTTGCCCTGCATTTCAGTCACTTTAGTGAAACTCTAAACTGCTGGTGGGAGATGCTTTAACTGATTTGATTGATTGTTTATCTCCTGATCATAAATGCTAATTACAGAGCTGAGAAGATTGGTTTGTCTTTATTGCCATACTTCCACATAGAAACATAGAAAATTAAATTTTTTATGATTTCAATGAATTCCCTTTATACTTTGATCCAATGACTGCAGAGGACAGATTATTCCTTCCAGTGTGAGACTGCTTTACAGAAGCAGTAAGCCAATCAAGAGAAAAATCTTGGCAGTATGAAGTTGTGACCTAATTTTATCCTTCACTGCATTTCCTCCTCTTTCCAAAACATCCAAAGTTCAAAACAGCTGCCCTTATACAGAACAGTTCTCTCTGCTCAAATAGGTCACTTACAGGATAAAGGCCATAACTGCACATCACCCTCTCAAACACAAACCAGAGTGCTTCCCTGAGCCATGCATGGCTGGGCTCTGGGATGCTTCACATCCCTGGAAAAGGCCTTCCTTGTGGGAAATGCAGCTGTGTTTTACATCCAAGACAGAAAGACTTCTCCCTGCTGATTTTAAAAATCAATTGCAATTACAGCCAGAACAAATGCCCAAGTTCAGAGTGCTACTCCCCAGATTCCAGAGTCAGAGAATCCCCCTGCATATGGCAGATCCCTGCACAAGGAGGCTCCATTTGGGATGGAGAAGTGCATTTTGCAGAGGTGCATCTTTTGTTCTATGGAGGTCTGAGTGTAAATTAAGAAAACTCCACTGCAGGCCACAGAGCTAGGCTGGTTCAGGACAGCCAAGCCCTGTTTATGGCATGCAAAGGAAAGACAGGAAGGGAGCAGCTGTAACATGTTCTTACATGGCTGCTGTTTATCAAATGGTGAAACAGCATGATCATGAGCCTCAGAACATCTAAATTGTTTACTGACAACTGTAAAAATTTAGAAGTTGGAAGCTCTTCATAAAAAGGCAGCAGATCCCTGGCAAAGCTCCCATGTGGTAGGACCCATGGGATGGTTAGAGGTACTGGGATTCAGTGGCTGGACACCCTGAAGCCCTTTGCCTCATAAATCCAGCATGGTCAGGACTGGCCTTATTAGTGTGTTTCAGAGGGATTGTTATTACAGTTGAAAATTTCCAAATTCAACCTTTTGCTTCTCTTTTCACTCTGTTTTATTGTTGGGGATTTTTTTTATCCAAACTGAATCAATAACAGTAGTGTAGCATGTTCTCCTTATTGCTTACATATAAATATAATTTAAAGGCCTAAGCTAATGTATGCCATATCTTTCACTACACAGAAGTTCCCAAAGGATTAAACCAACAAAACATTAAGATTAAAATATGAGCTTTCAAATGATGAAATATGTATATCCTCAATGGTTTACAGAGCTGCTGGCTTCTGTATTTACAATAGGGTTCACCCTTACCGAATTAAATATCAGTATAAAGCTATATTTTAACATTCAGTAAGTCCTGTACCCTTCCAAAATATCCTCACAGCCTCCTTGCAGGTTTCACAGTCACACAAGTTCATCAGAAAGCAAAGGTCTTTGGGTGCTGTGGGAAAGAGGTTTGAAGCAATGCAGTATCACTGTCGAAACTGCTGCCACTTCTCTCTTGCTCATATACAGCACTGACTGATTTTGTAACCAGTCTGCTGTGCTAAATTATAAAAAACTCTGTTCACTAAGGAATTAAGAAAGTTGTCACATGCAGAAAAAGAAAAAAAAAAGAAGAGCATTAGTAGTGCATTTCATTGCTGAAGTATTTGTGTGACACTGCTGGAGGAAGCCCTTCATATGCTGTATCTAGACTCAGGCACATGATCTTTTTGCTAAGTCCGTGGGCTATTCTACTGAAAAAAGGAGATATACTTTTTCAGAGGTAAGGTGATTCAGAAATCTACAGGTGCTGAGGTGATTGCCTGAGATATGTGGGATATAGAGGATTATGGGTTGAAAACATGATATTCGAGTCAACTACCTGGAATTTAAGATGAAATAGAACTGTACTGAAATCTACAGTACTGTGGTATAATGCAGTGGAGAATTAAGCTTCAAATCTTTTTTCTTGCTCTATGCTTGCAGGAAAACTAAAACCTCTTGAAGTCTAACTGTTTCTGTAACAAGCCTGCTCAAAACCCATGTATCCACAAATAGTTAAGGCACCCTAGAATGATGCTTACAACTGGATCATCCAGTTCATTGCTTTTTTGGAAATAAACACCAACCAGCACCATGCTCCACCACCCCCAGCCTGCAGCCAAAGGGCTGGGCAGACACGTTTGTCCTGGGTTTGTTCTGGAGCAGTGACTGTGGCATTCCCAGGACAGCTGTGACAGAGAGGACAGGCCAGAGCAGCGGCAGCAGCAGGGAAAGGCACAGGCTGGCTGGATGTGTCAGCCAGGTATGTAAATCCCTGCCTTGGGATCCTGCTGTGCGTGAGTCACCAGATGGTGCTCTACATACAGATTTGAAAGTTCTTTATCTTAATGGGGGAACTTCTACAGCCTTTGAGGAAATAACGATGTTATTTTTGTGAAGCCTTTCCTTTAAAGTTTAATTTGCATCTTAGTCTTCTCATCTTAAATAGGCTTTAGGGTTTTTTGTTAAGCTGTTTATTCAGAACAGCTTTGGTGCTGGGATTTTTGGGACAGAATTTTGAGGCATGAGACTTCCATCCAGGTCTGCCAAAAATATGGGAGTAAAATATAAGCTGCAATAAGAAAATATTTAGTCATATAAGTTTTACATCACTTATTTTGCCTGCAATGGGAAATAAATACACAGAATCTTCTGCATCACAGTGGATATGACATCACAGAAGTGGTGCCATGTAAGAAAAGAAATCTGAGTATGTAAGGATGAAATAGTAGGTAGAAGGCTTTTCAGATTAAAATAGCTACAGTATAGTAGAGCATTCTTATCTTCTAGAAATAAAATGCCAAGTGTATCCAAATCCTACTCATCTTCCCTCTGAAATCCTATACCCATTCTGCTTCAACTAATAGTTTTAAGATAATTAACATAAATACTGAGAATATGGATGCCCCTTTTTCATCACCTCTTAAAAGAGGATTCATGTCATTAAAGTATCTATTAGAAGTCACGTGCACTACGACTCTGAAGATCAGGACAACAGTCATTTGTTAGGGCACGCATTTGATCGTCTCCTTGAAATTTTGGGAACCGCCCAGGAGATGGCAGCAAATGGCACTCCGGGGGTAGGAGCCTCCGAGTGAGCCGCGAGATGCTCAGACCAGCGCCGGACTCATTAAATTAAACGGGTTTATCTTCCACTCAGCACGAACTGAACTCATTAATTGTGTTCTTCACGGAGCGACGGAGAGAACAAAGCCACATGAGACTTTCACCATGTTGCACACTCAATCGGTGTGCAACATTGTAAAAATACAGCATCGCTTTAAAGTAACTTGTCCTTTTCATAAAATTTATAATTACTAGAATAATTTATTTCCCTACATGAAGGCTATTAAAAATAGTTTCAGGGGGAGAGCAATTTGTTAGGAAGTGAAGGTCAATCTCATTAGAACACTGTAGCAGGGATCCTAATAACATCCTGGCAGAAACGAGGTATCTCATTATAGAAGTTGTATTTTGTTTGAAATATTAGGTCGTCATTAACTGAGCACTAAAATACACATAATATTGGATGACATAAATGATTCCCCTGAAAAACTGCAGTGGTAAAACAATGATGAGGGTATGACACAAAGCTTAACATTTTCTATCTTTTCTAGCAGGATTCACCTACTTAATATCAGTTTGGGTTGCTGCTGCTTCTGGATACTGAGCCACAGTTGGGTTGCTAGAATTCTACACAGACTGTGAAACTGCAAACTACAATCAGTAAGAAAGATGTTTGATTTTTCTTGTAACAGCTGAGTAAGCTGCCATCCAGGAAACACCAACATCTAACAGGAAAAAAATTAAAACCAGAGGGAGTCCAGAGTAAACATTGCTTTTACAAATACAAGAGAAGGAGTTACTTTCCCTTTAATTACCTCTACCCATCTGGAAAAACCAATTGGTTTTTCCAGGCCTTTCTTTCTACTGGAACCACAGCTGAAGGTATGGATGTGTTTAAATGCTTCTCCAGAGCTATATCACAGCACTTAACACCTGGCAGGATCATGCTGAGCATCTGCTCCAAGCCAGTCAGCAGCACCCAGAAAGGTATCATAGATTATCCATGGGAGGTAGCTCAACAGCTCTGCTTCCCAGAGGCTTCACACCTCCATGGTACCAACTAAAGACTCATAATACACCTCTGAGGTACATCAGCAGCCTCAGGAAGCTGTGAGGAAAGCAGAAAAAGAGGTTATACCGATTTCCTGGCACCATGAAGTTGATCCAGGAAAGGTTCTCCATCCATGGAGTGTGTCATGTAACAGCTACACCCCCTTTCCTTTCAGCAGAACAGGTTTAACCACGGTACAGTGCAGAGGTTGTGGTTAGAAGGTGTGTACAAACATAGACACTCAACCTGGAGCAGCTCACAGCAGCCACAGATGGCACTGAGAGAACACTTTGGTAGTGCTGTTTTGCAGAAACAAAGGCAGCCATGCTGGTTTGTGACTACAGCTTGGGTTTTTTAAATATTTCCAACTGGAATTTGGTTGTTTTATTTTTTTTTTAATTGATCGAACTTCCAGATAGAAAAACGCTAGTTACAAGAATGAAATATTTTAATTATATTTTCAGGGCAGATCATGTCATGAACTCAAGACAGTAGTGCTTAGCATCTGAGGAGGGGAGGGCTCACAACACCTTACAGAGACACCCCATGTCCCTGTGCCTCCCAAGCCATGTCCCCAGGGTGTGCCACCACATCACCAAAATGAAGTCCTACCCATCATGTAACAAGGACACAAGAACATGCACGTTGGATGATAAACCCATCATGCAGTGCTTACACAGAAAGTCTATTTTTTTTATTTTACTTTCTTCCTGTCACTGACTTACTATATTTACATCAGCTTTAAAATTTTCTTTTTCATCAGTTTTCTTTGTGAAACCCTTTCTTAGTAGGTAAAACACAAACATAAATAGCTACAGTGAGAGAATTGTGAATTGGCTTGAAGTGGGTGCTGCAAAAGGGAAAAGGCAATACAGGAATACAGAGCTTGTGCAAGAACAGGCAGGGCATTGTCCAAAGAGCACAAAAGCTTATAGAAAATTACCTTAACAGCTGAATTTTGAACAAAAAAACCAGCAAATAAACAGCAAGTGATGACCAGGTAAGGTGAAACACTTTAAGGTTCTTGGAAGGTGAAGTCTCAAGAGCATTTCTGCTGAAAGCAGAGTCCATACCTGCCCACTGTTCATTTCTGCCCGTGCATGGCACTGACAGGCAGGCTGGTGCACATTCTCCTGAGGACATCCAGGGAACAGACTGGATAAAAACCCAGGTTAAAAATACAACCTTCTTTTTGCCCGAGTTATTTTTTCCCCTAATCTGCTGCCTCCACTTGGTCTCCATGGTTACACAAATACCTCTAGTGGTACCTTTGCTACTGTCATGTGAGGAAGGGTTAGGGAGAATGAAGAAGCCAGCAGAAGGCTGCTGAAGCTGACACTGCTGCAGAAAGTGAAATCTCATCATAGGATGCTCTGAGATTTCACAAACTCTTCCAGCAGGTCTGATTTCAGAAGACCTCTCCCCAGTCTCCTCTTCAGCCGTGGCCAGCTGTTTATGAATAAAACAGTGTCACCCTCTCCTCCAAGAGAGCCTTGGTGCAGGGGAGAGGATGTAGGGCAGTGCAGACAGGAGGGATTTAGAAGCAGCTCTGCTGCCATGGGAAAAGCCATGGAACACAGAGGCCATTTTCCAGGATACAGATCCTGAAAACTGAGCTGAGTGGAGCTGGCAGAGAACTCATGCAGAAAATGTAATGATGGGGGAGTGAGGAGGGAGAAAGTGCTATTTGTAGTTTGGTGTAAAAGACTCCAAAGAACAGAATGAACAGTGCCATGATTTCTCACTTTTTCTTACAGCATAAAAGGGATTATTTTATTATTTATCCAACTACATGGATTCAGCTCCTCTCCAGCATCAGAGAGTACTTGGAGCCCAATCTACACCTATTTCTCAACAGAAAAAATGCTAATGGACCTCTGGGGAAACTGCCAATGCCAGTGACATGTCTCTAAACAGAACTTCTCATATCTTGTTTTTTGAACTATTATATCAGTCCTTTGGATCTATATGCAGAATTGTTTCAGAGGTTGTCTACTATCAGACTTTTAGTTCCAAACTCTTTTTCTGTGGTGCTTCTCAAATCTGAAAGTCTCCCTCCACCAGGCCACAACACAATGACTGCTATCAAATATATAGAATAGATTAGAGCACACAAACATCCTTTATGTATTTGAACAAGGATATATTATTATATGAATTGAAAATTGTATTTAAATGCAGTGTATATAGGTCTTTATTATTGAAAATTGTATTTCAGGTAGGTTAAGTCAGACAATAAAGATATAAAGAAAAGATAATTAACTAATCTCAACCTATTTTTTCTCCTTCCTCAGTCATGAAGGTGCTCCTTGTTCCTTTTACATCCCTTCAGTAGCAATAAAACGGACCTTGCTTCCAACATTTGATCGTTACCGACAAGCTCACAGTGCTCAAGCCCATCAAAAAGTGAAGAAATGCACAGAGTGACTCCTATGAGATCATTTACTCCCAGTGAAGAGCAATTAATGGATTGCAAGTCATGACTGGCATTCCTGGGAACCATAAAATCAGGTGGGTGGGATCAAAGTGGTATGAGAGCTCTCCTGCTCCAGAACACATGACAGACTGGATTTCACCACTGCTGCCCTCCCTGCTTTTACACTGACAGTCCCACTTCCCTCCTCTATTCACTGGTTTACAACACTCTGATATGGGTGCTCTCATTCTCTAACTGTACTTCCAAATGTTGAAAAGATTGACTGGGAAAATGTTTGTCAGGTAATCAGTCATTTTTAGTATGCATCCTTCAGTGTTCATGGACCTTTCCAGGCTATTACACACTTCAAAGAAGCTTATGATTACCTCCTCAGGAGCTGGAGGAAAAGCGTGAGATTATTCTTTACTACCTAATTCATTCAAATGGAGTTAACTCATTTTTATAACATTTGCTAAATTGTTTGTCCCAAAAGCAAGAATACACTTTTACTTTTGTAATGCATGCCTGCAAATGAAAATTACTTCTGCTGTGGAATTGTCTACAGGCCTTCCTAGATGAGTGATTTATGACAGTCCAGACACAATTGCACCAATGCAAAGTGCACGGTGTCCACAGACTTTAACTCCTGCTGTTTAAAAAATCTGAGAGTTGAATCAGGCATAATTAAACTGCAGGTCAAACTACTGTCATTATTGTATTTGTTTGAACATTTGCTTTTCTGAGTCTGCAAAACAGCTTCTATAGCCACTTACCTTAACCAGGCACCCAGCCAACCTGCCCAGTGTGTGCCACAATACACTGGGAGCCAGAGACTGAGCCCTGGTGAGGTCACAAATGTGCATCTTGCTGGCTCACATTCTGCACTTGAGACCTTTGGGCCACTCTTGCCCTGCACCCATCCCAGCCTTTAATCCTCTCCTTCTGTCAGAGGCCATGGAAGTGCAGGATGTCCTTATATTCATTTCTGGTACATCTTTCTGAAAATATTGCTATGATGACAGTCACAAGCAGTGAAATGCTGAATAAACATTCTCTGAGGAATTTCAAAGAGGTTTAAACTGTATTAAAAACAAAAGCACATCTTGGCAGTCAAGCTACCTGTCCACATCAAGAAAGGTGGAGATCTAAGCAACAAAGCTGTGCTGGAGACAGTTCAATCCAACTCAATCAAGCCAGATATTGAAATTGCAGCCAGTGTTCACAGTGCTTGTTACAGTCTGCTTTCCAGCAAGCCTTGCTGCCTGCTCTCCTGGGAATTGCCTTGCCTCACCTCACTTAAGCAAGCCATCCATCCTTCCTCCTCTCTGCAAAGGCAGAGAGCTAGAATTCCCTGCCTACATTCCCATGTAAGGAGGAGGGGCAATTTCTGATGGCATCTTACTATTCATCCCATTTCCCCCCTAAATGTCACTTGGCTGGTATGCCATGCTTAGCATGAGACACCAGCACAGGCCCACACCTTATCCCAGACAGAGTCTGTGGATTTGAAGTCACAGACTGATGACACCCAAAAGTTCTGCACGTGTTCTCCAAAGAACCAAGAGTGTTTCCCTGCACAAGAGCCTGCAAAGACCCCACCATCGGCCAGCTCTCTATGCATGAGAGCAGCAAGGCAGCACTGCAAAGAAGAATGCCAGGCACTGCTTTATTTGTGTGTTTTTCAGGAGCCATGCTGAGAGGAGCACTTGGCATTTATCTTCCAGGCAGTGTGAGTGCAGCCCACACAAACCCTGTGCCAATCCAAGGCGCTGCAGCTTCCCCACTGCTCCTCTCTCCCCACTCTCCCTTGTGTTCCCTGCATGCAGAAACCTGCAGCCCCACCACAGCATGAAGTCCTGGCCCTTCCTTGCCAGTTGTTAAATGCAAAAAAAGAACCCAAGAGTCTCTATTGAACACCAGTTCCTATGAATCTATAAAAATTTATCTATCTACCTAATCTATCTGTTCTCTACCTGTGAAGGCAGAGGAAATAAATACAGAAAATCAGATGAGACTGTTAATTTCTATGTTGACATTGTATAACAGCATTGCACTAAAATCTTTCTGTGAGTTTTTAAATATCATTGACTCTTTCCCTATCAAATTCCTCTTAAAAAGGCTTTCTTTCTATCAACTTTGAATGGCTTTTTTGATAGTATCATCTATATAGACTTTAAAAAATACCGTATGTCACAGAATTCTAATATAAAGCACATATAAACAGCACATTAAAAAGCAGAAATGACAAGACACAATCACAGCCTAAAAGCCATACATTCAGTGCATAACCTCATTAATTGTGCAATCGACTTTAAGCATATCTTCTGGGTATATAAATTAATTTTTAGTGCCAGAAAATGGTCTGATAACACTTGCAAGATTGGGAAGTTTCATCCATGAGCATATAAGGACTTGAAATGAAAGCTGAAAAAAGACTTAGTATCTCCATGGTATCCAGAACTGGGTCTGGCTATAACTTCCCAAACTGTAGGAAGAAAAAGAACTAACTTTGCTACCATGGAAACAGAACAGTGGAATATAACTAACTGTTACTTGTCTGCCTTTACAAGACCAATTGCTAAAATGTTAAGGCCTTCAATAACACGGGTGGTTTTGTTTCCACGTGAGAAGTAAATCTGCTGGGAAAGGACCAAGAACAAGCTCACCAAACAAGGGAGAGCAGCCCAGGAATGACAGGCATTTCTAGGAAAAGTCGGGCTTAGAGAGGAGAAAGGGTGTAAGAGAAAGATGGAGAAGGAAGATACCGTGGTGCATGAAGAACATGGGGAGGAAGGGTTTGGTTTGATAAGTGAGACAGAAAAAAAGGCCCTTAAAATGAAGGGCTGGATCCTGGCCGTGCTACAATAAACCCTATGTATAAATTGGGCAACACATCCTGGATTGG
The DNA here is from genome assembly GCA_013397075.1 of Rhabdornis inornatus. Lineage (NCBI taxonomy): Eukaryota > Metazoa > Chordata > Aves > Passeriformes > Rhabdornithidae > Rhabdornis > Rhabdornis inornatus. The sequence continues at coordinate 99,447 of VWZS01001844.1, read as the reverse complement.
TGTTACTGCTTCTAGAAACTATGGAGGTCTTTAATTTCTTAACTTACTTTTTATTTGCTCTTCGCTGGAAAATGCCGCCCTCTTTGGATGTGTCCAAAACACCCAACGATTACGACCGCCCGCATTTTCCTCAGTTTGTGAGGTTCTGCAACACGAGCCAGTCTTTTACTTCACTGGGACCATTCTTTCTCCACACTAGACAAATGTCCAGGTTGTAAAATGCTGGATGTTCTCCTCACGGAACCGCTCATGCTCTCCCTGCCGGCCGCTCAGCTCTCCGGCCCTCACTGCCCCTCAGCGCCCTGAGGGCGCAGTCCCGCCATCAAACCACCCCTCAGGCGGCAACCGGGCGCGTTTTTGCTTCCCTCAGGAGCCGAAGATCTGCTGAGGATGTCACCGGCTTTACGGTGCAGCTTTTTGTGGGGGGATGTGAATGTTCAGAGTTCTTTGATACCTGTTTTAGGACTGTAAGGTAGTCGGGAAATTATCGCTTCAGGCGCTGAACGAGAAGCAGAGGCTGTGTTTTTTACACTCTGCTGGCGGAAAAACAGCGCCTGCCGCCCCCTCACGATACCGCGCCACCGGGGCTGCCCAGGCGCGGAGCCTCCTGAGGGCGGGGCCGCTTTCAGGGGGAGCGGTTCGCCATCTTAGGTGCCCCCGCCCCCTGGCGCCACGTGAGGCGAGCGGCCGCCATCTTAGGCTGCCCGCGCGGCCGGGCGGTCACGTGCGGCGGCGCTGAGGGGACGCGGGGCCGGGCCGGGCCGGGGCTCTGCGGCGCCATGGGGCAGTGCGGCATCACCTCCTCCAAGACCGTCCTCGTCTTCCTCAACCTCATCTTCTGGGTGAGTCCGGCGCGCCTCGCCAGGAACGGCGGCTCCGAGGTTCCAGGTCGGAACCTGGCCCCGAGAGCGCTGCGGGCCTCGCTCAGGAGCCGGGCGCACTCCCCCCCCTTCCCACACGGGTTCAGTTCGTATTTAAACTCTTCGCGTTTAACGGGCGCTCTGAGCCCCTCGGTGGGGTGTGGGGGTTCAGTGCTGGCCTCAGTCCCTTCCCTCGCAGTCCTTCCTCCGAGTCGCAGGGTGGGGGGAGCTGAACCTGGCATTGAAGATTTAACAAGCATTAAGGATCTTGGGTAGAGGCTCTTGTGTAAGCGAATACAGCTTTTCTCTTTTGCGTTATTGAGCTTCTCAGGTCTCCGGCAGTTCAATTTCTGTAGGCAGTTTAATTTTTGTAGCGCTCTTCTGGCCATCTCGGGTTTGGCCGTCCGCTGCGGGACATCCCAAACGCTGAATATGGGGCACCGTGTTCCTCCTGCTGCTGGTAACATAAAATCAGAACATACCTCTTCGTTTATTTGTGCTTCGCGTATTCCACTAGCCACGCTAGCGTTGTAGTATTTATGCGTCGCTGAAACCTCCCACAGCTACAGCGACAGTAAGATAAAAGCTTACGAAAGGGGGACAGTAGGTTGCTGTAAATGACCTTTTTCAGGATGGACGTACGGGCTCTAGCTCGGCATTATGTTCACTGTAATAATTGGCTTGTCAGACCAGCGTAACTCTTTAAATAAATGAAATAAAATGAAAGAATAGTCTGTATATTTTTAAGAATTCCTTTTGTGCATTTAGGCACTGCATTTTTCCTGCTCTGATCCCAGCTCCAGGAACAGAATATCTGTTGTCGTAACTGTTCGGGGACTTCATCTTTGAAAAAGTAATAGTGGGCAACAAGCTGTTGGAACATGAAAGTGTAGCTATATGTAGCTGCTTCATTTACTATTTAAAGTCATATAAAGTCTTATTAGCGTTACAGGGTGACTGTTCTTGCACCATGTTGCACAAAAGGATGCTCCTTAAGGATGCCTGGAAATGAACCATGGTCAGGGAAAATGTGTATCCGTGCATTCTTACCGGCATTTGCCTATACAGCTGTTCTGGGAGAGGAGCAGTGGAGGTGGGGCATATTTGGCCTTAAGTAGTGCGGATTAGAAGTCAGCAGTTGTGGCTGAGGTGACCAGTCTTCATTCTTTAAAGTAAAAAGTGGTGACATCAATCTCAGTGCAGCCCCAAGGTTGGAATCTGCTTTGTTAGGTGTGGCTTTTTGTTACATGCATAGTTGCAAGTGGCATTTTAAAAGCTCTTTAGCGGCTCGTAGGTCATACTTAAAAGTTTTTGACTGGGCATGGTTTTTGAGTTGCCTTCTTGATGGCACCTTGAAGTACATTTTTCTGTGGCTGCTGATACAAATAAGGCTCTGTTTGGAGTAAATGAGCACAAGTTCTGTGTGCAGCTTCTCCTCCCCCCGCTCCAAAGGCTTAGTGATAGTTATTGTTCGTTGTCTGCTTCATTTAGAAATTTAATTGCATGTTGGAGTTTGCAATTATTCATCTCATACAGTGGTGGGGTCAAAGTTATTTTGCTTAGCGCTGAACTCTGTGCTATACGATTTTTGATTACTTTTGAGACAAACTTGGCTTAATTTAAAATTGACAGATTGTATTTAGATGAGATGTATTTCGCATCAAATTAAAATGTCATCGATCTTGTATTCTGTAAACCACCTCCAGCCTAAGAAGTCAGCTTGTGCTGATAGCTTTTTGGCAGATAAGTGACTGGGTTGCTTGTGTTGGAACAACCTTGCAGGTCATCAGCTGCATGTAGAACGAGGCAGACTTTCTGCAAGTGGGAGTTACAGAAACCCGTGGTTTTCCTTTCTTTCACAAGCTAGAGTCAATAGCTCATTTGTTGACTGAGCTGTCTGTGTTAACATTTGGTGCCCATCTAGTTGGCAATGTAAGTGCTTCTGTGCTGTTACAGAAATCTTTTAATTGTCATCCTTACGTAGTTCCAATATTGACAATTAAATCATCTGGATTTCCCAAGACTTGACAATGGACAAATGCCTATAATTGGTCAAGTAACTACGAAATCTCCTTTAATTGCTTTTGTAAGTTTGCTCTCTCTCTTTGAGGTTTCATATGCCAGTCTTGTGTGTTACCACTATCTTCATGGTCACCTGTAGGAGTAGCAGTTTGTGACTACATAGTGGATTAGAACTTCCCCCCTCGCCCCATTGGTCTCTTACTTGTGGGAGGATGTGAATGTTCAGAGAGATCTTAGATCTGTCTTACGACTGAGATGTTCAGAAAATTATCAGTGCTGTGAAGAGATAGCAGAGATGTGCTTGTTGTACTTTGGAGTCTTGGTTCTAACTCCTACAAATTTCTTTCAAGTCTGAAAGAGGCAGATCAGACTTTGCTGACAGGTGACAGCCACTTACCATCTGCACCTACTGATTTCACTTCTATAAGTTCATCTCATTTTGAAGAGTCTTGTGCTAGTTGTTAAATCTTAGTTGACACTATAAAAAGTCATTTATTGTCTTGTGAAAACTTCTTTCTACTGTGTAAAATTCTTACATTAACTGTACTTTCCTGCATGTTGGTAATACTGCAGGATTTTTATTTTTTAAAGAAAATAGGCTGTGGAAGCTGTCTAAAAGCAGGGCAGGCACTAGTTTATCATGTAGAAAGCTGAAGAGACTTAACTCACCTTTCTGCATTATTGGTGTGGTATTTTGACTGTTCAGCTGAGTTGTGTTTGCAGGGATGTTGAGCATTGAGTGTATCTTCTGTAGGTGCTCATATTACCTTTAAAATACAGTTCTGTAAGAAAACAGTATTATGAATGGTAGTCATAAAGAGTAGCAGAATGTAAATTTTAGGTCTAACATGTGCTTGAGTTTTGGATAATTTGTCAAAGAGTGCTGAAGGTCAAAAATACTTTACCAAGAAATGCGTTGGTATGAAGTATCAGTTAAAACTTGCCCTCCTTAGACCAGGGAATACTGATCTGATTAATATGTTTCTTAGCCTTTTGTTGCTATGAGTTAATTTTTGAGTAGATATAACAAATGACGAAGGAAAGCCAATCCTTCAGCTGACCTTTACCTTAAGTTTGCACAAGATTTATTTGGTCAGCTGATGACTTCATTTAGGGGATGCTGAGTCTGTTAAGGAAGGGTATTGCATAGGAAGTCATTGTGATGTGAAAGACAATACAGCTTAGAAATAAAGTAATGTGACTTTCAGTACATATATCTTCACAATCAGCAAGATTTTTTTGTTACCTTGATGACGTGTTGATAATGACTAATTGCAAAAAAGAAAAAAAAAAAGTACTTGAGAATACCACGTTCTTCAGGAAACCTCCTAAATTTAAAGTTGCATAGTTTTGAAAGAGGAAGAAGTATATTTACCTGGAACAAATACCTAAAGACTGCTGTCAAATGTGTTTGTGTACCCTTAATTTAAGGCTTCATGGTATGACTTGCATAATTCGGTTGAAAGCAGCTTGAAGATGAGATGAAGACAAAAATACAAAGGAAATGTTTTCAGTCTTAGTTTAGTTCATAGGATAGAATGATAAAATATTCAGAGTTCCATGTGGTCTTGCTGCAGAAAAGGGAATCTGTCTGTTTTGTATTTCCAAAGAATCTATGTGCTTTGACAGCCTGCTCTGCTAAAATGGTGCCAGATGTCCCGTGCTTGCTGAGGTTTTTATCTTTCACACTCTGTCCTTCTGCTTGGGAAAAGGAATGAGCTCTGCTTCTACAATACCTTCAAGCCAGTAATTGCAAACTATTTAAGTTGTTCTTGTAGTATTTAGCCTGAAATCATTACTTTGAGAGTTCATTTGACTAAGCTGTTATAAAAAACATTCTTGGTATTATTGTTTAGAGAAATCTCAAGTCTCTACTTCTGTAGAGCACAAATACTTCCTACAAATCTATGCTCACCACAGTGCAGTGACCAGGGTATGGGAAATGGAGGATTTTCTAGAGAAGCTGCAGCAGTCAGTGTGTGTGTAGTGTGTTTGGGGATTTCTGGTAGGAAAAAAAACCAACAAAATGAAGCAATGGGAAAATTCATTCAAATTTAGTAGTAGAAAGGAAGATTAGAGCTCACTTTTCTTACACATAGCAATAAACCCAGTAATTTCCCTAGTTTATTGTGAGCTTGAGAATAGTTACTGCTCTGGACTTTAAAACAGACTTCTTGAGAGTTCTTTGGTGATCAAAGACTCTAACTGATGGATGATCCCAGAGGTAACTTTGCAGGGATTACTTGACCAAAGCCCTTTTATCTTGAGGGACAGTTGCTTCTGGATGTACAAATGGAGTGTTTTCTGCTTCTGCTACTATGATAGTGTGAAGCAAGTGTATCCTTCAGGATTGTGTAATGGTTTGGAATCCTGTGCATTAAAAAAATCAGTTATTTTAATTAAAAAAATTAGGATTTAAAACTCTCAAGTGTTGTGCCCTCTGAGTGATTTTTCTTACAATATTTGAATATGAATTTTCAGATAGCAAACAAGTGCCAGGTCCTGAATTTTAGTAATAAATGTTTTGATTCACTTCTAAGCAACATGTTAGTGTCATTCATGTTTCTTTATAGGATGAGTTTCAGATCTTTGCCTGGGATTTTTCAGGACTTTTGGTATCTGGTCTTGAGCTTAAAAGATACGATACCTAACAAAACCATGTTTCAAAGCTAAATGTGATACCTTTGAATAGTACAAGGAATTTGTAATATCACTTTACCTGCTGAACTTCGAAGCACAGAGTGATCATCATTGTTTTGCAGAAGAAGGAATCTGGGAGCAGCAGAGCCCCAGCTCAAGTTACAGCCCTGGTGGCTAAGTAGGTGTAAGAGAACGGCTGTATTGTTAACTTGGCTTCTAAAGAGGCAGAAGGCTGCACATGCACTACATCTTGCAATTAGTGGCTCTTCAAATATGTAATCTGAATGCAAAAGCAGCCTAGCTCAGCCTTTTGCTTTAGCGTAAAAAGCCTTTGAATGTGAGGTGTTCGGGCATGGGGTTACAAAATTGAATATGGCTAGTGCAGACAGCGGTCTGGCTTGCTTGAATTTTACAGAGCTTGCTTGTTTTATGAGCCTTTAAGATAGTTTTAACTGTGTTATGGAGCTGAATGGAATTGCTGTCTTTTTCTCACAAAAGATTTTATAAGACAGTTATAGCCCAGTGTTCAAGTGAAATTATTACTGATGAGAACAAAGGGAAGAGTGTCAGGAAACCATTGGGTTCAAAGCTGGTTATGCATCAATATGAGGAAGCAGAGAAAATATCAAGTATGGGTGTGGGTTTGTTTGGGAGGGGAGTGGAGAGGGAGATACACAGCAGTGAAGTGCTGAAAAGACTATAAGAGAAATAAACCCCAGAGAGATCCTGTTGGACCTTTGAGGTTAAGGAAATAAATTTTGAAGAACAGAAAGCTAAAAGGAAGACTTGAAAGTTTTAGTCATCCTCTTCTTTTTATGATAGTAATGAGTATGGGTACTCTAGCGTTAGAAAGAACTAAAAATGTCAGAAATGCCCTGGAAGTCAAATAATGGAGAAGTGTGGAAAAAACCCCACTTGTTGAGGTACTGTTTCAAGAAGCCCAAAAATCTGGAGGCAGACCACAATACCAGTGTTTCCTGCTTGTGGGTAGGAAATTGGTTGGAGTTAGTATGCGTGGACTAAAGCAACTGTTAGAAAGGATGAAATTGATATAATTGTAGACTCTGAAAAATCTGTCCTGGAGTAGACATGGTTTTTTTGTTGTTTTTTTTTTAAACGTGTTAGAAAGGCAGTGAGAACAAGGACACACATTTAACATGAGGGAAGTAATAGATATGTTGGGAGAATGGTCCTAGGACAGGATCCAGACAGAAAAGCTGACGGTCTATTAGTGTAAAAGGCTTTTTTCGTACTTTTTCCTTTGGTTGTGTTTATCGAGGATGATGTAGATGGTCTGTCAGAATATATCATGGGTGTGGTTAACAATCCCATGCATGAAAGTTATTTCCATAGTGGAATGAATAATTGGTTTAGAGTGGTGTCTGTGTTGCTATCAGCATTTACCAATCAGCAGTGGCAAAGTTGGTGGCAGTAGGAATTTCTGAGTAGGTGTCCTTACAAAGAACGTGAAATACTCTTCTTGCCTAGTTGAATATCAGGTATGTTTTCTCCTAAGATACAGTGCTTTGCTGCTACCTTCATATTCTTGTTCAGAGAGTGTGTTTTTCTTAAAATGGTGAATAAAATGTAGATTCTAAAGAGACAAATACTATTCTTTGGCCGGGTTAATTGAAATGGTAGCACAAAAGAAATTCAGAAGTTCTCATGTGTGCTCTATTAGGGTCCCAAAGTGAAGAGAATTCTATAGCAAAGTGAAGAGAATTCTATAGCAAGGTGAAGAGTAAAAGTATGGACATACAAGTGTTGATCAGATCTCTTTGGCAGTAACATGATTAGGGTAATGTAAGGAAGTGTTTGCTTGTAAATGAAGCTGCAGTGTCCATGATTGATAAATAAATGATCAGTGGAACAAGTTTACGTATCTTACACTCATCCTCTTATGTAGCCACAATTTTGGCTTTCAGACTGCTGCAGTGTGTGAACATTACTGAAAACATGAAAACAGTTATTTGTGTGTTTCAGCCTACTGGAAAACAAAGGAGCGGATTAAATCTCTGAAGCTGTTTCAAGGTGCAGCTAGCCACTGTACAGCCGTGTACACCTCAGGGCTTGTGAGAGGTGAAAGCTGGCTGTGAAATAGCCCAGAGCTTAGAAGGCTGTGTTACAGCAGCCCAAAGACTGCTCAAAGAACCTCCATTTTTACTGAGCTTTCCTAGAATGTGATGAGTGATGCTTATCATTGTGTCATTGGATCTTCCAGTTTTCCCTCCAGTTCTTTGCATAATTATTGAGCTTTTAATAACTCCATAGAGGTTCCAGCCAAAGCAATAAAATCAGTCTTTCTGAACTGTGAGAGGTCTACATGTCTTTGAAACTTGTTTCTGATGAAAAGGATACTGAGTTGCTCAAGCCTTTTGCAACGAGCTGTCTTTGTTGACTGTACTTTTATATGTGTTTTTAAAGGTTAATTCATCCTAAAATAGGAGTGTGCTGCTTCAGGTTCAGAACTATGAGTTAGATGCAGACCACTGTAAAAGGCTGTGTGAATGCTGAATAACCAGTCATGTCCCTAGAACATGCATGTGACCTGGCACAGATTCAGGAAATGCTGCCATCTCTATTCAGAGCATTGAGCAGATTAAGTTGGAGAATTCTTCCTTCAAGCCCGGTTTATCAAAGACTTGTTTGAGCTGTGTGCAGTTCGTATATTTGGCTTCCATTTAATGATAGGAAATACATGATTGTAAACATGGTAGCTTTATTTTCGATTGTCTTTGACTTGAGCAAGTTCAGACTTTGCAGATTTTCTGTTTACTCTGGAGGATGGTAAACACTGAGATCTGGATTTTTTTTTTTAAGTTATCCTTGTGTCTGTACAGACTTTGGGTTCCTTAGATGATTCCTATTTTGAGATGGATGGTTTAAGCACCTGGTACTATTTTGGGTGGTTTGGGGTGAGGGAGAGTCAGTTGGTTTGGGGTTTTTTTCCCCTTTAAAAAGCACATGTACTCAACTCTGTACTTGGTTTGCAACAGGTAATAAATGTGCGTTTAACTGGTGCAGCCCTGGTCAACATAGACTGCACTCTTTGTATGGTTAAAAGTGTCTTGTCTGTCGCAGTGTTTATATGTTATTTATATCAGTGGGGACACTGTACTGTGTGCCGAGACCGCGTGTTGGAACTGCTGAGCTCTGAAGGGGGAGGGACCTCGGGCCAGTGCAGTCCCATTGACTGAGCACCTCTGATCAGTCAGCACAGGAGCTGTGCTTGTCTTCTGGCTTAGTTTCACCCAGAGTGACTCATCTGACACACTCCTAAGACTATTATGCAGTGATGCAAGCCAGAAGGTAGTAAGAGAAAATCATCAAAAGAGGAGCAAAAAGGATTGCTTCAAAAGCACTCTCCTCATCCCAGCTAAAACAATTCAGAGACCTCCCCCTTGCTGATTTAGAGGAGGCTGAAATAAACACTGTCCTGTGGTTGTGATACTGGGTAGTGTTGCTGTTTTCATTGTTCTGTGGTAGACTGAATCCTGTACCTGTTCAGAAACGGTGTTCAGCTGTGATACGTGGGGAAGGAGTTTTAATCTTCATGGCTTTTAAACCTTGTGCAAGCTCCAGCAGGTACCTCTGTTCTCAGGACCTTCCCCCCTGCAGATTACCTGTTGAGGAGGTAGCAGCAGTAATTCTCAAGAGTATGGTCACTTCATGACAGAGGCAGTGTCTGTTTCAGAAACACCAATTCCTCAACATTGTTCAGAAGTAAAACCTAAGGCCCCGTGCTGTCATGGATGATCAGTCATTCTTGTACCGTGTGTTGAAGGGATTTAATGAAGTCTTCAAACCAAGGAGCTTGGAATCTGTCTAAAGGCTATAAAAGGAATGTTTCTCAAAATGCATGTGCTTCTTGAAGTAGGGAAGATAACACCTGTAGACAGATCTGATTTTTTTTTTTTTTAGGGCTAGATTCCTTTTACTTCAAATACATTCTTCAAATGTATGTGCTTATGCAGTTTATGATCCAGATTTTTCTTAAAGAGGAAGCCAATTAAATTGCAACAAAAGAAGGACAAAGGAGTCCACAAATGGTTCTGATTTCAGCTTTGTGGTATATATTCTGTGCCTGATGCCAGCCACAGCTGTGGTTTTTCATCTGCCACCTTGTAACATACCATATTTCTGACAAGCATTTTAGTTCTTAGAAATAGGAGATTACATCACTGGCCTGCCATTCACACGTTTCATTGCTAGGCAACAGTTAATGCAATTCCATTGTTCAGTGACACTACTTTGAATCTTTGCTTTGTGTACAGAAAGTGTGTCTGCATTTTGCCATGTTGTACCTAATATGGCAGGGTTTGTACAGATGGATTAGTATTTCAACATCTTCTGTGCAAGGGGGTGATTTTGCAATAGCTTGTTCACTCTTGTCTGGAAAAGATGCCTTCCTCTTGGTCTTTGTTACTGAATTTTCAGGTTTCTCTCCCCTTATATGTACATAGCACCTTTTATTGCATGAATGTGATGCCTTTAAGATTCCTGCAGAGTACACAATTACCTTTGCTGCAGAGTGCTGGAGAGGTCAAATGTATTGCTCAAATCCATGTAGATGATGATACTTTTGAGCTGGCTCATAATATCTCTTTCTTTGATGTAGTATTTCTGTAGCAAAGTGCTGCAGGGAATATTCTGTTTCTAAAACTATTACAGTTTTAGAAACAGAATATAAACAGATACCGTTTTATAGAAGGGGGTTGCAGTAATGTTGCAGTACATCTGGTGTGTGGTGGCAAACAGGGCTGAAATCCTGGATACCTTTTGTCTTGTGGCTTGTCTTATTCTGTGCCACACTGAACAGCTTCCCAGAGAGGACTTCCAAGAGCTGAGACAAAGCCTTGAGCAGCCTGGTCTGAATTCATTGTTGACCCTGCTTTGTGCAGGCAACTGGGCTAAATGATGTCCTCCTGGACTGAATTACTGAGTGAGTCTCTGACTGTACACTGGCATGATGCAGCATTACAGCTGCTGGAAACAGCTGTATGTGTGTCTGCCCTCCTCACAGTGCAGGGAGGGGGCAGTTGTAATGCCAATGAGAGGGAGCATGGGCTGGAGGCAGCCTGCAGTGTTCCCCTCAGACTGGAGCTGCAGTGTGTCACATTCCAGCTGAGTGAGCTCTTGTGTCCAGGGTATGGGTTGGTTTGGATAGGGACACTACCCTTCACAGTAAAATGAAATTCCCCAGGTCATAGCCTAGCCACTGCATCTTCTGAGTGCATTGTTTTAGCTCAGCCTTGTATTGGGAGGTTGGAAAAGCCTGTCATGAAACATTCTAATTATATTGTCCATCATTGCAAATTGATGTTTCTTTCTGCAGCAAGTGTGAGGACAGTCAGAAAGGACATTTGTAAAGCACAAACTGATAAGGCCCTTGTATTGAAAAATAAATGTGTTACTTGGCTCCTCAAGCAACAGTTGTCTCTCACTAGCTCTGCTCAGCTTAAAGATAATGAAGGTATTGATGTGTTGGGATCCTTGTAACTGTAAGGGAGGCAAGGTCATGGCAGAGGGATGTCAGAGCTTTGTCTGACTGTTTATCTAGTTGCAGATTCATCCTACAGGGCTTATTTTGCAGTAACCTTAAGTAGACTTTTTATTTGTTTAAAAAGGACCATTTTGTACAACAGTCCTTCTGAGAACATCCATTTTGCAAGATTATGGTACGTTTCTCTAGATACTTGGTTCTGCCTTTTAATAGTTGGTGGTTTGTATTTGTTTCTGCCTGCTTTCTGGTTGGAATCAGATTTTTCCACTGCTGTGAACCCTTCAGAAATGCTGTTGTTTCTAGCAGTTCATCTTTCCCTAGCAGAGATTAAAGTTTACAATGTGGACATCTATTTTATTCTAACAGCAGGTCACAGATAGTAACTGACAAAATTTCTGAGGAGCAATTCTTTATGGTGTTTGGTAAAGTAATTACCTTGCTGAAGGAAGGAAGGAAGGGCTTGGGTGTTCCAAGGAACTTACCATGTTTTTGTGCCTGTTGTAGGCAGCAGCAGGCATCCTGTGCTACGTGGGAGCCTATGTGTTCATCACATATGATGACTATGATCACTTCTTTGAAGATGTGTACACACTAATCCCAGCTGTTATCATCATCGCTGTGGGAACACTGCTTTTTATTATTGGACTTATTGGATGCTGCGCCACCATTCGAGAGAGTCGCTGTGGGCTGGCTACGGTGAGTGCAGAGCTCCTACAGAGGCTTGGCCTCCTGGATATTTGGCTGCCTTCTCTCTTCATAAACTCCCAAAATATTACTTAAAGTTTTTTCTTTATGGCCTTAAAAGTTTTCTGCTTAATTTTGTTAGGAACATCTTGTTTCAATTTTCTGTTCTGAATAAAGGTGTTAAATGAAACAGTTCTAGCAGCAGAAGGCATCTCAGTTTTACCTTTTTTAGAACTGTGGTAATCTCATTAAAAAATGTAAAACCATGTGATCAAGTCATAACAGTTAAGTCTCACTTTTATCTGTTGTGGTTGAAAAGCTGAATTGGAGGGAGAGAAAAGTGATTCAGGAGCAGTCTTGCATTGAGGTTAGCTGAGGGTTATCATAATGCCTGATTATTTTCTTCATGGCCTACTTGGGACACTTGGTTTGTACTTGGCAGCGTTTTATGCCCTGTGTTTCCACGTCTTTGAACTGTAGTTTTGGCTTGAAAACTAAGTAGGGAAGAAGAGAGGTTGGTATCTGAACTGTCCCCACAGTGAGGTTTGGGGCTTCTTTGTTGAATACTGTATAGACTTTTTTAAAAGTGCTCTTAAATATAGCAAGACAAATGCATAGCTTGCTGTCTTCTACAGTTGTTACAGAGCTTAATCTGAAGAAACATTCCCTTAGTCAATCTACCACTCTAAGTAACTTCCTGGGTAGCCTCTGATGAGGCAATCCTATTATCTAACAAAGAAGATTGAAAGAAACACTTGATTAAAGACCTGCAGTATGGTATTTTCAGTACTAATGACAGCTGGACTTGCCTGACTGGGCAGCTTCTTATTACTTGGTGAAGCTGTGAATGCTAAAGTGTCTTGAGTGAATTCTGGGCTCATTTGGTCAATTTAAGTGCCTGCATTGAATTATATGTTAAATTAAAATCTTTCCTCAAAAATAACTGTAAATAGAAAAATCTACATGGACACTTTTGTTAGGCAAACAAGTAAAAATATTTGCACAAACACTCTTGATTGTATTTTGCAGTTTGTGATCATCTTGCTCTTGGTTTTTATCACCGAAGTTGTGGTTGTGGTTCTTGGATACATTTACAGAGCAAAGGTAAGAACTTCTCCATTTCAGTAAATGTTTTGTTGTGAACTCTGACCATAGTATGGAAGTGTAATCTTTACTGTGCTTGATGCTGTAGAACTGTTAAGGGAATAAAATCAAGCTCTGAGTGGATTAATTGGTGATACCAGTACTGTAAAACTTAGAACGTCAATGCAGAGAGCTATCTTGTAGGGAAAAAAAATTACCTGGAACATATCATTAACAGTTAAACAGGAGAAGGGAGTTACGGTAATTGGTACCTTTACATTTTCCAGATGGTCTTCTAATTTATTTATGCTTTGACTTTGTGAATGATTTAGGCTACGCAATTTTTGAACATAGGGCATATTTTTTTGGATATGCAATAATTTTAATGTTGTCATGTGTTTGGTGTGCAAATTAACACTGCATAATAATAAAATGAAATAGATTGAATGTGTTAATGTGTACTTTCTAGCTTTACACTGGTTGACAGGGATTATAGCTAAAAAATACGACTTTTCCCACTGTTTGTTTAATGGACAGGACCAGAAAAATGAAACTAGATGTGTTTCTACCAGCATAATATATGGCAGAAACATACTGCATGGTATTAGAGATGCCACAGTGTAGCTTGAATAATTTTCTAACTTGCACAGTTTACTGGCTTTTGATATATCTGTATCTAAATTCTGAAAAAATAAAAAACCCAAAAGAACAGAGAAGGCATTTTAGCTGTGACATGGAGCATATTTGCAGTGTGGGACACTCAGAGATGTCTTACCAGCAAGCTGAGCTTCAGTACCATTTATGTTTCTATGGCCTTTTGTGTCCTATGAACAACACTGGTCTCACTGGTTCAGCATTCTCTCCTTGCTTTCTCCTGCTATCCTGGAACAAATGGGGAGACAGCTTGGAGGTAAAAGTGGTGGTTTTGCTTGGGTCCCAGGGAAGGCTGCTTTGAGTAAGCAGCTGACAACATGACCTTGAAGTGTTTGTGTGATGGAGCTGGTGTGTAACACTTAGTGTAGGCTGCTTCAACAGAAGTGCTCTGCTGGCCATGCTTGAACTCAGAATATGTTTCTCTCATGCTTTGCATTTGATTGATTTTGCATTTGATATCTTGGCTGTGAACTAAGATGATCATTGGGGATTCTGAAGTTTGTAGTGGAAGCAGACCTTAGAAGCTGCTGAGGAAAGCACTACAATTCCAGGGGAGAAGGAAATGGGTTCTTACGTGTTGATCTGAATGGTCTCCTTCTGTTTCAGTACTTGCAGAGGTATAGTTTACTGTGTGCAGGAATTACCATGGATCTGGTCTGGACTAAGCTGTAGTCATCTTGCTGTCTTCCATGTTCCCATCGTGAAGGGGTTTGCTCTTTTTCAGTGAGCAGTATTCTCACGAGATACAAGGAGATGCATGGATCTTCCTTTCCCAGCTGAGTGTGCCTGTTGCCTCTCTTTTCTTGATTTGCTGCCATACAGTTTTTACTGCAGTAGGTAATGCAGGGCCAGAGCTTGGGAGAAGAGGGAAGGTAGTCTGGTTTTGGGGGCAGCGTGGTCTTATGTTAAGCTGTTTGTGGAAGTCAGTATTTGAAAACTGAACCTTAAATCTTTGGAAAGGACAGACAGGTTTTGTTAATAAAAATGTCAGTTTTCTAGTACCCTGCAGTATGTAGCATCTTAAACTATTGTTGCAAGTGCACAAAAATAAATCTATTACCAGTGAGCTGGGAGGGGAAGTCTGCTTAGCCTTCTGATTATTTTTGCCAGGATAAATAAGTTAGCTTTGTACTTCATTAATTTTGGTCTGTTGTTTCTGACATGATGTGTATGCATCTGTGGGAGCCTTGTTTTGGTTTTTATAAAGGCACCTGAATCATGTTAGAAGTACTTTGTGTTCACTGTACAAACTTCCAAACAAAAGGGAAGATTGAAGTCATAGCAGCTGTTGGTACCAAGTAACATTGAGCATAATGCCTCAAGGAAGTGGCACCGTGCTCTGGTAGGATACCATTGTTGATCTTAGAATCACTTCATTTTCCAGCTTGCCTCTGCAAACCTGTGTTGATCCTGTTCAGACTGTTTCAGAACCATGTGAAGCATGCCCAGGCCATGCTGAGATGGACTGAGCTGCTGCAGAGCCTTCCAGCATTGGTCTTTAGCTGTGACATTCAGGCTTCTTGGAAGTGCCAGTAGGGATTAAACAGGCTGGGTTGGCTGAGGACCTGCTGGCTTTGTTCCTCTGGGTGGAGGGGTTCACTCTCTTCATTTTTCATTAAACCTGCCAGTTAACTAGAGACAGTGATTTCTCTTTGGATCTTAAGGAATTTGCATGGTTTTCAGGCATAGTATTGCCCTTATTGAACCACAAGCCAAATGATGCACAAACAAGCACTGAAATAAATTATTTTAAAATGTATATGACAAATTGAGCAGCTGTTTTGTTATGAGTTGGAGTTGTAAATCAAATTAGCTAAATCATCAAACAATTGATTTTAAACTTGTCTGAAACAAGTTGCCTGTGCAGGCTGAATTGACTTTTCTGCATGCCTATCTTGAAATAGGCAGCATTCTTGAGGAGGAGGTGATGGTGGAATTCAGCTTGTGCTATTGCTGCAGAAAATTCTTCTATTAAAGTATTTAAAGGAAGGATGTGTTGACAAGACCTTCCTACTGTAGCTTTCAAGTCTGAAAATATGCATGCTTAGTGCTCAGTCCTAAAATTACGTTCCTTGCATGTAATTCCTGTTGAATGTGATAGAAAAAAATCAAATCAGAGCTTCTCTTAAAATTGCACAAAATCAACACTAAACTGTGTATTATTTAAGTAATAGTTTACAGTGAAATACAGTACTTAGAAGGTTCTAGTAAGATTTCCTCCAAACTAGGCATCATAGAATGCCTTTCGAGGAGGCAAGTTCTTGAGTGGCATCCATTTCTAACACTTGTACTTGATGGCATCCTGACTCATTTGCAGTAGTTCTGTGACCTATTGCAGTAAGTGTTGCTGTACACAATGTACTGCCCCGGGAGGCTGGGGCTGAGCAGAGCTTGGTCACTGTAGGGTCAGCCAGAAGGCATCTTTGAGAATTTATTTACCTGTGCTTCAACCAGAAGAGTAGGTGCTATGACTTAGTACCTTTTGATCCCAATATCCTTGTAGTCCCAAGGGGAATGAGTTAGTTCAGATAGTTATACTGTTTTTTGTTTGGAACTTTGAAGTAAAAAGGTGAGTGCATGCTCTTGTGGAGAGCCCTTAACTTCATGAAATGTCTGCCAGTGTCACAGGAAAAGCATGTTCCTTTTTTGAGAGACAATGCAAAGCTACTTTTCCTAAAATCTGGAAGGTAGCTGCCTGGATTTTCCTTCTCCCTTAGCTGCAAGCTTGGCAACATCTTTGCAAAAGTCAGGTTCAAACTTTAGAAAGCTGTACCACTGAATTATGCTACTTTCAGATGATGAGTTACCTTGGTTTCCTGAAATGCTGTAGCTGAAAGCAAAATGATGTTGCCTAACCTGTGCTGCTTCTGCTGGTGAGCTAATGTAGGTGCTTTCCTACCCTTCCCAGGTGGAGGATGAAGTTGATCACAGCATTCGGAAAGTCTACAATGGATACAATGGGACAAATCCTGATGCAGCCAGTCGTGCTATTGACTATGTACAGAGGCAGGTGAGACATGTGCCAATATTCCACTCTTTTCTCTCCTTAAAACACAGATGCAGTTGCTCTGCTGCTTGTGTAGATGGCCTTCCTCCATTCTGACAAATCTAGGAAATTGCTCAATGGACAATAAATAGATTAACTTGGTTAAAATTAATATTATGATATTGCTGGTGGGGAGAGAAATTTTTATATAATGAGCTTTCTGTCAATATGTGCTTGTATTCAAATATGTGGTACTTAAGTATTTTTCTGCAATGGAACGTAATATACTTTTCCTCTTGGTATTGCAGTTAGAATTGAATTCTTTACCTGTCTGATTTTCCAGCTGCGCTGCTGTGGGATCCATAACTATTCAGACTGGGAGAATACTGTCTGGTTCAAACAAACTAAAAACAACAGTGTGCCCCTCAGCTGTTGCAAAGCAGCCCTCAGCAATTGCACTGGCAGTTTGACTCGCCCCATGGACCTTTATTCAGAGGTAAGGCAGCATGAACTGACACAGCCACGTGCTTTCGCTGACCATTCATTTTCTTTGGAGGAAATCAGTCTTGGGTGTATTTGCTTTAACCAAGTAGATGTGGTTAATCCTCCCTCTTTTATCTGCAAGTAATTGTCATCTAATTACTTTTTTTAGTATTAGCATTCTGTTTCTGCCCTGTGTGATGCTTTTGAGGTTTTTTGGTGTGTCTAAATATGGTTGGCAGATTAAAACATAAGAATCCTACTTGTTTCAGGGGTGTGAGGCTCTGGTTGTAAAGAAGCTTCAGGAGATCATGATGTATGTCATCTGGGCAGCACTAGCATTTGCTGCTATTCAGGTAAGAGAATGTTCTTTATTTGTTAACTTCTTTCAAATTAGATCTAAACTGCAGTACAGATAATTACAGGTATGCACATACAGATATTATCCTTTAACACACAACTTCCCACTGCTATGTGGATGTATATTCTGTTAGAGCTGAAGAGTCAGTGTTATATGCAGTAAACCACTGGTGTAAATGGTAAATGATTTAGTGGAAACTTAATTATCCAGGTATTAAGTATCATAAATGTCCTCTGATGGCATTTAACACTTGAAGAGTTTGCACAGTGTTTCATTTCCAATTTTTAAACAGCTTCATGCTGTTTTAGAGGTACATCAGCTTAACTATGCTTCATGGTGTACAAATGTCAGGACCACCCAGGAGATACACCAAGGTTTTTGACAATGCACTCTGTTCTTGTGCAACTGAGCTTTGCTGTGTGTCTTGAAGATTTCTTGGGTTTTGCACTTAAAGAGGCTCTAAACTGCAGACCCTTCCATGAACCTTGTTACAGTTACCCTGGTCATAAAAAGGTCACTGAGGAAATAAACTAATGTGTATATTAATATTTATTAAATTTCAAGGAAGAAGAAAAAAGACTAGAACTGTCTCCCAAGCATATTTGTAAAATAAAAATTTTGAACTCTCATCAACGGGCAGACTCACTACACTAATGACATAGTTTTCAGACTGTGCCTATGTTATGGTCTCTGAGCAATGTAGTACGTGTGGTGAATCCCAGGAGACTTAAAAACTAATTTCAAAGTTACTTTAGTGCTCTTAATATCGTTTGAATTCAGAAAATATACCTGTTGAGTCTGACAATGTAAGCACTTTTGTTTTCAAAAGCAGCTTTTGAGCTGGATTGTATGTATGAAGGTAAATAATCTTTTGCAAACAGTCTTGTGAAAATAGAGTTCCCTTTGTATTTCAATGTTACAAGGATGTACTTATAGTACTGTACACAGTCATGTTGAACTATTCAGACTCAGACTACTTCAGCTATGGAACTTCAAATTTGGTGAGATCTATGCTCAGTTTCCTGAAGGGAAGGTATAGTTTTAATTGTCTTTCTTAAAACTTTTGTTGTTAAAACAATGCTTGGTCTGTTTGAACAATGAAATGTATTTGTGTATTTCAATAGAACTGAAAATTCTATTTCACAACCATAGTTACTGTGACAAATTTTTTTTATGTCAGGAAAAAAAAGTGTATTTTATGAAACTGGTTGAGGTGAATCCCAGGAGGTGGCATTATTCTTAGTTTTGGAGTTTACAGGTTGATGAACAGCTCTGCCCCAAAATGCAGCACAGTTAAAATCTTTTCTGGCCCCGGTTCAGAGTTTCTAACACATGCTTGCAGTGGCAGTGTGGCTGCTTGCACCCTTCTGTTCAAACTGTTCTGTTATTTATCTCCTGAAATTTGAGACACAAGTTCTGACATCTTTGTCTTTGCCATACAGAATTCAAGTACTTGGCCCAGTTCTCAGTAAAATGGTCTGTGGGCTAACTGAAAGGGAGATAAACATAAACTTCAGCACGTGGCTGCAACTTGGGTTATACCCTGTAAACTTACAGTAATAATTATGTTTTTCTCACCATTTGGTGAATGTTGCAACCTTCCCTATGCTGTGGCTGTACAGTCCCCTCTGAACAGATTATTTTGTAATGCAATGAGGCTGTTCAAAGTTCATTACCTCTGACAGCCTACAGTCAACAAATCTTACCTTCAGTAATTGCTTTAAAATTAAAAGACTGAGAAGAGTATTTTTGCAAGGATTGAACTTCATGAACAACTTAGTCTTTTCTGCACAGAAGTAATTTTTGGTATGTTCATGTTTCAGTTACCATGGGGATCTTCCCATGTGCAATAATTCCCTGGTCCCAGCCACAGTGACAGCACAGAACTATTAATAGATAGGAGGAAAACTGAAGGGAGTAAAGACATAGCTTCTGTGGCTGGTGATCATTTACAAAGGGCACATTTATATACAGCCAGTGAATTTTTGTACAAAACTGGTTTGGGGAAAGATTGAGTAGTTATTGCTAGCAAGCAAATTAAAACCAAAATTAATAAAAAACTAAACAAACTTCTGGAATGTAGGAGATGTCTAAACTTCATTGAAAGCTGTTGAAGAGGAGGATGCATGGATCCTTCCTCAACACAGATGTCTAAAATTGCTGTTCACAATACTAAAGAGAAACAGGCTCAAATGCCTTAAAACGTTTAGAGGTGCTAGAAGATTTTTTAATGACATGTCTGTAGAGAACATTGAGGTATGTGAGTCACTTCTTTGTTTATACTGAAATTCTAGGAATATGCTCAGAGACCTCCTAAACAATATAAATGGTTTAAATAGTAACTCAGAAATTAATTGCATGAGGTTTTACTCTAGTACCTGAATGTTTGAGATGTAACACAACTCTGTATAAATGAAATGTCTCAAGGCAGTCATTGAAGAGGGTTGTCTTTGTGTAAATAACTGTAAGTGTACTGGATCTACTTTAACTCATGTGATGTACATGGCTAGAATGAATTCTAGCAAAACACTGAAGGAGGTGTTGCTCTGCATCACACTTTTCATTTTACCCTGGCTTTGAGCAGCAGAGAAGTTGTTTTTGTACTTGCAGGCTGTGAGCGTTCTTGAGAGTTCTGTAGCCACTGGCAGCTACCATAAACTCCATTTTCCAAGTCTGACTGAAGTGGGTTGAATTGTAGATATTCCCTCCTCACCTATAAGGGCTGTGTCCATGATGAGTCATTCTCTCATGTAACTTGTTTCCTTTTGCTCTGGCATGAATTTATCAACATGAGCACCCTGATGTCTCTGCTTTTTGCAGGAGGGCTTGACTGGATGGCCTCTAAAGCTCTGTCCAACCAAAACCATTCCATGATTCTATGATAACATATTTAGGAGTCAGTCTGTAAGCTGGAGCCACCAGAGTGAAGAAAGGGGCTGCTTTTAACAACAGCTGAAGTGCCATACTCTCCCTATGCTTTTTCAACCTGAGCTGGTGTCTGCTATAGATAATGCACTGCAGACAAAGAAGAGTATCGATCTATACAGCTTGTTCTTTTCCAGGAAATTAAAAGCTCACCCTAGAATTTCATTATGCCTCTTCCCAATCATTGCATATTTAGATTTAGGACTTTTGAATGTTCTGTTTTCAGTCTTTCAGCAGACTGGAGTACAATATTGTGTGTACCATCATTTAGTTTTAAAACATTTTACGCATCTGATGTTTGCATCGGCCTGGATTTAAAAGAAGTCAGTAAATCTCCTTTTGTCCCAGTACTATTTTCACTGGGCTTTTGCTGTATCAGAGAGGAAGATCTACACTTGGTTGTCTGCTCACCCATTTCATTCTTGTTTGCTTTCTGTCCAAGGGGTTTTTTTGTGGTGTATTTTTGGAGTGGGTTCTTTGTTAAGAAATCAAGTTACCTTCAGAGTGGTGCTTTATAATCCAGAGATAGGACAGGAGCCTCCTGGAGTATTGGCATTTGTGAATAAACTTCTATGCATACAGCCAAATCAGTACAATGTTGTACTTCCCTAGAAGCTATTGCCAGTTACTGTAGACCACAGAACACAGCACTATACCTGCTGTTTTTCAGTAGATACAGTCTTATTCTACCTTCAGTAAACATGCAACTTCTTTAAAATATCATGCCCTGTTATCCATGATTATTCACGGTTTAATTCTTGTAAGTGGACACAGGGTGATCATACCCTAAATCCTGGCAAGCATGCCAGCACAGTTGTGGTAGTGTGAATTTTAACATGTCTAAAAGTGCATTATTTGCCTTAGATTTAAGCTTTCTAATATAACATGTTTTCAGAGAGATAGTTTTATGAAATCTCTTTCAAAAGCCCATTCTCATCATAGCAGTTAAGCTGATGCATTTGAATTGCAATTGGATTTTTCATACCAGATATGGTACCTAGGGATCTGTACCTTTCATTTAAAAACAGTACGAGTTTCTTCCATCTGAATCTGAATTATTGAGGCAGAATACAAGTGGCTGACCAAAAAAAGTTCTGTTTTATATGTCCATGATTATCTTGTAAAGAAAATGAGGCTGACGCTTGCAGCAGGAACCAAGGCTCTTTCAGAAAGAGTTTTTGTTGCCATTGATGTTAATTACAGTCTTGAAGCATGCTGACAGTCTGTGCTGAGGTTGAGTCTCTCAAAGTACCTTCCTTGTACTCAAGCTTGTTCTCTGTTTTCTCTCCCTAGCTTCTGGGCATGCTGTGTGCCTGTATAGTTCTATGTAGGAGGAGTCGGGATCCTGCCTACGAGCTTCTCATTGCTGGTGGAACCTATGCCTAGAAGAGAATTCAAACATGCAGTTCAATCTTCCCCCACTTCTGTGGAAGGTGAATGGGCCAGGCTGACTTCCATAGCTTTCTTGCCCCAAGCTTAGTCCAAGCACACCTTTCAGACATGAGGGCACTGTGCACTGGTGACGGGCAAAACAGCAGCTTTACACAAACCCATAGAATTACCTGTGACTTCCACTGTTTTAGCCAGCTATTCATGTATCTAAATGTTTTAGTATGCTAGTAAACTTTCTAATTTCAGAGCCATTTGCGAGTTAAGTGTAACTTGGTTGATATGAAAGTCAAAGGATGTGTGCTTATGTTGGTAGATTACCTCTAAGCATTAACTGGCTGATTCTTGCCTATAGAGAGGATGTCTTAAACCTTCACTACATGGAATTTTTCTGGCCAAAGTTGTACAAAGGAAGCCAGCTGTATTTAATTTGAGAAGAAAAAATGTTTTAATCTTGCCCCTCACCAGTGTCACTTTTAAAAAAGAAAAAAACACTTAAGTCCAGTATGCTTTATATATAAAGAAATTGTAAAAAAACAAAAAAACAAAACTAACTGATTTTAGGATTATGTGGCTGCAGTTTTGACCTTCAGAGATTGAGTCTTTCAAACATTAGTGGTTTAAAATACAAGCTGGCTTTTCAGGAGTATAATGTATGCACTACTGTTCTATAATGAAATATTTCATTTTTCTATGAAGAGCGTTTTATGTGTTGAGTGAACTGTTAGACTGTAGACCTTCAATTGGTTTGGAAACAATGTAGCTATGTAGAGTAGCAGAGTAGTATGTGAAAGTGATCTCAACTGTAAATAGTAAATCTGATTAAATAAATCTCTGTATATCCTCCCTATAAACATGTCTTGTTTTCTGTTTAAGATTCCAGTGTATTTGGTCCAACGGAGTCTGGGTGTGCTGGACACACAAACTGTAAAAACAACAGTTTTGGATGGTTTCACTTCAATAGACCTGTGTCTGTGGTTTGCTGGAAACCTGATTGTATTGTATTTGTTCTTTTTATTTGAAACAATAGCAGCAAAAAAACAAGCTAAACTTGATGGAAACTTAACATCTTGTGCATACAATTAAGGAAGAATCTGTTGCCTCTAAACAGTGGGTAATGAATAGCTTTACTGTAACTGCTGTATGTTCATTGTGTTTTAATGTGTCTTGCATTATTCAGATGCTTAGTCACTGCCCTACTTTCAGTGTCTTCGGGTTCCTCCTCCTTTGCAGAAGCCAGGAGAATTTTAGCAGTTTCTTATGTACAAAGCACACATGCTCAGCTAAACTGACATCAAGGTAATCTCAAATAACTAAAGAAACATCACTCAGAAAAAGAAAATTCTAATGCGTACACATTGTTGAGGCCAATGTGGCTTGTTGGGGGATTTTTCTCAGTGCTGTTACGCTGCTGTAGAAGTGCACCTTTGGAATTCTGTTAACCTTTAAACGTAGGTTTCAAATACTTGCTTCGGACTTAGATTTTCATTTTTAGTACAGCATCTGGCTCAACCCAGAGGCCTCCTGACTGTGGCATCAGATTTCCCAGATGTGGCAGCAAGCCTGCTCACTGAATTTGATTATCTTCATATTGTATGCATATTGTAAATATGGAACTAATAAGATTGAGATGACCCTGGCTTGTAAAAATCGGTGTGGAGAGGTTTTAAGACAGACCTGTGTTGCACAAAATAAGGGTAAGGCTGCTTAAAAAGGAGGTCAGCTCTTAGCAGCTGCAAGGCAGAAAGAAACTCCACATTCATGAGCCTGCACATACCCCTTTGAAATGAGGATAGTCTGGGGGAGGGAACGGTGCACGTGCTTGTTAATCTTGCTGGAAGACATGCATTTGAAGTACAGGTGACTTGACAGTACTTGCATGTAAATGAAGTCTCTGTTTCCTCTTTAAAATGCAGAATATTTGTGCTGGAATGTGGAAACTACTCAATATTTTACAGCTTTTTCTATAATCTGAACAGAGCCCAACTGAACTTTTAACTGCTGCGAATTAGTTTTTTCTAGGAACCAGTGACCTTCTTGTATTGCACAGTTTGTAGTAGGTCTTGGATGTGTGAATAAAGTTATGGTGGTGTTTGGGTTTTCTAAAATACAAAATCCAACTTTACCCCCCCCAACCAAACACAAACTTGCAGGGGTCTAATACACCACATTTTGTGTGATTCACTGAAGCTGGGAAGTGGTGTAGGTCCATGGCTTCCCTTACTGAAAAAAATGAGTAAACTTTGGCTTGCATCTGGCAGGAGTGTTGGTGTGACTGTAGTTTTGCCTTCCTAATTACATTCATATCTGACAATGTATTTTAGGGGACAAGGGATGATTTAGTTTTGTTATAGCTCTTCTTTTTTCCTTGATTCTTGTGTCTAGTCTCTTAAGTTCCTGTATGAATTTCTTCTTGGCTATCTTGTAGCTGAAGAGTCTGAGAGGGCAATTCTCATGAGCCTCCTTATTAGGGTGCTGAAAGGTAGTAAGGCACAAGACTTGCAGTGCAAGTCACTTCAGTCACTTGAATAGCAGTGAGAACAACACAGCCCAATTAAAAAACCCTGAAGGCAATTCTAATCTCCTGTGTTAAACTCCTCTGGGTCAGGCAAGGTTTACTGCTGCAGGTGAGCTCCATGCCTGTGTGCTCCATGTAGCACACATGGATTCACTCAGTCTGAATCATTTCCTGTGCACCCTAATAGGAGACTCATAAGAACTGGAGGGTCTTATTCAGGTTGTGGTCTAGTAAAGCATGATCATCTCTATTCACCTTATTAAATAGAGGACAAGTGGTCTAACAAGCTCAATTTAACAAAGTTACTGAAAAAAAAATTCTGCCTTGATAGTCAGAAGAGGACAGCTCATGAGATTCTTCAGTATTTGCAGTTTCAGATGAGATTTGAGAAAAGTGCTTGTGATAATAATACCAGTGATAGCCTTCAGAGTACTGTTAGTGGATCATGTAACTGATTTAATCTTGGGCCTGAGACAAATCGCTCTGAAATGCACGAGAAGTTTGCAAGTGCAGTAAATCTTTGTTCCCTGTGCTTTGTCCTGCAGCAGCATGCTCTGGGGTGACTGCAGTGCTTGGAGAATGCTACCTGAGCCTCTGCCCTGCCTCTTGCAGTCTTTGCTCTTGGATGTCACCCCTGCTGACTGGGACAGCTGTCCTTGCAACACATAATAGGTTTAATTTTACTTCCATGGCCTTTTTCAAAACACGTGTTGGTAATCTTTCCTTGCTGATCTCTGCAGCCTCTCATAGCTGATCTGTTTCCCCTGGAGCTGCAGTGAGCAGTTGGAAAGCTCTCTTGGGGGCAGCATCTTTTAAACCATGATGTATGCTTGGGCTATCGCTAAAAGGCACAGAGCAGACTTCCATCTGTGCTACATCTGAACTGATGTGAGCACAAAGCTTCCTCTGCCAAACTATTGATGTGATGCAGTGCCCTATAAAGTGGCAACATAGCTGGTTGCTGCAGGCCCTGCTTGGCTGTGGGAGGGTAAGGTGCTGGCAGTTCTAGCCTGTTTCTCACTGTCCTGCACATCAGTCTCATATTCCTGGACTGCTTCAGCACCAATCTCTCATGTCTGTTGTGATAACTGGGTTTACTATTTGTCAGTCCAGTTTTGGGGCTGCTCTTCAGTAATGGGACTGAGGAGCAGAGAGCAAACTCTGTGCTGATCTGTTGAAAGTCTGGGTATGATCTGATTTTGATGGGGCAGTCACAGTTTAGCAGTAGTGTAAACTTTGCCTTTCTACCTCCCCATGAAAGGATTATGTGCAAAAAACCTACACGATAGTCCTGAGGTAGTCCTGCAGAAAGTCGTGTTTCTTTCTGTATACCATAGCACACAGTTTGGTGTTTAAAATAAGGCTAAATTGCAGGCCACTTGTAACGAGGAGGTGCTGGGGAAGCACAGCTGTACAGCTGCTCCGTGGCCTTGTGCTGCACCCTGGACATGTTTAATGTCCTGGCAGCTGCCTGGGGTGGCAGAGGTAAATATTAGATTTGTCGCCCCACTCCTTTATTTCTTCAGTCTGGCAGTTGCCTTCACAGTACAGGTTTTGTGCTCACAATACATATTTAGTCCAGGCACTTGCCTTTGATTTAGTCCTTGTTGTGACTGCAGTAATCCCTGCTGGCTCTGTGCCTGGCAACAGCTGTTGCTGACTGCAGGGCCTGGACTCCAGGACAGGAGTTCAGTTGTTTTGTGTGGGATATTTACACTGTAATGAACACAAAGTACAGTTTATTCATCACTTAAGAGCAGGGCTGAGTCTGTAGATTAAGTGTGGATGTGAATTTAAACCTGCACAAGTGAGAGACTATCAGCTTCAGTCTGGGGACCTGAGACTTGGCGATCCTTCTGGAGCAAGCAAAGAAACACTTCCTTCTAGTGATAGGCACTGAACCACACATTTTCTCTCACCTGCTTCTCTTGACCCTGAATGTTAAAGATAGGTCACAGCTTTTGAGTTGAAACTTCTGCCAGAGGGAAGCCTGCAAACTGGGTTGCTTGGGCTAACATGAGCCACAGCAATGGGACCATGGAGCTGTTTCTGTTGCCACTCCAGAGAATAGACAGCTTTGCTTTCATCGGGATGTATGGTGCTTCAGGGACCAGCTCTTTTCACCAAATGGGCTCCTGCCCCATTTCGAAGAATTAAGCATTTTCCAGGGTAGCTGTCTTGCCAGACCTTTGCTAGGTCAGGCTGTGACTGAAGAACTGGAAGGCATTTCCCTCATGTAAATAAAACACTTAAGTAAATCACTAGCAGTTGTGGGGCTTGACAGATCTAGGATGCCTTGCATGCAAAAGCAGTCTGGTCGAGAAAACGGCTTCTGAAATGGAGTTCTGAACTTTTTCTCCCAACTGGACAAAGGAAGCAGCAAGATTTGCTCTTGCCTGAATGAGTCTGCAATTTGATTGCATTGAACAAGTCTGCCAGCACAAGAGGTGTATGCAAGGGTAGCGTTCACATTCTCAGCTGAGAGTAGGAGAGGAATAAATCACCTGTGGCACCTGACTCCTGTGCCAGCCTTTACCAAGCACCATTCCTAGTACACACTGTAGAATTAAGCACTCCTTGTACATTCTCCTTGACTTGGAGAATGCCCCATCTTTGGGAAGCATGCTTGGTGTTGGTAGCCTTATACGCTGTGAAGTGTTTTTGCCCTTTGAGTGCCATGTCCATTTTGAAAACTTAAATCCAGCATTTATCCTGATAGCTTTGTTTCCCCCTGTACAGTAATACCTTCAGCATTAAAAAGTGGTGCATTGAGGATACATTATAGGCACTGAGGAAACATAAGTTAAATTTAGAGCTTGTGCTGGCTGATAAGTGCTGTGGTTATAAAAGCTGGCACAGGATCCTACAGGGCAGGGACGATGCATTTCTCCAGATGCCTTCTCTCCCTCTTTGGTTTTGAATCCTCCCATGGCTGCTGAATTGAGCAGTGACCTAGTAAAACCTTTAGCTGCCACTTAGCAGAACAAAGTCACTGTCGCTTAAGTCTCCCTTCCTCACACAGGGCTCAGACACAAGAAGGGCTGTGCAGCCCTTCTCCAAAGACAAAGCACTTCTCACGTCTATCAGTGCATTGAAAGCTTTCCCATTCACACTTACGGTAGCGTTCTTATCCTGGGAAGGTTAAAGTTCACCAGTTTCCCAAGAAGTTCCTCCACGGACTGTTTTGGCTTAAAAATTCAGAACAATTCTTCTTTAGATGCAGCTGTTGAGCATTTGTTCCCTTGCAGAGTGGAAGGGAATGCACTGAACTCCCCCACACGCTCCCTGCACTGAGTGGCAGTGTTATCTCATGTATGCACCCTCCTTCCCCAGAGCCGGCCAGTACTATTACAAAACAAGCACTGCGTACACAATATAATTTGTCCTTTTGTACGAGATTTTCCAGCAAATATTGATCAGGCCACCACTCAGTGCTGGCTTGTTTAGGCTGGGTCTGGGATTGAACAGTCACCAGAATGCTGAGTGTGCCAGCAGGATTTTCAACTCGGTGTCAGAGTGGATTACGAGCTCCCCATGATGTATGGGGAAACTGAGCGGTGAGGTGCGACTTCTCCAGAGTCACACCTTTGCTTCACAAAGCCATTGATTTATTCAAGGGTTTAGCCTGGGCTGCTTGAACAATCCAAGTGTGTAATCCGACACTCAGGAAGATTCATTCAAGTTTCGGCTGGAATCTTGAGCTGTGCTGTGTGTCTGTTTACCCTGAGGCAGAGGCTTCGGCAAATGCCTGAATTTCAGTCAAAGAGAATTTAAGTCAAAGCACCGCTCATGCAGCTGTAGCTCATTCAGCATTGCACCTGTTATCACACTGGTTACTTCTGTTTATGTCTGCCTTGATTTGGTGGTTTGGGCAGCAAAGGTGGGATACATGTGCTGTGTTATGTTTCCAAATCTGGTTAACGCTCGCTTTTTTAGATCTGGTAAGTAAAATTCTTCCTGCTTTTCAAACACCTTCCTGGGGTATCTGTTCCCACTTCACCTCTGCCCCCCAGTTGTTTTTGTACCCTCAGTCCTCAGGATGGATGATATGTGGAATCCCTGGTTATAAACTCAAAGCCGTGCTCCAAGTTGAGTTCTGTTTGCCTGGTGGTTTTTGATGATACTGTGTTTCCCCTTAGAAATGTCAGGGATGTCAACTCTGATTTCTGCCGATTTTGCTGGCAGACCACCATGATTTCTGTTAGAGTTTTCTATCTGAAAGTGAGATTTAGTCTGTGCTTTCAGTCAGAATGGAACAACACAGTAAATTTGCCTTTTGGGCCAGTGTGTGGGACAGAACGGCTGCAGCCACATGGCACACAGCAGTGATAGGCTGTAAATGTGCTCTTAATGGTGCCCCAGCAGCTTTGTGCCAGATCAGGTATCAGCCGTCCTTTGGCAGCTGGTAGAAGGACAAGTTGAGCACTGTACCATGTGTAACTGGCTAATTTGATGGAAATATGATTATCCAGCTCTTCTAGAAACAGATCAGATTTGCACTGTGCAGGATCCAGGAGTGCACAAATCTGGAGATAACTGTGTCTCTGAGCAAAATGTGAGCTGGCTGCTGAATTTAGGTAATCGCTAACAAAGACTAGATGATGGTTAACAGTTTGACCAGTTCTTTGCCCTCTCAAGTGAATGCAGCATTGACATTTTGTTAATGTAATCACAGGCAGGACACAAATTGCTCTTACAGAATCTAATTCTCCACACGAGTATTCTTCCCCTACAAAACCCAGCCCATCAGCCCTTGCAGTCCCTCAGCAGTCATTTGTTTTCCAGAAGGCAGATAAGACTCAGCTTCCTAACTTTGTTTCCTTTCTTGCTCACTAGCTCTGAGTGTAGTTCTGTTTGAGGACATAGGAAGTACTGGTATTTGTGTGGCTGGTGACTATTCTTGTGTTCAACACCCCAGCCCTGCAAACTGGAGAACAGGAAAGCCAGGGAAAAGAAATGGTGTTGAGCAGTCTAGGCTGCTGTTCAGGCCTGTAC
This sequence comes from Rhabdornis inornatus, assembly GCA_013397075.1. Lineage (NCBI taxonomy): Eukaryota > Metazoa > Chordata > Aves > Passeriformes > Rhabdornithidae > Rhabdornis > Rhabdornis inornatus. The sequence continues at coordinate 70,347 of VWZS01001844.1, read as the reverse complement.
AGTTTGTCCTGTCCCATACAGAGTTGCCACTCCCCACAGAAGGTTAACAGTGACTTTTCATGCTGTGTTTGGATAGCACTGATGGAGAGTCCCCTGTGCTCTCCAGGCCTGTACAGTTAAGGCACAGCACAGTGATTCTGCCAGGAGGTTCTGTGGTACACAGAGTGTGTGAGTTACCCACCAGTGCTGAGGTTGGCTGTTCCTTAATGCCCACCCAGGCCCCTGTTAGACACCCACCACCTGGTGCTTGGCTTGTAAGGCATCTCCTTTTGGCCATCCACGTGCTTCCACTTCAGCTGCGTTCAGTAATCAGTGAGGCATGAGCTGCAACTGGGAGAAAATTACCTCTGCAGAGGAGTCTCACACCACGAGTTCACCTCTTGAGACAGGAAGGAAGCCAAGGTAAGAGTTTCTACTACTTATGCCTTCTGTACATGATCTGCCACCACTTGGCTGATGTGTGCTGAGGTTGTTCGTACTACAGAGCTGAAGCCAGGGCTCTTTGGGGAGGTGACAAACACTTCAAACCTTGAATAGTCATTGTGCTCCTGCTGTTGCTACGTGCTCAGCTGGGAAGATGTTGATTTCTTCCTGTTAGCTGCCCTTCCTTTTAGTTGTTGGAAATGCTGGAAGCTGCATGGCTCTACAGATCACTGAGCTTGGCAGGAGGCCTGGCTGTGTTGGCTGTCCTAGAGCTGGGTCTGTTGGATCCCTGTGTTTCTAGTCTGATACTACTTGGTTGTTACTACTGGCCTGTGGGCTCTTAATATGCAGAAATCTGTTCTGTGCAGAGATGGACCTCGCCCTACACTTGCAGACATTTCCTAATTACATGTGGTTAAATTGGTTAAATGTTATTTCATACAGGTTTTCCTGTTCTTCTCCTTAATTGGTATAAATGGTAAAAGAGAACAACACACATGTTTTGACTTTAGTATAAGAATGCCACTGGCAAGGGCCCATTTCAGTTTCCCATCTTAGTTGAGAATTGAATGATAACTTGATTGTGTGAGTTTTATTGCCTAATTGTTACCAAACTGGAGAGGAAATGTTAATAAGGGCAATGTTATTAAGGCAGTAACCTACAACTGCCCTTCCTGCTTTTCCTACTGATGGGGGTGGGTAGATGGATGACACCTAAAACGTGGGTGTTCTCAGAGGATGTGGGTATTTCTTGATATCTCTGTTCTATTTGTGACAAGTGCTGCTATGCAGATAGGGCAAACTGAAGAATTTGGCTGATAAGTAGTTCCAAGTCATATCTAGCCAATGTGAAGCAGAGGATTCATGAGAAAACATTGCTGCTGCCTTTTCATTTCCTGAACAGTCTGGAGTTAGCATGTGGGACCCAAATGCTGTGACATTGGGGAGATTTTGAAGTACCTATAGCCTCTTGCCATTCAACAGTGTTCACTTGGCAGAAGAAGACATTGGTAGAAAGGAAATTGGTTTCCTGACTTTAACAGCAAAAATACGGAATGATTTAATGAGAGAGAAAGAGCAGGCACCATTCCAGCTGTCTGTTGGTGATGTAGGCCATGTGCTCCATGGAAGCAAGGATGATCTGCAATAGGATTTCAGGGCAATCAGGACTGGGCCCTGCAGTGCCTTGTGTGAGATTGGGCCCCCAGAGAAGTGAAGAGTCCTGCAAAATCTGTGTGGCCACATCATTAGAGAAGGTGCATCTCAGTGTTTTTGTTTGGGTTTTGGGTTTTTTCTGGTTTTTAAGATAACCTGCAAAATATCTACCTAAAGTTATTTATTTATTTATTGGTTTGTTCCGGTCTTCTTTGTGGAAGATTGAGTGTTCAAGATGTAAATACATTAATTCTTTTGTGCTTTTGGTTTCCTCTCCTGCTGTACCTAACAAGGGATGCTGTGGTTGTCCACTCATAATGTCCTGGCCAAGCTGAAGGCATTGTGCATCTTTGTGTCACTTCATGGTCACAGAAACCTCTCCTCCCTCTCTAGCCTGGGCCAGCACTGCTGTTCTTGCTCTGCTGCCTTCAGTGCCAGTTCAGCCCCCCTCAGCCTGTGCTCATGCCAGGGGCTGGAGCCCTTCAGCCCTGGTGTGGATGTGCTGCCTGGTAACCAGGCCAGTGTGGGAAGAACAAAGTCCTGTGCAAAGGACTGCAGGCAGCCAAAGGAAAAGGGCCTGCAGCAACTTCTGGTCCATTCTTGAAGGAAGAACATAAATAAGATACTGCAAGTGCCTCTGAACTTCACTGTGTTTCATTTAAGAAAAGATTGCATTGACCATTACAGCTTTTGCTTTTGTCTAAATTTCTCTTTCTTGTGTGTCTGAGCTAACAGTGCCTCTCTCCTCCATGCCTTTCAGGTAGCAACAAGATTAATTTTCATTGTCTTGATTCAGATTTAAGGCCTGAAACCTTGGCAAACGGTCATTCTGCCCCCAGAAATAGTTTGCTCTGATTCAAATTAAATCACTAGTTTTTAATTTTTTTAAATTATCTTGAAATACTGAAAAGGGAAGAATGGCAGAAGCTATCCATCAATCCCTTGTAAAGTACAGTAACAGTTAGAAACATTCTTAAATATTAAACTAGAAAGACTGATAGAGCTGAAATCTGTGCAATACAGTGAACCTGCACAGTGCAATATCTCTGAAGAGGTTTTGTTGAAGAATGAGCACATTACCCAGGATGTCCCTGTGGCAGCTGTCTCAGAGGTGCAGAGCTGCAGGCAGCAGATGGAGCCAGAGCAGCCTGTGGGCAGGAGAGGAGAGGCTGAGCGGTGGGAGGGAGGGAGGCTGCCCTGCTGACATTGCAGGGGGAGGAAATTGGAAATTCTCTGGTGCTCAGGGGAGAGGAATCAGGGCAGTGCAGTACTGCTGGAGGCTTGGCTTAGCTGCTTGTTGTGTTGTTGGAGTTTTAAAATTCATAATCCCAGAGAGGTGTTAGGGAAACCTTCCAGCCAAGGCAAAAGCAAGCCTTGTGCCCATCATCTGTCCCAGAATCCAGTGCAAAGCAGAGCCATGGCTAGCATGGATTTCATTGTGTTAGGAGATGGTTGTGATGGGGAGTGCCTCCTGTTTTCCTACTAGGGGTGTGTCCCAGTGCTTCAGGTGCTCTTCTCTGTCTGCATTCACTGTTTTTTTGTTTTCATCTGTGACTGATAAACCATCCTCTGTTAAAAATGCCAGCACAGCATGTGCACGGAGAGAAAGAGACCCGTGGCAGAGAACATGGCTATTGTGGCTGTAAGGGTGGCTCTCAGGGTGGCTGGGACAGTCACCCCTCCTGGAGAACCTGCACTTGCTTCTGTGATCTTTTCCCTTTGCACAGCTGAGATCTGGGCAGGATTTTCCTGCCAGGATTGCCGAGCTTTGAGACACTGCTGGCAGCACAGTGTGCTGGGGGTAAGACTGTGCCAAGACATGTAAGTCCTAATCTCTCAGGAGTGAAGGTGGTTTTTCCAGATGGTGTAGGCCAGGAGAATAAGGGGATGAGGCAGTAGCAAGGGAGAGAAAAGCATGGTCAGTTGGTAATTTCATGACTGGTAGTTGTAGAAAACACTATTATTGGGATGCCCTTGGTCAGCTGAAGCAGACCTTGTGTGCTGATTGTTTTCAGCAATAGAATATTTGCAAAGTCTGAGGACTGGGGCTTCTTTTCATCAAAGCTTTTCAAGATAAGAGCCTGGCACAAAGCCTCGCTGCCCGTTCCTTTCTGCTGTCCACCAGCCATCCTCATTTTCTGTGATCACAACTACAATGTCTCCTTCACTGATGTCCAGCTCATCGTCATTCTGAAAGGAGACAGGGAAAAGAAATGTAGTTAGCCTGAGAGCACAGGAGGGCCCAAGCATGTATCTGGTGGGGTTTTTTTTTTTAATCCTGCTCCTCATCAACAGTCTGCCAGTGTCCTGGTTCTGAAATACCAGACAGTGAGGGATTAAGCATTTTGGCTATTTACTTAAGATCCTCAAATTTCCCCAGCCTCCATGGTGTCTCCTCCAGCACAACCTGATGGTTTTATCACTGGGGAAGTCCAGAAAGGGTTAAACATCACTCTCCTAAACCAGCTCACCATGACCTGTGTAGTGTGCAGGTGTTGCTAAATAAAACAGAGCACATCTTGATTCCTAAGGGGGATAACAGTGCCTCTGCTAATCCATGCCTGAAATAGGTGTCTCAGTTCTTTTAGCAGGGAATGTCGGTGACCAGTGGGGGACAGTGACTCTTGGACAGCAGTGACTTTCATCCCCAGACAAATGAAGTAGTTGCAAATAAGCTCTCCCTGAGCTCCCAGGCAGCCAGCAGTGTTCAGTGGTGCTGTCCTATTTTCCATAAGAAACCACTTTGCTGCCCACAGAGTAGTAAATAGAAAACAGCATAAGAGAGGCTTCCAGAGATGTTTGAGGTGTCAGCTAAAACTGAATTTAATGCACCTGAGTAGGTAAGAATGGACTCAAAAAATGAGAGGCCTCGATGTACAATATACTAAAGGTAGTAACAGGCTCTTTTCTCGGCAGGGAATATCCCTGTGTGGCACAGTTTTAAGGGACTCCTGGAGCAATGGGGTGATCCAGTAGTCTCCTTAGGGGAACTGCCATTAACAGTGAGGTGTTTTCAGCTGTACTTGCATGAAATTTCATGTAAATAATAAAAGAAAGTTTAAAATTAAGCAAAAAAAACCCCCAACATCGAATAAAAGGTATTGAAATAGTATTGTACCTAAGGAAAAGTGCTCCTTTTGAGCATTTTCTCTGTTTTCATCATTTATCTAGCTGTCTAATTTGTCACTGTCACATTTCTTCAACGTTGGCTATTTGTGGCACATCCCTTGGTGTGAGGCTCTCTCTGCACTGAGGCATAAGACCTCATGGATGCAGTTTCTTCTGCTGATCTAAAGCTAATTAAAGGGACCTTTAAACTGACATGTAAAGCATGGACCCCACATAAAAGTGGGGTTGGAGTCCAGGTTCTGGAGTCCATCTGAATTAGCAAATATTTATAACCAGTCCATTCACAACCTTTTACTAATGGTATTCTGCCTGGTCAGGGCTGGAGTCAGGGAGAGTTCAGTATCCCACTGAAGGATGCAGGTGGTTCTCTCTAGCAGTCTTTTGTTGCAGATGAACCACATCCACTGTGATTCTGCAGCTTGCAGCATGGAAGTACAGGGAAAGAATGTCCTTTGTGGGATTCTGTCCTCTCCAGCATGGAGAACCAGAGTGCTAAACTGGAGCAGGACACGTCATGTCCCTGGCTGTAAAATGGCACTAACATCTTCACAGAATTTACACTTCCAGGATGTTTCAATCAGCATGGCTTATTTTAATGTGCTGCATGAAGTATTTATTTTGAAGCCTTTTTTTTACCTGGGCTGTGTAGTCATAAAGTACTCTGTAGTCCTGTGATGACGTGATCTCAGCTTTTTCATTTATCAAAAGGGATGCATAGACTCCATCTGTACTCTCTGCAAGGGGGAAAAAAGAAGGAAGAAATACCCACCAGAGAAACAAAGAGTTCAGTTGCTTATAAATGCATGGGATCATATGCAAGAGTTCACAAATACAAGGGTTGTGTTCTCTCTCTGCCTGGAGATGCACATGTATAGAAAAGCTGCTGTGAACTATAGGTAAAGTCTTGCACAAAAACTGTCTCCCATTCATGGGATGACAATACACCCATTGAACTTTGTGGGAGGTCAGAAACTAGCTCCAGCCTCAGGTTGGGAAAAAGGTTTCCCCTGGAAAACACAATCCAAGTCATCTAAGGAGGGAAACGCTCTGATTAAAATGGTTAAAAAATGTTGCTGCTGGGGGTTATAAAATTCTAGCAGTTTGTAGCTCACATAGGACTTTTCCCCTTGAGAAAAATGGAAAATACTGTGCCAGTAGGTCACCAGACGTTTTCCATGGTTTATATAATTCTCACATAGCTATTTGTCACAGACATGACTTTTTTTGCAGATGTTTTGCTTTAATACAGCTTGTTTTAATTAGGGAAGCTTCTCATTTCTTCCCAGCATCTGTCTGGGAGCTTCCCCTGCTGAGCACCAAATGCAGCAAGAGAGAGTCTGGGTTGTGTTTCTGGGTGCCCAAGCAGGCAGGTCTGACAGGGGCAGTTGATTTTAAAGCTGTTGGAAAACAACTTTTCTTTTGGTAAGAACTACAGTTAAAATGCTTTTGTTTGCTATCAAACCAATAAAAAACTTAATAAATTGTTACCCTCTACATGGTCAAAATACAGTGTTTTAAATATCATCTGATAAATTCCTAGTTATAAGGATTGCAAGACAACAGTGTAACTGTGAGGCACATGGCTTATAATTTTTATGTATTTTCTGGGGCTTTTTAGTGGTAGTTATGCTACACAAGGAGAAAACTAATATCTATGTCAGACTGCTTCTCTGAATGTACAGCCCCCCCTGCCTACATGGAGGTTATGAAGAATATAGGGATTATTTGGCACTTTAAACTGGGAAATTTGTTTAATAGACATCGAAGCAAAGTTCATTTCCAGACTACTCTTGCCTGCCAACATGTGAGTATCTGCTGTACATTTCTGCTCCGTGTCAAAGCCTGGTTTAGCAACATGATCTAAAACAAACACATGTGGTGAACTGATTTCCTGCAGAGCATACCCAGAGGAGGGGCTGAGGGAGTGGCAGTTTCCGCGTTGTTTTTGCTGCTCCCATGCAGTAGTCCAGAGAATCTGCAGAACCAAAAGAAGCCAAAACCAAAATGAGTGAACAGGCCTGGGTATGAGCATTCCTTCATCTCAGCTCTCTGACTCAGCCTTCCCTCCATCTGTTTCACAGAGTAAATGTCACCTCTTCCCATGGCCTTCTATTTTCTTTTTTGCTGTAGATATATTTATCTGCCTTCAAAAATGTATTTTTAAAAATGCAGCAGATTATTGAACCATCAGCCTTCACTAAATTGTGCATGAAATGCAGCAGATAATATTTTTTTGTACAGCCAAAGGCTCGTGGTGTGAAACTCCAATTATTTCACAATGTTAAAATGATGAAAATTGTCAGTTGCTTATAAGAGATTAACATCTCTTTGTGTTTAAGGAAAACCATGATACAATTTAAAATACAGAGCTTGTGTAACAAGCCTTTCTAAAAGCTGTGAGTTTAAGTGAATTTTTATTTTAATCCATCCCTAGTTATTTCCTATATCACAGCTGGGTACTGAAGACTAAGTAAAGTGAGAAAATGGGTTAGGATTCTCAAGCAGAGATAGAAATAGCACTGCATGCTTAAGGCATATTTAAAGGGTCTGATTTTTCAGCTAGTGAACATTCAGTTTTTCTGGAAAATGGATATCCTGTCTCAAGAGTTTCTGAAAGACTCAGGCTGAGTCTCTCTAGGCTGCTTGCCCATGCTGCTCACAGTTGTGTTCTGAATGGCAGTACAGTTGCCTTATGTAACTGCTCAGGATGCAGCATTGAATTCATTACTAGAGAGGATTCAGTTTCCAACTGAAAAACAAAGTGTTGTGTATAACCCTGACCAGCTCACTGGCAAACCTGGACCTCATTTCAAATGGGAGATCACTGCCTGCTTCCTGTCTCTGCCATGTCATAGGGCTTGTTAAATTATAAATCTCTTCTGCTTTAGTTGTGATGCCCTCCCCACTGTGAATTTGCCATTTTAGTATAAAATATTTAAACCAATAGAGCCACCATGCTCTTCTGCTGCTATAACTGCATCTGTGTTCTAACATTTACCAGCAGAAATGGATCAGAAAAAGGAAAATTGCCTCCCTAATCATCAGAGTTTTCCTACTCTGTGTTTTTCCCCTTTGATCCAGATAGAGAGAGCAGCTCTTTGTTCTGCGTAGCTGAGGGATGGAGGAATTGCCCTGAAGGACAGCTCTCCCAGCCTTTGCTCCCAGCCAGATTCACCTTCACCCTCCCTGGAACAAACTGGTTTTGTTGCTACGTGCCCTGTACTCAGTAGGAAAGAGGAAACAGTGACTGCTACCCATTGCTGGCTGAGTAATTGTGTGATGAACTCATCCCCTGTCCCTCTTCCCACTAGGGCATGGCAAAATGACTCCATTTTAATACCTTTACTTCTTCTATCAAGTCACATTTACTGATACGTAGCTGCCTCTTGCTCCAGTGAGGGAAGTAACAACTTCCCGTGTGTGTTTTGTCATCACTCGTGGTTGTTGACGTGGAGAAATGCCCGTTCTGGGAGCTGAGCTTTGTCACTCACCTCTTCATCATGCTGCAGGACTGGGTGGGGCTGCTGCTGCGCTCCCTGCTGTAGTAGTTCTCGTACCCTATGGCAGCTGCAACAGGGCCATAAAAATGAGATGTTCAAACAGCAAACACTCTTTTCTGCCTGCCAGAATGTGACTGGGGCTGCTGGAGCTCACTGCAGGGCAGCACCTGTCTGCCCTCACCCGGAATGTGGCTGGAGCAGCTCAGAGGACCTGGGGGCTTGGCAAAAGCCATTCCCGTGGCTGGAAACAGCCGTGGTGGCCAGGCACCCTCGGCCTGAGGCCCCATTCCAAGAGCTGTGGCCGCCCTAATGAGGAAGGCAGTTTCCTCCATGGTGTTTCTTCTATTGCCTCAAAGCTCAGGATTTAAGGGGGCAGAGTGTGGTCATTGGGAGCCCTAAGCAGTGGTCATGATAGAATTTGCTGCAGCACATTTTGTTTCTTTTTTCCTCAACGTATCCAGTCAGGAATTTTTGTCAGAACTGGTTCTAAGTGTTATTGCCTGCAGCAATAACGAGCCATTTCCTGGTGTGTGCTTGTGTGTTTTCCCACCTTCCATATCTCCCCTATCTGCCTCATGAGAGCTTATTTGCTGTTTACCCAGAGATATTTGGGTTTTGTTCTCTCAAACACATTTAGGTTGCAGTTCCTTTGCTCTCCCCTCTGGTGTCGTTAAGGGTGAAATTGAGACCATTTCCAAGTGTAACCTTACAGATTAAATCATTACAGATGGATTTATTTGTCCTCAGTGCAGTTGCTTACAGCTGGTGGCCACACAGCCTTTCTGCCTGCTGGGTGTGAGAGCCAAACAAACGTGAGTGAAGCCTGTGATAGTGTTTTATCTCAGCCCTGATAGCAGCAAGTTAAGAAAGACGTTGGACTTGGCCTAAAGGTTATGTTGACATTCTCACACTGCGTCAGCCAAGATAATAAGCAAAGCAGGCACATAGAGCTAAAGAGTGTGAAGAATCCCTACAAATAAGACTCACAGTAATTAGGGAGTTTTCTGACTAATTTAAAGGGTCTCCTGTTGCCCTTCTGCATTGGCACCTTGGTGCAGTTTCCAGTCTAGAAGGCATTGTAAGATTGGGTAGAAAAGGAAGTGAGCAAGACCATCAAGAAGGTGGGGTCAGGATGAAGGTCTGCCACATACTGCAAAATGATATGTGGGTTTCCTCCTGCATTTAGCAAATAATAGCACAGATCAACAGCACACCATGTGCTGCAGTGCAAACTCATTAGCCAGAGCTGTAGAGATATTGGGATATTGCTTCCAGAACATGTCATCTTCTAGAAGGTGGCAAAATAAAACAAGAAAGAAAGTCAGGTTTTTCTTTGCCTTTCGTAAAGCTCTCAAGGGTTTTTTCCACCTAGTTCTTATTAGAAATTACTCTGACATGGCCAAGAGCTTTTTGTACAAATTTCCTATGTGACTGGAGAATGACAAATCTGAAATAGGGAAAAAACCCCAAAAACCTATACCAAAAAAATCCTAGCTGAGAATTACACATTTCTTATTATACAGAAGTTGTTTCACACTGTTGCAAGGCACAGTTCTCCTTTTTGCCACTGACAATATAATTTTTCCTGGGTAAATTCTCCTGTATCAGTGATTTTAAATCCCCTGTGTGAAGAAGACTAAGCTATAGCAGCAAAATGGCGTCCAGTGTATCAGTATCAATATATTAGTTTTAAATAATTCCCCAGTTTTTAATAAATCTCCATTTTTAACCATCACAAGAGTAATGGCAAAAAGGCTGAGTGAAAAGCAGGCCTCAGATAGCTCAGTGCTGAGTTAGTGGCAGCACCCAGTTCTGCTGAGGAAGGTCCTGGGCTGTAATTCCTGCCAGCTTTGAGCTCTGCAGTGAAATCAAAGGAGTGGAACTTGTTCTTGTACAAGATAATTATCCCCAGGGATCAGGCCTTCACATTTTGTACCTGTACAAGTGCTAGCATGGCAGGGTTTTATGGAACTATCTCGTGTTGCCTGTTGAAGTGCTTGGGTGTGATTTGTGTCTGGCTGTGTGACACATTAGACAGCTCCTTCCTGAGGAGTGTTTGGAGGACTCCTACCCTGGAGCAGCAACTTTTCATTTTACAGCTGCCTTTGCCTCATGCTGGGTCGATCTCCATTTCAGCCCAGAGGTTCTGAGCATTGAAGTCAAGGAAAAGGCAGCTTTGGCTTGAATGGGCAGAGCCTGTGAACCTGACAGCAGTTCTGTGTGCTGGGACAAAGCCAATTGCATTCAGAATTTCCCCCAGCCAGTCTTGGCTTATACCAACAACTTCCTGAGAGCAGAAAATTTGTTATTCCCCATTGGGCATGTGGAACAGAATAGGAAACTGGCTCTTCTCTGTGCTGCAGATGAAGAGGCAGCACCTCTGTAAGGGGACACTGGGGTGCAGTTACGTGCTAAGCTGGCTCTGGCTTGTCACCACTGCAGGAAGCTGAAGTTGCCATTTCTGCAAGGCAATTTGCCACCTCCTTAGCAGTGTCAGTTCAGCTGTACTGTGAAATGAGCCTGGCTGCAAAGCCAAAAGAAGTTTTTTCTTCTTTGAAGGGTTATTTTTAAGCTGGATCATTCTGCTATCCTACTTAGAGCACCACACAGGCAGCCACGGCAGCACAGTGTGGGGGAAGTGAGCCGTGGCAGGTGGGAATGAAAAGCTGGAGCAGAAACTCCTCCAGCTGGTCTCACCTCCAAAGGACAAGTACTGCACAAGCCATCTGACAAGATCAGTAGGAATAATTACCTGGAGGTTGTGTTCCTGTCATTTTTGTCTTAATGAAGTAGTCTATGTCTGACTCTACAACACAGTTCTCCAAGCTGACCCGAACCTCTTCATACAGCTACGAAACAGAATCCAAGAGTTTAATTCAACTTTTAACATTTCACGTTGAATTAACAAACAATGCTCTTGTAGTAATTGTCTCCTTAAGAAACACTTTATACTTGGTACATGTCTGACCTGGCTGATCTTTAGCCTGTCCCCTGTACCAATATTCTTGTAAACACACCTGTTTGTTTGTGCTCTGGATAGTCTTTAAAGAGAGCAGGACAAAGGCAGACCAGGATTTTTCAACACAATAAAGAAATTAATAGCAGGAAGCAACCATTCAAAGTCAAATCCAGGGTATTCTTTACATTTTCTAGCATTGAGGCCATGACTGGATGCCTTTTTTGAAATTGTTTCAGAGCCCAAATATACTCAGCTGAGTGTTCTGGTAGCAGGAAGCATTCCCCAGCAAACCAAGGAGGACACATGTGAGTGCCACCAAGTGTGACACAGACTGTCTGCATCCAGACCCGCATCTGGATGCCGTCTAGAGAGAGCAGCAGCGAGAGAGTGCCCTGGAGCCAGGGCTGCAGAGGAGGGCAGGGTGATGTACCTCATCATCCTTCACACACTGCAGGGACAGCTGGTTGCAGTGCACCCACAGCGAGTTCCGCAGGATCGTGATGCGGTCGCACTCCTGCAGCTGGAACACCTAAAGCCAAACAGGAAACGTGATGGAGCCTCATGGTGTTGAGTTATTTGCTTTGCAGGCTGGGACAGGGCTGGGGATGCAAACCTATTCAAAGGATGTTTTTTCAGTTGGTGGAGAAACTACATCCACTGTTTGTGCTCAAAACTTTGTTCTAATTGGTTGCACCAAATTAAAGTTATATTTTAGAGACAAAAACAAAGCAGGGCAGAAGAATCCAGATCTGGATTTCACTGCTACCTCTGCTGTTGAGGATTTCAGAGTCAGGGTCCTGTCTGCCCATCACACTGAAATCTTGATGTTTAACAGATCAGTAGAGTATTGGCATGAATGGGTTATATTTATGTTAGAGGTAAAGCCAGAACTGTCCACCTCTGCCATCTAAAATGTCTCTCTAAATTTTTCTCTTCTGAAGGTACTTGAGGCATTCTCTGCATATCAAAAGTTATTTTTGTGGTAAAGACAAGGCATTTTTCTCTTTTCAGAATTACTCCCTTCATCTGTCTGGCTTCCTCATGTTGCTGCACTGCTTAGGAAAAATTAAGGGGGCAGAGAGAGAAGTGTGAACCAGTTTGGGGGAAGAGGCAGATAAGCTCTTTCTTCAAAAACTTTTAAAAAACCGAATCACCCTGATCTCTACGTTGTACTGTTAAAAGTAGAACAAAAAGTAGAACAAGGTTTTGGTTTTCTATGAGGTGTGAAAATCTCAGATGCTTCCAGCCATCTGTCTCCATCTCTATTTGCTAGTAATTATGTCCAGAACACCACAAATGTATACAATATTCAGCAGAACACTCAGTTGGGTATGCTGCCTGCCATCTAATAACTTACTGATTAAAAAAACCCAGAAAAAGGAATCTGTCAAGGGAGTAAGCTGCTGTGGGGACTGGTTTCTGAGAGTAAAAGCTCTTAAAGAGAATGTGCAAGGTGGAGAATGAGTATTTCAATACTTGTTCTGAACAGAAAACCTGTGGCCCCCAAGGCTGCTCAAACAGCACCAGAGCCAAAGGGGAATTTTCCAGGTCAGTGGTGTCCTGTCAGGAAATGCAGTTAATCCAAGAAGGAAGTGTGGTGACTCTGGGCTTTTAACCCTTGTCAGCACCCAGAAAAGCACAGCTGGGTGTTGTGTTTGCCACATCCCTCGTGCTGCTGGGGAACCAGGGCATTCCATGACAATGTGGCACAGTCCCCACATGTGACAAAGGCCAGCCCAGTGCTGCCACTTGCCAGCCAACACTTTCAGGCTGTGCTTGTCCAGCACTCAGTTAAAGATCCAAGCAACCCCAGCACTTCCAGATTCCCCGCTATGCAGCCACAAGAGTAGGATTTTAAGCTGCTTTTTGTACTAATTGCTAGTTTTCAAAAACCCCAAAGAGTATCAGTTCTTCTCTCTACAAGCACTTTTAAAAGAAGGCATTAAAGATGCCCTTCCTTTATGAATGGCTGTTTGGATTAAGCAGTGGGCAGGTCAGGATTTAGCCATATGGGACAAAAAAGAGTGTGAGGTTGTGGAATGCTTCACTGGTTTGTTGGCTTTTTAAAAAGGGAGAAAATATGCATCTTTGGAAGGCTAAGGCTTGGCATAATATCTGTGGAAATGTTTGTGCCAGTTGTGGGGCTTTTCAGTCCTCTCAGATAGGGAATATTTAAGAGGAAGCAGAGAACTGGAAAGGTATCCTCCTGGCATTTTATTTTTTGCAGGAAAGCCTGCAACAAGTAAACATACCAAAATCAAACTTTAGCAGATGGGCAAATGTACTTGAAGGATTACTGTGATCAAATGTGTGGCTGATTTGGATGCCAACCAGTTCTTGTAAATTGTTGTGCAAAACTTAATAGCCAAGTGCAAATCTCCCTGTCCATCCTCAGTAAAATGGAGATAGAGACTTCTCTACCACCACCTTTCAACTGAAAGATAATTTCATGGCAGAGGACAAATATTCTTGCAGGTGAATTTAAAGTGCTATGCAACATAAAGAGTGACTGGGGTATGTACCAGTTCATATATTGCTCCACCTCTGTACTCATTCCCCTCCTTTATTTTTACATAGCTGTGCTGACCAGGCAAGGAGCGTGTCAGTGAGACAGGAGCAGCTATGTCTAAATAAGCTCCAGTTTTTGCAGTAATTTTGCAAAGACATCTGCTGAGACTCCACGTAAAGCAAACAGCAAAACCCGTGGGATGGTATTTCAGGCCTTAGACTGAAATCTTCCAACTGGATAAAATAAAGAGTGGGCAAACATCACTGCAAAAGTCAATGTTTACCTCGCAGGTTTTGATATGTTCCTGTTCCCACTCTGTCCTGACCTTATCCAGCTGCTCGATGTTCTGTTTGTACACGTTCTCTGTAAACACAGAACAGAAACCCAACAGTCAGGGAAAAAGTGATACAGCTTTCCTCTCTTTCCTCCTATTAGGCCTTTCCTGTGATTCCTATGTGTCAGGCCTGTGGTTTGCTTGAGAATCACAAGAAGATGTGAGCTTGGAACTGGTGGGGCACAATAATTCTTGGGTTTTTTTCTTTGTAGCTATGTACTAGAGTAAGGATTCTCTCTGTATGGTTTGCATTTTATGGTAGGGATAATACAATTCAGAGATGAAGAACCTGGATCGAGCATCCTTAGGCCCTTTCCAAGGCAGCCAGGTGAGCCATGTGATTTAGTGTAAGCTGTTCCATGAGTAGGGAGGGACAGGCCTGAGCTCCTGAGCCAGCTCAGGTGTGTGCTGGCCTGTCCTTCTGGGCATACACACGTTTGTGGCTGGAGATCACTACTGGGCTCATGCATGTGGGTGTGAGGGATCTGATTTGGGCTGTCTCGGGGCAATTTGAGTGTCTGCTGTGCTTTCAAACTTGCTTCAGGAAGAGCTTTTCTTCCCTGGGTGAAGTCCCTAAAGGATGTCTTCTGTAAATTCTTCAGTGCAAGTAGGACACTGGCATTTCCACAAAGGGGAGCGAATGCCAATGACTGTCAGGTTCTTTAGGCTGCTCTTTAGAGGCTTCTTCATTAATCTTTGGGTAGGTGACTTTGGGAACCCTGAGAGCCTGGGTGATTTGGATGTGTTCTGTCCAAATCCTGTGCTGGCAGACCTTTGCTGAGAAGAATCATAGTTCAGCTGCAAACAGCATCACCTGCTTCATTTGCTGCATCTCTGCATTGCTTGGCTTTGTTCTGGCTCTGAAACAGGAAAAGAAACACCCCAAATTAATTTCTGACATATTTTTGGTTCTGCCTCAGTTTTTTTGTGCTGCCTGCTCTCTTCCCCTCTAGGGGGAAGGCTCTTCCTTGCAAGCACTTCCTGGCTGTTTATGCACTGTCTGCTGAATGTGTGCTGTGGAGCAGGGACCAGAATTTCCCAGGTGCAGCCAAAAGTCCAGTGACTTCAAGGGAAAGCTTTCCATTCAGACATCCCTGCCACAGGAGCTCAGAGCCAGCATGATCCAGCCTGAAGCTGTGCCTGCTGGCTGAGTTGTTTTTTCTCAATTGTTTGATGTGCTTTTCTAATAGATATTTATAAGCAGAAATAAATGGCAGTTAAAATTCTTCATCTTTCAAGTTCCTCATGTAATACTCAGATGAAAAGCACACAGCTTTTAAAATACTTTGCAAATGCCAGATTATTTCCCATAACAACTCAGAAGTCTAAAAGCAAAATTCACTCTAAGTAGAAGTTCTCTGTTTTAAAAAGCTACAGCTTTTAGCAAATGAGAAAACAGCCATCACTGACAGGTCTGTACTCGCAGGTCTTTCTGCACAGATGGTGGTGACAGCACAGTAATGCACTGCTCTAGACATCAGTGTAATACATTCTTCCATCCTGCCCTTGAAGACTAGGCTCAGGTAGGGGTCCTTATGATCATATTCCTCATCACAGCTGGCTGGGAAATGTGTAGTAAGCTGGGAACAGAAGCTTCATTCTTATTTGTTTCCTGGCCCAAACTGTTTGCAAATGCTGAGCAGAATTAAACAGCTTGTGAGCTGCCTCTGTGCATTCCCAACGTGCTGGCATGTGCAAGGAAGAATTGGCAATGGAGCACCCTGGGATCGTTCTGCATGAAAAGGAGCTGGGTCAGCTTTAGCTGCCATTGAAGCTGTGAAATGTTCTGGTGTCATTTCGGCAGGGCTGGGATTCCATCCCCTCTTTGCAGCTAAGCTGCAGGGCTTTGCTCATCAAAGATTAGGGAATGCTGGAAATAAAATGTAAAGTTCTGATGCTGTTTTTGGAGTCTCCACACCACCCCCCCACAATCTCCTTGAGATGATTTTTGATCCTTTTTGCTTACACTGCACTGATTTTTATCGAGCCAAAGGGAGTTCATTTATTTTGTTTTCTCCATCTGTTTCACTGTAAAATGTTCCCATTAAAAGTTAGTGAATTGTCAGCTACAAGTATCAAGACGATGCAATGAAGGACTGCAGTGCCTTAATTTCCAACGATTTATTTTTGAGTCTGTAGATTTAGTTGAAATTAAACTCACCATAAGGAGAAAAATGTTGAGGAAAAATATGCATTTTAATGTAAGATGCTGTGCCTACTAAGTGTAAGAGACCAA
The DNA here is from genome assembly GCA_013397075.1 of Rhabdornis inornatus. Lineage (NCBI taxonomy): Eukaryota > Metazoa > Chordata > Aves > Passeriformes > Rhabdornithidae > Rhabdornis > Rhabdornis inornatus. The sequence goes on along the minus strand of VWZS01001844.1, from coordinate 54,102 downwards.
AAGGCAAAACTAACTGCATGGCATATTTTGACTTGTTTCTTTTTCTTAATGAATAATTTCAGAGAAAATTCTCATTCAGTTTCCTTTCAGGATTCACAGAACAATTGGATCACAGCCTGGGATAAATTAATTAGATAACTTAGTCCCTTCTCAGAGGATTCTCTGGAGTTAATTTGAAGACAAAGCCCCTGGCATCCTGTAGAATGGGCTGGTGAATTGTATTCTCTTGTACCTTGAGAAGGTGAACCCCCAGTTTCCCGTGTGCATGGCACTCCCATCTCAGGTACCTTTTCTGTTTGCTTTTGGTTGCCTGAAGCGCTGGTGCGTTCCAAGGACTGCTCAGCCTCATCTGCCTCCCTGCACTTCTGCTCGTAGGTCTTCTTGGACTGGGGGGAATGAAATCAAACGTGAGGCTCTGGGGGAGAACATGGCTGGGATCCCCCTCAGTGATATTCCACCACTTTCTCCTTTGCAGTTTGGGGGAGCAAATCAGTGCCTGGTTTGGGCAATAGAAAAAATCCCAATGACATCGTAAGGAGGTAAAAAGTAGAACTGAAACATTGGAGTAGGGGCTGACAGCATAAATGATATCCTGCAGCCCTGAAATTCTCTGCTTTGTACAACTGCAACTCCCTGAGGGGTCAGGGATGCGCAGGCTGCTCTGCCACCGCTGGTGCATCAGATATCTGCCCAAGCAACCATGGAGAGATGGAACTGGTTCCTGGGGTGGCCCTGGGGTGGTTTGTCATCTGTTGCCTTGGCCATTGCTCCAAGCTGTGAGGCAGAGCCGGCACCTCAGAGGCAACAGTCTTGGTGTAGTTCTCAGAAGCAAGAGAAATCTTTATTTGCATCAAAACATTGCTCTATCTTGGAGATGCACTTAGAACAACCACATTTCAAAAATAAATTGTTAGTACACTTCCAGCTGCAGCACTGACAGGTCTGCAACTACTTTCCTTTAGAGGCAGTTGCCCATTGGAAACCAAACCCAACTTCCTGTAGTTTCTGTGCCTGCAAGCTTTCCAGCTGGAGAGGATTCCTCCTGCCTACAAGATTCCCTCACTGTTCTTAAAATTGTACTTACACACACTGAGAAATTATATATACTCCTACAAGTACACTTGCCTAGAAAGAATGAAATCCTATTTGACCTGGGGTACTGTTCATCCTGTATTAACCTTCTGGAGCCTTTTCAGTGGGTGCAGCAGGGAAGATCAGCTTCATCCTCACAGCAGGAATGATATCTTCCCTCCCTCACACACTCTTGCACACTCACACAGCTTTGACCTTTCTTTAAATAGAGGTACATGTGATAGAGATTTTACTGGAGCCAGTTTGCATCAGGAAACCTGCCCAAGCCCTCCCTGCTTACCTCCATGGTTTTCTTATAATGGGACAGTTTGCTCTTTTGCATCCTCTCCATTGCAGATTCATACTGTAAGAAACACACACAGGTTAGTATTTCTTGCTTTGTACTTCTTCCTCCCCTCTCCAGCAGCAGGATTAGGAGAACCATAGTCAGGGCCTTTCTATAAGCCACCTCCCTGTGGGCAAAATTACTTCACTCTGCTTTTATAAATGACAGGTTTCTAAGTGATATAGAGAGCATCAAAGTGCCAGGTAAAAAAATAATCCCTGATAATTCTGCTTCGGTGGTTTCCATTAATAGCAGAGAGGATCTTCATTCTCTTCCTGCCTTTTTTTTTCTTAAGGAGATGAAATACTGCAACACCCAGCCACAGTGGGCTCTACCAGCAGGATTCCTGTGCTGGTGCCAGAGCTTGATCCCACATCTCTGCAGACCAAACCACTGTCTCACCCACGTGAGCACAGGTAGTTGTCCATTTTCAATCCAAACAATTCCTGTTTCTTTTATATTCCACTGCTTCTGGCAACTTTATGCTCAGTGTGATTCGATTTCCATGCTGGAGTCATCTGGGCAGTGTTGGAAGGACAGTGCTGGATTCTCTTTCATGGCTTTAGTTGTGATATGCCCAGCTTTATGTGACAGTGAGATATGCTCCTACTGGCAGGGGATGGATTTCTTCAGGGGGACTTTGGTCCTTTAATCTTTACATTCTGCTCAAGCCAAACTCTCTCCAGGGCTACCCAGCTGCTTGTTTCACATTGGGCACAGTCCTGAGACAGCTACAGTACAACACAAATCACAGCATTTTGGGAGGCTACCAAAACTGCTGACACCATCCAGCATGTCTAATGTTGGCTTCCTCACAGCCACATGCTGGACAGAGAAAAAAGCTTATCTAAGACTCCAAAGCAGTTTTTCCTTTTTGTTTTTTCCCAGGCCCCTCTAACTGTTCCCGGTCGAGTTACAGGCTTACAGTTCTCAACAGGAGGGAGCCTCTCTGCACATCCCAGTGACAAAGGGAAAGGGGGACAAACACTGATGAACGTGGTGCCCACTGTCTGTCTTTTAATGCCTTATTTGCTTCAGCAGATCACTGCCAATCTCAGTAGCAGCACTGGTTTCACCCACTTTCATATTCAGAATTCTTTGCTATTCCGAGTTTCTGTGTGTCAGGGCTTGTAGACACACGATTTTTGTGGCACTGGATACTGGTTATATACATTTTCACCTGTTTAAAATTAGCAAAGAAATGAATATTTCTTTTACTCCTCCATCAGTCAGTGCTGTCAGAGTGAAGGGATGGTCCTGTCTTTGCCTTCAACCCCATGGACCCAGAGAAGGTGTGAGACTGCTGTCTCTATTGAGCTATTTTTCAATAGACTTAGGACTTGATAAGGTCATAGGGGATGAAATGGCCTTGAACATACTCAAGATTTTTATTATACAACATCAACCAGATGCTACTTATTCCATGTATTTGGAATTCAGCATATATTGGTGTTGCATTCAGCATGACATTAATTTGCTTTCATGTTTTTAAATGTTTGTGTTACGGCTTTATTTACTGCGTGTTGGAGATTGTGCAAGTTCATATCAAAGAAACCCATTAGCAAGGGTATAAAAAAGAGAAAAGGATTAAGTTAAGTTAAGTTAATTATAATAACAGCATCTGCAGTTATACCAGACAGAGTAAAAGGGACCAAAGCCTCTGGCTCCTGAGTTCAGAGCACTACTTTATTTCCAGCTGGGATCAGAAAGAGATTTTTGTTCCACAGTCTCGTCTATAGAGGGAACAGGGCATGCTGGTAATGCTTTATCATCTTTTGCAGAATTCCCAGCCTATGGCTGGAGACAGGTCACCAGCATGGACCATTGAACCAATCTGTTTCAACGTTTCTCTAGTTTCTCACCTTTTTTCTTTGCTCCTTCTGCCTTTCTCGGAACTCCTCTATTCCTTTCAGTTCTTCCTTCAGCATTACTGCCAGCTGGATATGAGAGTTTCCAACACTTTCAATTTCTAAAGCAAATCAGAATTCATATTCAGTCAGTGGGAAAGTCTTTAAAGATAAAATCACATTTTTAGGAGATGTTTCTGTGATGTGGCTGCCGCATGAGTTGTCACAAGCAGGGCAGCCTTAAAAAAGGTCTCCCTTGTGTTTCTGCATGCACTGACATTGTTGAGGGCTCAAGAACAGAGTGTGTTTCTTCATGACCCCATTTACCCCAGCTGCTCCCTTTCCTTTGGGACTGAGGGTCGGGAGCTGTGGTAGAGAGGGAGGGAAGGGGCTCTGGCCTCCATCACCCCTGTGTGTGCTTTGCCCTGGCTGTGCTGCTGGGCTGTCACTGCTGCCAGCACTGGCCAGTCATTAGATGAGGTTTGCACACTGAGAATTTCCAAGGGTCAGCCAGGATGGATTGAATTTCAGAGCACCTGGCTGGTGCTGTTTGAAATGGCTGGGAACTGCTCTGCATTTGTCAGCTTCAGTGCCTCTGAAATGGAACCCTGCATTTTCCAGAAATGCTGAGCTCCCCTACCCAGGTCCTAAAAATACCTCAGTGCAGCAGCTGCTTTTCAAGAGGGAGTTTTGGTGTAAACAGCAGGTGCCAGTGACCAGGTACAGTGTCCTATTGGTTCTCATGGTGCTGCATTTTGTGTGTGTGAAAGGGTTTCTTTGAGCCTTGGGCACATTTAGGAAGCTGGTTTGGTGTCAGTGGTTTGCAGAAGAGGGAACAGAGTTCGTATCTTGTGACTTGACCCAGAAAAAATTTACTTGAAGAAAAAGCCATTTTCTTTGCCACTAAATTGAGTAGGCATCCATTTTTTCCCTTCTTTACACCACAGGATGTGAAAGAAAAGCTGGGAATGGTGTGGGGAACAGGATGAACACATTGGGTGCCTGTGTTTCCCAGGTCAGAAGGGAACAGGGAAATACTTACGTTGCTTGAGCATCTCAAATGCTGCCTTCAGTGTGCTGTGGGGCAGAAACAAGACACTTTATTAGTGGCTTCTAAAGGTGGGTTGTGAATCCAGGGAAAAATCTTTCCCTCAGAACCTCAAAGATCCACATAGAGATAAACCCCTTAATGGCCTCGTAATAGAAGCTGACCATGCTAACAAGCACAATAGCATCAATCTGTTACCATCAGGAAACGCAATAAAACGCTCCATGAAGCAGGGAATTGCACCACTCCTTCTGTGCACCCTCTTCCTCCGCCGCACTGTATGTGTGACCGTGAATGTTTACAGCACTTTCTCCCGTCTGGCACCTTGCAGGTAGATACGAATGTAACGCTGCTGCCGGCCGGGGGGAATTGGGGTTTTTGGAGCAGTAGCCTGAAGGGTGGAGCGAAACCTGAATGGTGAAATAACCGCAGCAGCGTCCGCACCGCGCCTGCCGAGCACCCCCGTGCGGCTCCGCTCCTGCCGAGCATCCCGCACACAATCCCTGCTCCTGCCCAGCATCCCGCACACAATCCCTGCCCCTGCCGGGCATCCCGCACACAATCCCTGCTCCTGCCGGGCATCCCGCACACAATCCCTGCTCCTGCCGGGCATCCCGCACACAATCCCTGCTCCTGCCGGGCATCCCGCACACAATCCCGGCTCCTGCCGAGCATCCCGCACACAATCCCTGCCCCTGCCGGGCATCCCGCACACAATCCCTGCTCCTGCCGGGCATCCCGCACACCATCCCTGCTCCTGCCGGGCATCCCGCACACAATCCCGGCTCCTGCCGAGCATCCCGCACACAATCCCGGCTCCTGCCGGGCATCCCGCACACAATCCCTGCTCCTGCCGGGCATCCCGCACACAATCCCTGCTCCTGCCGGGCATCCCGCACACTATCCCGGCCCTGCCGCACCCCCCAGCACAGCATGAGGACCAAGCCGTGCCCCAGACCCGGGCGCGCTGCTCAGCACGGAGCTGCTGCACGCAGCCACACGGCTCAGTGGGACATGAGGCAGCCACAGACTGATGTCCTGGCTTTGGCCAGGGCAGGGTCCCGTTCTGGAAGGCACCAGAGATACCAGCATAGATGTGATGAGAGAGCACAAGGTGTGTAAAAGGCATTTTCAATTCAATAAATCCCTCTAGCTCTGAACGTGCAGGTTGGCAGGGCATTTGCATAGCCAGAAGCCAGGCTGGGGTGTGACTTGGAAGCTTTTCAGATCTAGAAATGATCTCTTGAAGCTCCAGTGTGCTGTTCCTGGAAGGAATCAGTTCTGGGCTCTCTATGGAGCCCTGGTGTGCCCCAGGCAGAGCCGAGGGAGGAGCTGGGGAATGAAGAGCCCCAAATCTCCCTGGAGAGCCCAGAAGAGGCTGCTGGCACTTCCCAGCCATGAGCACCCCCAGGTGGGCAGGGAAATCTGCATCTCTTGGGCCATTTCGGGATCCTCAGAGGCACAGGAAGGATCCTAATTGGCCTGTGTTAATTTAGGCTGGACATCTGTTTGCTGATCAAAGCTTGTTCTCCCAGCAGTGAGGCTGCCTTGCCAGGCATGAGAAAAATGCATAAGCGAGGGGAAAGGTTGGGCCTGTCCTCAGTAAAAACTGCCTGGAAACCCATCCCAGATCTAAGGCTGTAGAAATACAAGGAAAAGGCTTTCAGACAGAAAAGAAGAGCTGCTTGATTCTCTTTCTTCATATTTCAGTTAGATTGTGGTGAATCTCCTGAGATAAGGCAGGGAGAACATTCTAGATGTTCTAGATTCTATCTTTAAGTGTTTTCCTAATAATACTTACACATTTGAAGGTTTATTTTGTACAAAGTTAGGCTGGTGTGAAATTTTGATGGAAACTAAATTTTCACACCACAAAGGAAACAAGCAGTATTAGTTTCAGCTAATTAAAAGCGTGACATTAAAAGACAAGTTGAGTATCAGCAGCAGAAATAGTTTTTTTCTCATCTAGAAGATCTAATGGATATTTTGAAAAAATAAATATATACAAGGAATAAAATTTTCTTTTCCAGTCAGTAATTTCCAATAGGAGGTGGGGAATGTGCTAACAACCTCATGTCTGAAACAGGTAAATACTGGAATTTAAAAAATAGAGGGCACTTGCTAACTGGGCATACTGTTTGCATTCTGTGTTGATTTATCTTTCTCAGATATTTTTTTCCCTTTGTTGTTGGTGATTCAAGTTATGCAAAAACTGGCAAAATTGCTGCAGTGGATAATGAAAAATAGCACTTTCTCAGTATATATCAAGGACAAAAGCAATTTGCTGCTTTTTTGGTTTCCAGGCACCTGAGCTCCCATGGCCACAAGCCCCCCGTGGAGCTGCTGTCCTTTTGCTGGCCCTCTGTAAGGCCAGGGGTGTCTCTGGTGCAATAATGCATCTGGCTGTGACCCAAAGAGGGATCCATTTGTCCCTGCATGGTCTCTAATGGCCTTTTCCTCCTTGCATGAAGAATTTGTCCAGACAATTCCATAGCTGCTGACTGGTGCAAGTAGATTGAAATAGACTCGAGCCATTTCCTTCCTTATTTTTATAATCATTTTCTAAAATCAGTGAATTGGATCCTTACATCCTTACAGGGCTTAAGGGGCCAGCAAATATGTCATGATGCCATGTTATACATGTGGGAGAGAATAAATCAGTCAAATTTTGACCTGTGGATTCATCAGGACTCCCTTTATGATTCCTGGGCTGCAGCAGCAGTGCCAGAGATTTGCTCCTGGATGTTCTGATTATATCAGTGAAATATTTCAGTGCTTCCCAGGGTTTAATGGAAGTGACTTCTGGAGCTGCTACACAGATGAGTTTTAATTCTGTGTGTGCTGGTGTGGATGTACCTATTGCTTCTGGGTGGGTTTGGCTTTCTAGTGGGATTGATATGGGCTTTACTCTGAGGCATCCAAAATGAGGACGTCTCACTCTCCTGGACACTCTCAAAGAGCGTTTTACCCTCAGTAGATGCTGCTGCTTAGCATTCTGGTAATAATTTATTGTTTTGTGTTTGTCCTGTGGCTAAATTAGAAAACCTAGGATTGGAAACAATTCAAGCAACACTGAAAATTTGACACTTTATTTTTTTAATATGTTCTGGAAGACTGTTAAACAGCTCTGGCTAAAGACAGAGCTCCAGCCTTCCCTTTGGGCACCCCCACACGGAGAATCCCGCAGGTGTCTCCTTGAAAATAAGGCTGCACACAATTTTACTCTGTATGTTTGTTTAACGACTCCCTATTGTACATTTAAAGATTCGATTTGTCAAAATTCATTCTGGGTGGAAACAGGAGTGCTGGCTCTGGTGTAAGAGGGAACAGCCAGAGCCTGTCAAGAGCCACAGCAGCAATTTCGAGGGGGGTTTGCCATCTAGTGGCTACAATGTTCTTACCGCCTCGGTTTAGCTTCCTATGCTTTTTTCTGCTTTCTCTCTCTTTGTTTTTGGACCTTGTTTTTGCTGAAACACTGAGCTGTGCTGGGCATCCTCTGTGCCACAGAGACCATCAGGAATTGCTCTGTTGGCCTGCTTCACAGCCATCAAAAGCTGAATTTCGTGGCACCAGAGATGTAATTAGCGGAGCCCTGCCAGTGGCAGTGCTTTAGTGACAGCTATTCTCACCACGTACACTGCTGCCCTACACTCTTTTGTCTGTTTAAATTTTTTCAGCCTTAAGCTTGATGGTCTGGGCATTTTTTCCCAGTTCTTTGCCTTCAGACACTGGGCTAACTGAGTAATTCAGAGAGTCCCTTTATATCTTGCATACAGGAAGGTAAAACAGGTTCTTCTAACCGGAAAACCACAGATCGTTTTTAATTTTCTTTCTTTTCTACCTTTGCTTGGTGAATAGAAGTGTGAAATAACCCCACCTTCCTTTCTGGTAGGTTTCTATTTTGACATTGGTATGCTCTACAATGTTCAGTTGTTCTTGTGATTTTTAAAAATACCTTGTCTGAAACTGAGAGAAGTCTGTGCCAGATGAACCCTACAGACACTTCCCAGCAGTCCTGTCTGCCCTCAGCCTTGGGTAACGTGGATCCCAAAAGCAGAGTTGTGAGACCCCTGCAGTGACAGTCCCCTCTGAGGCCACCCTCAACATCTGCCTTTCCTCCTGGCACACAGGGAACACCCAGCGTGGTTTTACCAACAATTCCTGCTGTGAAGCCCGGTGGTGGTAGCAAAGTGTGGGGAGACGTGTCCAAAATCATCTGCTCTCAAATAATTCACACCCGGGTTTGTGTCTGCGTGGCAAAAGAGAAATGAAGGGGGAGGAGTTGTGCTCTTTTAACAGGGAGGTGACAGTCACCACTCAGGCACACAGCAGTGTCTGACCTTCTTTAATGGGCATGTGGCTAAAACATTGAAGAAAATATTTTGCCAGGATGTTTTCTTGTTCTCAGAGGAGCTTCAAACAGAAAGGCAGCAGCCCTCAGTGCAGCCCTCAATGGAAGGGTTTGTGTCCAGATCCCAGCTGGGCTGTGATGTGGAATTGTCAGATTTGCTGCTGCAGAGGCTGCACTGTGCACCAGCCCGGGCTCAGTGACAGCTTTGGGATTTTGTGGCTTTCATGGAAGCAGCAACCTGTGTGCAGTGTTCCTGTCGTGCTGTGGGGTGTTCACATCCACGTTCTGCTGCTTGGATATTTCCAGGTGTGAGTCAGGAGTGGCAGCAGCCCTGAGCTGAGGGGAAGGGGCTGTGTCATCACTGCAGGGTGGCTCACTGGGAGCACAGACACATCACCCCAGACTTTACTGGAGCAGGGGAACAAACAGGAAGACATCTCCATGTTCCTTCTCTTCCCCGTCAATCTGTGCCCATTGACAACAAATTAGATCCCTTGGGGCTCCAGAAGGAGCTGTGCCATCCAAACCAAAGGTTAAAACAGTCAAAATAAATTTGGTACCTTTAACATAAAACTAAATTTCTTCACATCTCTCAGAAAGAGAGCAGCACGGTTCAGAAATGCCTGTCCTCATCACCAGAGAGCTTATCTAGATTGAATTTAATGGGGACTGAGCAGAGGCTTAGGTCCATTTTCAGAGTCCTGAAAGTTCAAAGTACTAGGGTATAAATTCTGTGTGGGTTCAGAACACTTGTGTGGAGAATAAGCAACCATGGAAGGATGTGACCTTCCAAACTGTCTTTTAGCTTCAGTTCAAAAATGCCTGCTTTATGTGGAATAATACAGAAGATTCTGTATATTAAGTGACAGATGCACTATTTTTATCCACAGGAAGCAGCAATTGGCATTTCATTTCAGATGCCCTCACCTCACACTCACTGAAATGTACTATTTCAGGCATTGCAGAGAAGAGCAGAGCACACATGGGCTTGAAGGAACAACCCTTTCCTGAGGTCCTAAGGAGATGGTAGTGGGGAAAAGGGATGAAAAATGTAGGAAATCATATACATGAGAAGAGACAAGCAGAGCAAATGACAAAAATAGCTGTTGTCAGCCTAGGCAGAGTTTAACCAACTAGTGTGTGTTTACATGAGTTATTTTACAGAAGAACAGAGCTCCCAGAGGCCCTGGTTTGGCTGAAGCTGAGCATGCAGCTGAGAACTGGGCTCTGTAGCATATTCTGCTCTCATGTTGCTGTGCTGAAGAGTTGCCCAAAGCCACTCCATGGAAATTCCCAGGCACCTTGCACAGAAAGGTGTTTCCTCCTAAAGGCACAAGCTCTGCTGAGAATCATCTCCAGTGTGAGGCATCATTGCTGTGCACACTTCCAGCAAACAGTTCCAACTGTGATCTCAGTCTGTGACTTGGCTGAAAATCCCAGTTTCTGTACATCCTCTCCCATGTGTGCACCACAGAGAGTATAAATACTGCACTTTAAACTTCAAAGCCTGTAGCTCTTTCTCCCCTGCTGGACATAGGTATAAGCTGTCATTTGCCAAGCAAACACGACTGTAGGTTTGGCTGTAGGTTTGTCATCACCTTTTTATGATTTCTTTTCTGAGTAGAGACTAGGAAATGGTGATGCAGATTTAATTTTTTTAGTTTAAAAAGTGGGATAACAGGCATACATTGCTTTACTTATTGACTCAGTGGATGCTAAAATGTTTCAGGGTTTTAAATAAGAACAAGAAGAAAACACTGGAGGCTATTCCATAGAAAGCTGCTGCTCATGTGGCATCCTGTGAACTTACTGATTGCAATGGCTAGAAGATAATTTAGAAGAAATATCTTCATATCCTTGCCCTGCTGTTCTACCCTGCCCTTGGGATCTAGTGTTGGGGACAGAATATTAAGCTGAAGGGGTTAGTCTGAGCCTGCGTGATCCTTCTTGCAGTCTTAGATTGAAGGGTGAGCATCCTTCAGTGCATTGCAATGGGCTTGCCAAGGCCTGTAGCAGCTGCTGAGTGAGAGCTGTGCCATGGGTTGGGCAGAGGAAGAGCTCCCCTCCCTGTGGAAGGATTGGTACCAGCTGCAGTGCTTTTGGCAAGGACAAGCAGCTGGACCATGGAGTGATGGTGTCCTCTGGCTCTTAGCACTTGGAGGGAACTTCTATTTCTTGAGCTGGAAGCTGGCATGTTTGCTTGCTCTGTCAGTGGTATCCAGCAGCAGCTTCTTTTAGAAAGCCCATCTTGGCTTTTTTAAAAACAAGGAAAGGTGCAGTGTGTCTGCCTTGCTGGTTTTGGTGCTGTCAGACACATTGTGGGTTCCCCACAGCCAATTGCCACCCTGCTGTGCACAGAGCAGCAGGCCCTGGCTGTCAGTCACACCCCCGGCAGCAGCACTCAGACCTTGAGCCCTGCCAGCCCTGAGGTCACAGCGGTTCTCACGTTTCTGGCCTGGGGAATCCCCAGGGGACACACCACGAGTCTTTCACCAGTCACTGATGTCCCTGAAGTGCCCTTCAGTGTGTGCCTGGCCTGGAGCTGTCCCTGCCAGCCTTGGCAAAGAGATCTCCAGCAGAGGAGCTGGAGACATGTTAGGGAGCAGCTAGGGATACAGGATGGCATCCTGATGGCTCCTGTCACCTAGAGTTTTCTCAAATCAAGAGAGAGTGGTCCCAGAGTTGCTGTTACATTCCAGTAAGCCTTCCCTACAATCTTTCTTTTGAGTCAGCAGCATATTCCTTCATCTGTGTCTTCCGTGAACAAAAAAGGGCAGTAGAATCTATTTATACATTTAGCTGAGTTCAGCAAGTTGCTCCAGCTGAAGCAGAATTTGGGGGGAGAAGAAGCAAGCCTGAAAAAAAGTTGAAATAGTTCTTTTCTTTGATTCAAAAATAACAGCTTTTAAAATATAGGGGAGCCTTGAGAGAGAGCTGTTTTCTGCAGCAATGGCCACTACCTGGTGCAGTGCCATCACCTTCTCCAGGCTGCTCTGGTGTTGGCATTTACTCATCGTGCTTATTCCCTGCACCTTGTTTTGTGCCTATCCTGATGTGCTGAAATATCAACCCTGGCCTTGCAGTTGCTTCTCTTAAGTTCTTCTGGGAATTTTCTCATACAGGAAGATTTTGGGTGTTTGTTGTGGAAGCATTTTTTATGTTCTTTTTATTGATTTTTTGGAAGGGTATCAGGGACCCTCCTGATATTGGGAACTACTGGAGTGTGAAATAATTTCCCAGAAGTGACAGAAAGCCTTAGTATCTGAGATATTTAAAAGGTGGCTAAATTTAAGACTAGAGGATAATAATTTTGCATTAGCAAGAAAATGACTGAGTGATTTAAAATCAGTAATTCCTGCTCCTCTGCCATGCATAGCACAGCACAAGAAGGTCTGCAAAATGTTCTGCAAAAAAAAAAATGGAAGCTACTTTTTTTCCTGGTGATTGTCAGATAGAAATTTTAGGTACAAATACATTAGACTTTAAGAAATACTGCTACCCAAAGCTGCATTTGAAGATGTGAACAACCCTGTTCAGCCTGTCAAGTGCTTGTAATTCTATTAGGACCTAGTATACTAGATGATAATAGGGAGTCCTATAAAGAGGAAACACTTGGAAAAATGCACTGGGACAGTTGCAGCATAGTCCTTTCAAGCTTTTCTTAATATAGAGAGTACATGGATTCCCTCCCTCAAGTCTCCCTGAAGGACTGACCTTGGGGGCAGAACTGCTGCCAGCAATCAATGTCATATAAACAAACAGAAACTTCACACCGAGGAGAACACACAGACACGGAAAATCCAACAATTTTAAGGCATCAAAACCAAACACTGCATTTTCTTGTGTTGTTCCAACCCTGGACAAACTTTCATTTTCTCTGATTTTTTGTTTGCCCTGGACAAATGCCCTTCACTGTCAGTGTAATTCCTTAAACAATCAGAGGATGCTGGATGAGAGAGAGCTAAGTGTCCTCTCTGCTTCAGAACAGGCACAGTGAGACACTTGCTCTGATAAAAACATCAGTGCAGAGCTGGTCTCTCCCTGACCAGGTGTGGGTTATGGAAACACAGTAAATCAGCTCTGCAGCACAGCTTTGTTCCTGTATTCAGCCTTCCCTCCATGCCAAGCTACAAAATTGCTGGATCAAAGTGGAGCTGGGCCCAAGTCCAAACCTCCCCCAACTTGAGGGGAACTTGGATCCATATCCCAACACTGAGACTTGGCTCTGCTTCTAAATCAAGCTCTCATAATCTCTTGGGAAAAGGCAGACCCATGAATTGTCCACCAAGTTACTGAAGGGCAGCCTAAGCTGCTTGTTCTGAACACATTTGCTCTGCCTGCCCTGTGTTGCCAGTAAAGGAGTTGAGGTGAAGCCTTTCTTTAATCCTGGAATGCTGATCTTAGCCTTTGGGTTGAGAAGAACCCATCCATCCTTAATCTGATGTTTTAATTTCAGAGTATTTCCTCTTCTCCTCCCTTTTCACCCACTAGGTCAGCGAACTGAGGCAGCAGGAAGGCAGAGGCCATCTCCCAGGGCTGGGGGATCTCTGGGTGCTGCTCAGGTGCCAGGCAGAGCTGGAGCCCTGGCAGGGGAAGCCTTGCACGTTCTCCTGGCATGAGCCAGCAGTTGGGTGAGCACAGCAGTGGCTGTGCCAGCCTGGCTGTGCCACCACCGAGGCACAGCAGTGACACAGCTCCAGGGTCACTGGCACCTGCCTGCCAGGACAGGGCAAGGCTTTGGGGTCAGGCTTCCCCATAAAATATGGACAGGAAACCACTTGCACTGGGAGTGATAAATCAATGTAGAAAGGAGACTGCAATTAAGAAATGAGATATGGGATGGAGGAGGGGAGCAGGCCCCAGGGATCAATAGAGCTGCTTTGTGTTTAGATTGAGGTCTTCTCTTTCAGGATTGTCTTCTGTGACCCCACATCTCCATCCTCTGCCACCTCATTACTGTATTATTACTTCTTCCAATAATGACAAAATGTCTCACTATAGCTGCTGCCATCAATAATAGCAGCAGTTTATCAGCAGTGTTTATTAAGTTAAATTCCATACCAACATCTATCTTCCCCTCCCAACACAATTTATACATAATTTAAGATAGTAATGGAGGAGACAGAGAAAAATATATGTCATCTTAGTGTATTTCAGTAGTTCCATTGAATTATTTCAAATTAGGTTCCTTCAAAGAGATTTACATTTTGTATTCCTAAGCTAAGCTTCTTTTCCTGCAGAAGCTGATTTTTGGGGTCTTTGTATTTGTTTTGTCACAGTCTCTCAGTGTTCACCAGCTTTCCAGCCACCATCCTAAACATTTCACAACCTTTTCCTTTCTCTTTTTTCCCCATCACTTAGTCTGCTTTTGGAGGCAAATATTAATTATTACGAATCTTGAAATAAAAAAAAAATTCTCAGGAAAGGACCTACTGGCAGTTTCCAAATAGAGACTTTGTGAATCCCACTGTGAAGGACTGTGGTGTTTCCCCACTTACCCTGTACATTGTGAAGAGCTGTGTAATGCACTGAAGTGAGTGCTTGTGACCCCATCCACAGGCAAAACACAGGAATGTGATATTTCTTCCAAAACCATCTTGTTTGCAGTAATAATGAAATAATTTCTTACTTGATTTCTGTTTGTCCTCCTGCCTTTCGGGCAATTTGAACCAGCTCTTTCCCGTATCTCTCTTCTGCTTGTGCTCTGTTGAAAGAAAAACTTACTCAATTTCTCTTAGTGGTACCTGAATCACATTTACACAAATCTTGCAATTGTATCTGAGGTGCAAAACATCAGAAATGCAAATTTTTAAATTTCTCCATCGCCTCAATCCTAGTGCTGTTAGTTAACCTCTGAAATATTTTGGGTAACTTATTTCTGGAAGAAATAAGATAGGAATGAAGCCCATCTTCATGGCTTTGATTACTATGGGATGCTAAGTGCAGCTCTGTCCCCAAAACGTGGATTCATGGGAAGAAAGAGGTGACCAGAGATGAGATGAAGGTGCTCAGAACACAGCAAAAGGAGCCTAAAAATGACAACTGACTCCATCCATAAAACACTGGCTGTGAGGGGAGTGACAAGTAGGTTCCAAAGGATCCATTCAAGAGATGTTGAGAATAAGTGGGATCCAGGGGCAGCAGGAATATTTCTATCCATTAGAAAGATGAGGCACTGCTGGAAAAGCTGCCATGGAGCTGAGGGGAAGGAGCCCTGGTGGTCGTGTGGTGAGGCTGGGGAATCTTTGTGGAGGGCACAATTTGTGGCATCTTACCTAATGGGGAACTGTAACTGGTGACTCAGGAAAGTGGTTCTGTTTCTATGGTTAATAAAAAAAATACAAATATTCCTTTGCTGCTTGCCTTTCCCCCAGCACTGCAGGAAACTTCTACTCTCTTTTTAAAAGGTATTTGTACAAATGTGTTACTTCCTTTCTCCTGCAAGACCAGGGTGGAAACAAGTTGTCAGCCTTTGAGTAGTTGCTAAAAGCTATTGAATGGTCAATAATAAATAATGAACAGATAGCCTGGTTCTACTCCCACTAGGGTAAGTCCAGTTCTCAAAAGCATTTTTTCAAAGCATTTCAAACTGTTTGGCCTGAAATTTGGCATGTTAGAAAAACATGCTCTTTGTTCAAAAAAACAAATTTGATGTGGGTGCAAGGCCCTACAACTCTGCTGGGTTTTAGTCCCATCGGTGTTCCCACGTGGCCAGGAGGTGCTTTGTATGTCTTTGCTGAGTTGCAGCAGTCCGAGGGCTGCTCTTGCAGTTTGCCAGGGCAGTTGTTGGGGTGGGTCCCTGAGAACCTCCCACCCCCCCTTCCCACTGCCCCTGGGCTCTGGGAGCACCTGGCCCTGTAGCCAAGGTGCTGTGGTGCAAATCCCCCAATCTCCTGGGACCAAGGTGGCTCATCCCAGGACTCTGCCCAGCCCAAGGAGATCAGTCAGGCTGCTGGAGCAGCAGTGCTGGCCCTGCAGCAGGAGCAGAGAGTGTTCCTGGCCTCTGTCCATGGCTGCCATGTGTGGAACGCTGCTTGTGCTGCCCTCCTGCACTCAGAACTGCTGTGTTTTAGTGAGGTGTTCCTACAGCACTGCTTTGGCATTCCTGCTAGAGGAACAGGGCAAAATATGGTGACAGGCCATGCAAAGACACCAAAGACACCACTTCTTTTTCATGTTAGATAAATGACATTTCATCAAAATGGAAATACACTCCAGACACATAATGCTGCAGAAGAAGAATAGATTAATTTTCTTCTGATTTCAGTATCCAAAAACACTTCTGTGTCAGAGGCTTTGCTTAGAGCCAGTGCCTGTGCAGCAGCGAGGATGACTCCAGTGCTGCAGTCCCACTTTGCTTGCTCAATACACAAGTATATAACGGGAAAAACCATGGCCAGCTTTTAATCCAGTCTCAGCTCCTGAAACCTCAGCATGGATGGGACTGGACTAGCCCAGGGCCAGAGGAATTTGACAGGAGGCTGATACTGTCTCTTCACATCTGTGTGCTGCTTTTCCCACTTTCCAGTACTCTGCACACAGCTTCTAAATTTCCCTGCAGCCATCCAGAGATGGAACATGCTTCGTGTTTTAACCCTAGGCTTTTTTCTGGAGTACAATTGCTTTCTCACTCCCAAACCTCTTAGGCCCTTCTCTGGGCCAGTTAGGGGGATTTGTGGTTGGAAAACTGATGGAGTGTTAGTGTGGCCAGGGCCAGGGCAGCTGGTTTCAGGACTGCAGGAGTCCTTGTTGAAATTCCAATGTCAACCACATGGTATGGGCAGCCTCTAGGAAGAGACATTCATCCCATCCTTTGATCTTCTGCTGGATCATTGCTATGAATGATGTGAGGGCGAGCTGAAACAACCATCTGCCAGCAATAAACGGGAAATCACATCTTTGACTCAGTGCCCACTTCTCATGTCCTTTTCCTCCCCCCCAACAGGCACGTAAACACACACAGGCACACACACGTCCACACTCTGCAATGTCCTGGGGGTGTAAAAACCTCATGGAAACATTTGCAAAATGACTGTACATGTATTTTTTCTTCTTTACGGAAAGAACTTCGTGCCTCCACCACAAACCAGGAAAAAGCTCATCCTGCAACTTTCAGAAGGCTCTGCAATGTTTTGGAAGGAACACAGGCATGTGCAGCATCCGATGCAGAATTGCACTGCCCGAGGCCTGCAGTGCAGCTCTGATCTCTGTGAGTTCTGAGGCACAAAGGAGCTGTTTTAAATAGTTGCAGCTAAGCTGCCATCAGGCAGATGTGACTTCAGGACTGTGTGATGTGTGCCAATATAACAGGCTTCCACTGGTGGTCGAGAAGAGCAACTTAAATAGCTGCAGGTTTTGATGGGAGACGTCACATTCTGTGAAACAGCCGCCTTAGAGTCTGACAGCTCACACCCCCTTCAAAGTCCCAGGGCTTTAAAATCAGCCTTCAGAAAACCACCCTAAATCTAAAAAACTAGATGAGGACAGTGTGGGGAGAAAAAGCAGGAAAGCAGAGCAATATTCATAAGGTGACTGTGCTGAGATGAGCTGCTCTGGGATTGCCTGCTGGATATATAATCCATATTTGTGTGGTCTTTCCTACATGTCAAGCCTGAGCAAGCATGTGCTTCATGCTACATGCTGAAACTGCTGAAGCCCCTTCAAAACAGAACCAAATTTCAGAGCTGTTTCTCAAAGTCACAACTACAAAAATGAATGGCAAAGGAGCCAGAGCAGCAGTGTGATACATATTTTCTCACCCACAAAATTATCAGCTGCCCATAGTTGCTGCTGAGAAGCACCAAGAAGCACGTAATCAGGAACAACATAAACTACAACATCGTTACTCAAAGCCTGCTAAGGTTGGTGAACAACAGGAGCTGGTTTGGGCATCTGGGTAAGGCTCTAGGTAGCATTTTATGCAGCTTTGTATTTGAAAAATGTCTCATTTTTGGTACTGGCAGGAAGCTGAAACAGTGCCTGCGGCAACAGCGTGTTCAAAGAGAAACAAAAATGTGCAAGTCATTTTTGCCCTGCAAAAGGGGAAACTTAGAAATGCTACCTGTGTATGTAGGTGCTACTGTGTGATTCTGGACCCATAATGAGGTATTTTAGTGGAACTCTGGGTTTCTGACTCTTTCAACCTTCTCTTCCCTTCTCAAGTCTTTGAGATTTCTGTTTATCTACCTTCATATCACAAGGCTGGGATTCAAATCACTCCGGCTTTTCTATAAGCTCATAACAGTACCAAACTGAGAAACAGATGCCAAATGAGACAAAAAAGGAGGCTGTTCACACTTTTTCACTCTGATTTTCATACCTCTGCTTGAGCAAATCCTCCACATCTTTGCACATCTTCTTTCCCTCCAGCAGCCGCTGTACGAGCACCTCGTAGCCGGTGTGGAAGGTGAACTCCTTGCACTGAAGACAGAAAGAAAAAGTAATAGCTGTTAAGAACATTAGTTCCTCTTACCTTAATTCTAATTCTTATTTCTTAATTCCTCTTAGCATATTTCTAAAAAGAAAGGTCAGAGTCAGCTGAGTACAAATACTGACCTTTGGGGCAGTGACTGTGCCACCTGGTCAGCGGTGGTGTTTTCATGGGAGGGTTCATAGCACAGGGACACAGGATTTCTGTGTTCTGCTCCTGGTCCTCCCACTGCCTCACAACAGGATCAGGAGAAGCCATTTTTCCATGGAGAGCCTGAGTTAACCAGGCTCTTTCAACCATTATTGAAAATGTAGTGGTGAATGTTTTCTGAGCTTTATGTTACAGCATTATGGTAAAATCATGGGCTGTGAAACCGTAAAGAGAATGAGTGTGTTCCTTCCCTCAAGCACTTTATCTACAATACAGGCCCTTATATATGAACTAAATGCAGTTTATACATCCCTCCACTGTCCCCTAAGCAGTTACCATTTAATAAATGGTTTACTTTATTGCTTTCCACCACCACTGTGAAGAAGACAGCTGTTTGAGTTTTGGTACTTGGAAAAGATCCTCTGGCGAGCAACTGCTGGGCACTTGAGCTTGTGCCTTTGCTTCCTTGTCACTGGGACTTGATGCTGGAGCAGGGGAGCTCTGGGGATGAATGGTGGTGGTTGATGGCAACCTTGGTGCTGCTCATACAAGCCTTGGGGCTTCTGTGGACATTTGCAGATCTAGGAACAGGTTTTTTTGGTTCTTCAAGAGCTAGGATAAATTTCTGCAGACAAACCCTGTAAACCTACAGGCTGTAGTAACATTTCCAGTGCTACAGTTCATTGTAAAAGCCATCACCCCTGAAGAAACAGGATCTCAAGCCCAAAACATTCATTTTCCTAATGTTTCCAAGGGCAATTTACACACACATCACAGGGAGGGATCCTGCTGTGAAATAAATGAGGAGCAGCAAGTTTTGCCATTCAGAGAGAAAAGTAGGAAAGGTTCTTGACAATACCCTGGCAATGGACTTAGCACTTCCCCCCTCTCTTTTTCTTGAGGACATTCCAATGGCAGAAGGCATCACTGCTGTAAAAAAATCACTATAAATGGCTCCCTCTGCCTGGCAGAAACTCTTGTCAGATGCTCCACAACCAACTCACACCCCCAGCATTTTAACTGTATATTTTCAGATGCAATCAGCTAGTTTCTTGTCCCAGAAATACTGCCCATGAGGCAAGTGAAACTATCCTGTGGTTGAAAATGCTGTCCATAAGGTAAGTGAAAATATACCTGCTGGTATCACCCCAGCAGGCAGCCACTGCCACAGGCAACAAAGGCAGAGTGATAAGCTCACTGTGGAGTTAGTCTGCCTTTCTGTTTCAACATCTCTCTTTGTTCAGTAATTGCTAAAACTCACTTGGTGTCTTTCCCCACCTCTTTTAAACTGGCACAGTTGTTACACTGAAAGGATGACAAATTCTTTATGTCCGAGAGAACGCTTATTAAATTCCCTAAACAGAGAATGCAACCCCAACCTGTTATCAACCCAAAACCACACACAAACACAGCAGTGTGCTGGGGGCAGCCTGATGGGTTGAGTCCATGGGGCAGTCTCATCAGGCCCCTGCAAGCATCACTGCCTGCCAGGTTGCTCTGGGCTTTGTTCCCCTGGCGTTTGTTCCTCTGGCTGGCCTTTCTAGAGAGATTTGGCTCCTAAGAAGAACTCCTACCACAAACACTCATTTAACCTATCTTCATTTTGGGGGGCATTCATCTCAAAGTTTGCTTTCTTGTCCTCCTCTGTGCTCCTGAAGGATGTGGAGGCCCTGTTTCAGAAATGGCAGGGTCAGAAATCCAAACCAGGGCTTGCAGGCAGCAGCTCTGGCTGTGCTTTGAACAGCTCATGCCACCCGCCCAGACTGCAGAGGGAGGGAGAGGAAACACCACAGCCAGGCTGGGACAAGTGTGAGCTGCTCTGGTCACTCATCCTGCAGCACTGCTTCTTAATTTCCAACCACAACAGAGCCATGAATCACTCAGGCCTCAGCTTACTTGCACAAAAGTTTCCCTTTCATTTCAACAGCTCTATTTCTTCTTTCATGTGTCGTACAACTGCATCCCCTCTGAACCTCTCCTTGCATCCAAACAAACCTCCTTTGCCCTCTCCTGGCATTCTGCTTTTTCATCCCATTAATTCCCATGTGTTGTTATAGCACCTGTTCAAGGTTGAATAAATCCCTGTTGGACAAGGATGATGCTTTACCACTCCAGTAAAGACTAAGTGATACTTTGTACCATGGCATAAATGTCATCTCTCTAAGAACCACTTGTGGTCCATCAGAGGATTGTATTGGTCTTCTTCCACTATCAAATCATAGCAGTGGCACTTAAATGAGCTATGATCTACAGATATACCTGCAATTCTCTCCTCTCCTGCTATTTTACTCAACGAGGTCCCAGAGTATATTGGATTTTTTCCCTACGGATCTCTTACTCCCATTTTGTACTTTGAAACTTTGATTTTTATCTGTTTTCTGTTACCCCAGGCTTGAAGGTTATCAGATACCTCCTGTACAATATTTCATTCTACCTGTTTGTTTCAAGCACAGCTATTTCCATTCTTCATGTCTTATGGCAGGATCCGGCACCTCCCCCAGATCAGTGTCTTTGCCCACTTCAGAGTTCTTCCCCTGCTTTGTCTATTCAGTCCCATTTTGTTTTTATCTAGTGTCTTAAGGATTTCCTGTGTAGCACAGAACTGACCCCACATTTTCTTTGTCAAGACAATCAGACAGCAAGATTGGATCTCATTAAACAACTGTCTAGCCTTGCTAAGCTGGCTTGCCTCTATTCTATTTTCCATTTACCATTTTGTGTTATAATTAGCACCCACATTGAGTGGTTTTGCAAAAGCTGTTAAGCTGCACTACTCAGACAGTGCTTGGTACTTCTCAGAAAGGATTTTGTGATGATTCTAAGAACTAATGAATAGTCAAAGAACTATTTAATTTTTTTAGAAATTAGAAAAAAAGCTTTAATTAGATAATAAATATAGTCATTAAATGTGTAAAACATAATTTGCTTATACTAAAATCTAGTTGCTTGGAAGAAGGCAATTTGACTCACCACCAGCAATTTCTCTCATTGCCAAGAAAGGGATTCTGCTTAGCCAAAGTGTGTGTGGCTGTGAAAGAGGATTCAATCCTTGTTACTAAAAAAGATTAGTTATTCCTTGTTGTCCAACAGGCCTATAATCACCAACAAGAAAGTGCTTGACAGGGATTTCAGTGTTGTGAGCAGAGTTGTGTTGTCCTGAATTTCACCTCCTAACTCTGCATGTGTGCTCTGCTCTCTGACTGGGGATTTTCTTCTTGTTTTCTTCTTGAAAATCTCAGGTAAAGGAGGGGCAGCTTTTCCTCTCCCCTGCTCAGTGACAAAATTCCCTCCAGGGCAATGAGCAGCACTGTTCCTTCAGAGACAAAAGGAACATGGAGGGGTGTATATGACTGAAACCCACAGCTTCTGTGCTCTAGTTTAAGCAGAACAGCTTTTCCTACAACACTTGAAAGGAGGCATGGAAGCCTGCAAGCAGAGGTGATGACAGTGAGCATGCTGGCATATTCATTCTTCTTTCCATTTCTTTTTCCCTCTGAGGGTTACCAATGCTGCTCCCTCCCATCAGCACTTTCCTGTGAGATCTGTGCCTTGGGACTGTCCCTCCTGGTACAGGTTTCTCCATGGGTAACCACCCAGGCAAATGTCAGGAGCTAATTGTGGGAGAGATCATTCAGGGCTGGCTCTGAGCTGGTTCCTGCAGCCATCAGGGACAGGATCCCAGGATTTTGCTTTGGTAATGAAGGCTGCAAGGGAAGACTGGGAATGTCAGTTCCCTGCCCAGAGGGTAGAAGGTACCAGGTTAACTGGGGGGGTGACATAATTTCTTCTTACCTTCTAGTGGCACCAAGCTGAGTAACCTTGTGTCTTTTACAACTCACTGAGAATCAGTCTTATTCCAGAACATATTCCTCGTGCTGCTGGCTGCCCAGAGGGAACTGCGAGGCTTTTTGAAGTACAAGGGTTGACATTTTGAAGTGACAAGGCTACTATTGCAAAGATATCAAGGAGGAAAGACTAAAATGCTGTGCTCATTGCTGAAGCAGCTTTCAGTAAATAGCTTTTCCAATGGACTGGACTAAAGCAAAACCATCCAAAGTCCTGTACAAAGCACTCATTCCATGGTGCACCCTGCACGTGATGGTCACAGTGACGTGACCTCAACAGGTCATTGTGGCTGTGCCCTGGCAGCTCTGGGCTTTTCTGCTGGGGCTGCTTTCCTTGGAGCATTTCTAACCCTGCTGACACCTGGCTTGCCCATCCAGGACTTTGTTTAGAGGCAGTTCACACAGCACAGCTCAGACCTCTCCCTTCTCCTGCAGGATTAGCTGGCTTGGCAGCACCTTAGCTTCTCCCCAAGGGCAGCCTCTGCTGCTGAAACCATGTGTCCTGTCTGGGGAGTGCCAGAGCTGCAGCTGGGCTTGCTGCAGGGCTCTGGAGCTGCAGGGCTCTGGAGCTGCAGGGGTCGGGAGCTGCAGGGCTCTGGGAGCTGCAGGGCTCTGGAGCTGCAGGGCTCTGGGGCTGCAGGGCTCTGGGGGCTGCAGGGCTCTGGGAGCTGCAGGGCTCTGGGGGCTGCTGCTCGGCCTCTCAGCAGGAAGCCTCTCAGCAGGAAAGGTTCATCCCAGCATCTCCAGCTGCAGCACCTGCTCACCTGCTTTCTGTAAGGAGCTGGGTCCAGCTGGGAACAGGGACAGTAACCCCAGGTACAGCAGGGTAGTGGCACCACCCTGATGGGGAGCAAGGGCTTGAAAAGGAAAATCTCCACAGCAGACACTGGGTGCATTGCTCAGTACCCAGCAGGACAGTGCTGAGCTGTTGTGGTGATAAACACAGCACCAAAATCTACACATGGTACCTGCTCTGCACCTCTCAGGAGGGCCTGGCTGCCACAAGCACTGCCAGCCACGGCAGAGCTCCCAGGGCTTCCTTCTGCCTAATCCGCCCTCACTTAGGAATTATTTGAAATGTATTGCCTGCTAATATTTAAAAAAAATCTTTTAAAACCCCCACACTTCCTCTTGAGATTGAAAGTAGTTAGAAAAGTTCATTCCTTGTCTTGGTTCCTAATGATATTTTTCCAAAGCTTGTATCAGAAGTGTTCTCATGTGGTTTTGGACTGAAAATGCTAAATGCTGCTACCTGATCCAAACAAACTATTAATACAGATTTTCAAAGAGAAAAATAATTGAAACTGAATCTGCTATGGGTATCTTTGGAATTTTTCTCTAAATCAAACTTCTTTTGCATTCATATCTTGTTTTAGTTTAGGTATGCTTATAACAGTTTTAGTAAAATAAAAACTGAAAATCCACTTTTCCAGAGTTGAAAAGGAAATAACTACTGGTGTGAGGAGGAAGTTCAGAGAGAACAAGGCACAATGAAGTTCTGAACAAGCATCATTTTGACAATATCTTTTTCAACTGTCAGAAAGAAATCCTTTCTATCCACAGTGGTATCACACATGATATCTCAGTCCTGGACTGAAAGTAAGTTGTTCTGACTGAGTTAAATCAATTAATTGTATTCTTGCTTCGTACCACTGGGTACTGGCCTGAGTGTTTCAAATCTTGTTCCCTTGATCTGCCAGTCTCCTTGTCAAGTGCTCTGCCAAGACCTTCATATGTGTAGATGGGCAGCAAACAGACCTACCAGCCAAACATGACTTAGAATCTCCAAGTACTTTGGACTGGATATTTCCTGTCGTGCCATGGCCTTTCATTGGAATTCAATCACTTGCTTTATGTTTCGTGGTTTCTCCCCTGGTGCACTTTAAAATGTCCTAGTGTTTCTGAAATACATCCCTGATACAAAGTGTTTTGGGAAGTGTAGTGCTGTCCTTCTGCACTGCTAACTCTCTCCTGGAATAAACAGGCCGGCAGTGAGCACCAGTGCTCTGTGTGTGCTGAAATGGGGTGCCTGGTGTGGCCCTGCTGCGATAAGACCTGGTTTGCAGCTGCTTCCTGTTCCATGGCTGCTGTTCCAGCTCTGCTCCACCACAGGGGCACATGAAAGAGCCCTTTTTCAAAACCAGCCCCAGATTTTCAGCCTTGCCCCTCCACTGCCTGGCTGACAGCTCAGCAACCCCATTCTGAGCTGAGCACACACATGGGGGAAGGTCACCATGCCCAGAATAGAGCAGTGTCACATCAGAGACCTCTGACCAAAATGTTCTCCCCTGACCAGTGCTGGGTGTGATATGAGTCCTTTTCCACACTTGTTCATATCTCAATCAACTGCTCAGTGGGTTTAAAAGCATTTCCTCATGCTGTATTGTATAAGAGCTCCTTTTTCCTACTGGCTGAAATCAGTTGGAATGGATGGGAATGTGATGGTTGCTTGTGCTTTCCAAGATTGACTACAGAAATTATACAAGCTTAAAACATCTATTTTTTTTAAGTATTGACTTTTTCCCCACATAAGTGGAAAAAGCAAGGAAGAGTGGGTGGGTTGAAGCTGGCTGTATAAGATTTCTGTCACTTCTCATAAATTCACTCTTCATGTATCAGAAACATAAAGGTTTGCTCAGGATGTAGGTAGGGACATTTTGGTGATAATTCCAGGAGCTGACTTGGGCATTTTCCACAGGAGGCTTAGTTTGCAGTTTTGCTGCAGCCTGTTACCTAAACTTGACATGCAGGACCTTTCATGGGGAGCAAATAGTATTTATGGCCAGGCAATAGCATAGAGGTGAACCTTGAACAGGACCTTCAAAAATCAGAAGGGAAAAAGCACTGTCTCTGCAGCATTCCAATTGCTGGGCTGCTGGACTGCCTCTCCCACTGCCTTAAAGCAAGACTCTCATCAGGCTTCAAAGCTGCAGCAGCTAGGACAGTCAGAGAGAAAACTGAAATTGAGATTCACAAACTCTACAACAGCACTGCAAATGACACTGAGCAGAACAGGAGCTCCCCAGTGGTCTTCTGCTCTTGCCCCTGGGGGTTTTCTCTGAGAAGGAAATGGTCGATTTAGAGTTCTGCTGACAGAGGAATTTGCTCCTCAGCTTCCTGAGCCCTCGCCCTCCTCACTGGCATCCTGGACTGCTCATGTGCTGTGTATTAGGCATTCTCACAGTCACAGCATATTGTTTGCCTCTCTTCATGTTTTAATCACGCCCTGATTTGCACAGCTCCAAGGTGATGGCTGCACCAAAGCCTGCCTCACTTTTGCAGGTGGCAAAAGTGGCTGGCAGACTCATGGCACACAGGGAACAACCTTGCAAAGTCTCAATTCCAGTCTACAAAAAGGACTCTGCTTGTGCTTATTATCTGTTTTAGGTTGTCTTCTTAATCATTTGATTAAACATCATTCTGAGTGCAGTTCAGAGCCCCAGTGCTCCTGTGCTAGCAGGAGGAGAAAGGAACCAGCAGACAGATATGCATCAGAACAAAAAGCATGACAAAAAATTAGGAATCCACTCAAGAAATCCATATAGAACAAACTTCTGGAACATCTCTGTGATGGGGATAGTAAGAAATGGGACAGGAGGCAGCAGAATCCCTCACCAGTTTTAAATGGGAGCTTGATGTGGCTACATGACACAGGTTTGAGGTGGCAGCATCCCTTTGTATTTTCTCCATATGACTTCAGACAACAGCTAAATCCATAAATAAAAGTGGCTTCTCCTTGGGAGCCAACAGAGAGGCCAGAAGTGAGGATTTGCACCTGTCTTTTAGAAGGCACAGCACTGTTGCCATGGCCCTTCTGAAACATGACAGATAAACGTGTCAGTGGTGAAATCAGCTGTTCCTTCGGTCTCCTACTAAGTAACATTAGCTACACAAGAGAAACTGGAAGAAAAATAAGGAGAAATAGAATCTTACAAGTAGAGGATACTTCTGTTTTACACAAAATAATGGTCAGAGATTACTTTTGTTTCTATTCCTCTTTAGTTCATCCGCTTCCAGTTTCCTTCTCTAAGAGGGCTCCTCTTCTTCTACAAGCACTGTGGGCTCAGTCCCAGACCACAGTGAGTTAAACAACCTGAAGCAGCCCTGACTTGCTCAAGCACAGAGACAATTGTCCACCAGATCTTACAGAGCCATGGGAACCAGACCTGCTCAGTTAGTACATTAATTTATTTAAAAACTGTGTGTCTTTCTCCTTGTTTTAAAATGCTTAGAATTGTTTCCTTCAGTCCTGAAAAAGTCACTTCATAAAAGCCACTGCTGAACCCATGCTCTCTTTGTTACTGGTGTCTCCTGGCACATGGGGAAGGGTAAAACTTCAGGAAATATTCCCAGGGTCTTGCTGTACAAGGGAAATGAATCAAAGATCTACTTCAGTTCTTAGTAAAGATTATTTCAATAGCTACATGTTACCAATTCCATTTCACAAGAGATCTTTGCCACTTAAATAATCATTTTCAACACATCCGATTACTCAACATGATGCAAGGTTCTTACACTCCATTAGTATCTGATTGAGACACCCCCTGCCACAGCTGCCACAGCACCCCCCACGTGCTGCCTGTACAGGGAAGGGGAATTTCATTTGAACCTCTTTCTCCAGCTGTTTTATGTGGGGTGAACCCCGTGGCAGGAGGGAAGGCGTGCCTGGACTTCAGGCTGCAGGCAGCGGCTGTGGGCAAGGAAAGCTCCAGCTCCCGTTCCAGAATGTGCCTTCCCCCACAGAGCTCCCAGAACCACAGAGGGCTTTTATGAGCCTGGTCTCCTCCTCTTTGGTTAGCAAAAGCACCTTAATTCTCCATCTCCAGACAAAGCCTTTACTAGGTGTGAACTTTTTCTTCAAAGCCCAGCCTTATCTTCCAAAACAGCACCCCTACTTCCAGTAAAACCGTGGTTTAGCACATGAAAGATTCTGTCAGAAACCCAAGTCCTAACCAAATGTGCATCCAGGGTCTTTCAGTGGCAGGGCCCTCCCTTCCTTCTCCTGGTGCTCCTGGGGATTTCCATCCCACTGAGCAGCGGCCCCAGGGCTGTCAGGGTTTGTCAGCCCTGACTTGTTAATAACCCTTCATTAATTACAGCACCTCCTGCAAGGAGCATGAAGTGATGAGACTCAGACCTCAGGGCTGCTGACCACCTATTTTCCTTTTTGTCTTTATCCCCACCCTTTATATTTTATTTTTCTTTCATATTAGGAATACATTAGGCCTGGACAAATTGAGAGCAGCATGAAATAGCTTCTTGATTTGAAAAGCTCTTACATTAAAGGAAAAAAGCTTGTGTTTATTTATTTATTTGCTCTGAAAGGAACCACCGGAGTTGGTATCTCTAAGCTAGCCTGCGCTGGTACATTTTCACTTAATTCCCAAGACTGTTGGCTTTCATTTCAAGCAAAGATAAAGTTGCACGAGGAGCTATGGAACTTTTCAATTCCTCAGTCTTGTTCAGTGACATTTTTCCACCACTTTAAACAAGTACTAAAGTCCATGTACAGTAAGGGACTAATTCTCTGGGGAACTGAAAAGCTGTTGGGATCCAGATGCATATTTTCAATGTGGATTTTTTTCTTCACCTTGACACCCTGAGCAAGGCTGAGTGATCTCCACGCAGAGCTGCTCTCCCAGCCCTCACCTCATCCCAGCCTCAGGCCCCCAAACTCTTACTGAACAACACAGTGAACTTTGTAGATTATTGAACTGTGGCTGCTGAGAAAAGTTTATTACAAAACCTAGATTAAACTGGAGATGAAACTCCAGTGTTTTCTGTGCTATCTGCCCACTGGAATCTACCTTGCTGTGGCCAGGCAGGAAAATGAAATCAGAAAAAGGTCTTCTTGAGCTAAAAGAGCTGAAATACAACCAAGCAGCCTAACTTGCCTTCTACACAAGCAGGAAATGAGTGTTACTGGATGGAAATTCCAGTTGTTCCCCTGTGCCTACGAAGCAGCACAAGTTCAGTGTCCCCAACCAGGGGCTGAAGAAAGAGAGGCAGCTCTGCTGCATTGCAGGAGTGTCAGCCTTCAGGGAGGAAAGGGACGGGCTGTGAATCACCCAGTCCTGCCAGGAAAAAATCTGTTGAGATGAGATTGGTAGGGACACTCTGAGATTCACCCTGGAGAAGCTGAGGTGGGAGGAGAGGCTGAGGGCTGGCCATGCACAAGAGGTGCTTGCTGTGTTTAAAGCCCTGCGGGAGGGAGCAGGGCACACGGAGCCAGGGCTTCGCAGGGGCACCCAGGGACAGGGCAAGAGGCAATGCCTGTGGAAATCCAAGAAGTCCTGTTTAAGCACAGGAAGGATTTCGCTGAGAGGGTGGTGGTGAGACACAGTATCAGTTTGCCCAGAGAGGCTGTTGGAGCCTCCTTCTGTGGAGGCACTCTGAGCTCTGTGCTGTGACTGCCCTGTGCTGGGCAAGGGCTGGCTGGAGATGTCCAGAGGCCTCTTCCAACCTCAGCTGTTTTGTGACTCTGCCTCAGAAAATGTACCACTGCTCTAGCAAGCCACAGGACACCCTCTTTGATCTCTGTGTGAGGCTCCATTTCAAGCTGTGTGTGACAAACACTCTTTAAGTGGTGTTGGTTAGATGTGGCTGTGTACATGCAGGTGAAGAGTCCGTGACTCACCTATTCCATATTTAAAATACAGACTCATGGCACACTTAAAATTGGCAGAAATAAGAATTCTACCCTTCTGTGAGCCAAGCAAAACCAACCAACTTTTGCAGAGCAGGATGGATCAAAACAAACCAGATACAGCTGTGTAAAAATATTAACAGAGTTGTCAAAGTGACTTACTGCATCAATCACCAATTTTCATAGTCAAACCCCTCAGCTGCAACATGGTCATCGGAAAATTGTAATAAAGTGTATTTAACTGTCTAATTATTTCAGTCACTGACCCAAAATGAACTCTCTATAAATCCATTCATCTAGTGTTAGTTCATCTGAGCTTCATTTTAGCTGTTGTTCATTTTAGCTCTTGTGCTCTGCTCAGAAGTGACTTGTGGAGCACCAGTGTTTCCACAGCCACAATGACTGCTGAGGTGTTCTACTTGTGATTTCCTCTGGTTTCAATGAGTGTTGGGATTGCCCCCCACCATCCTCCACAGGTGCTTCTCATTGCCTCAGTGAGCCAAGTGTCCTCCCCAGAGCAGCTGGGAGAAAGGAGGAAGAAATCACATGTAAAAAAAAGAGTAGAGCAGCCTCTTCTGTGGAGATGAAGTTGACCTCACAACAAACACAGACATCAGCTGGGCAACCAGTTCAACTTTTCCAAGCTGGTTCCCCCTTTATTCCCCATTTCCACACATGTCCTGCAGCAATGACTTGGCTTGGCCAAGTCAGGCCTCAGTCAGGGCTGTGGCCACACCTCTGCCCCTGGAGCTCAGGGTGATGCAGGACCATGGCCATTCCCCTGGAGCTCAGGGTGATGCAGGACCACGGCCATACCTCTGCCTCTGGAGCTCAGGGGGAGGCAGGACATGCTGGCAGCAGAGCCCACCTGTGTGTTGTTGTGCAGGGAGATATTTATCTTAATCTGCCTTGTGTCAGTAGGGTCGGATGCAACCAGTGCCATGCCATTCAAATCAAACTCGGTGGGACCCACTTGCCAAGCTGGGATGCCAGGCTGGAAGGTTTGCTAGCCTCATCCCTGCCTGCCCAAGCTCAGCCTGGGGGTGCTGGGCTGGTAGGAGCCTCCCCAGCTCCAGTTCCTCCCAACAAACCTGCCCAGTCTCACTTCCTCCTCACAGACCTGCTGCAAAACAGCAGGTCCTGCAAAGCTCAACCTCTACAGGAAAGCAGGGTAGCTCCCGGTATAAAAAAAACTTCCTATTTTGAGTAAAAAAATTGATGTTGTATTTCTTCAGCACGTTGCCTAATAAGTTTAGGAAATAGCTTTACTGTGACTTTTATCACCACAGAGCTCTTGTTCCACAGTTAAGAGTCTCATTAGAAACTCAATTATTTGTGAGCTAATGACATCTTTTTTTGGCATATATAACAGACCATTATGTGAAAAAGCTACGGTAGAAGTTGAGAGGCTCACCTCTCACAAAGTCAACTTTGCACGGAACCTGAGGTTGAACATAGCCTCAAGTCAAAGCAAGAGACAGGAAGCATCTTTGCAACAGTCCCCATTCCTGAGCACTTCCATGGCTCCCACTGCTGCAGTGTCTGAGCACAGCCATGGTTCCACAGGCAGGGATGTGGGAAGGGCCAGCCCACAGCAGGCCAGGGGAGCAAATCCTGCCAGCTGGTGTTCAAGGCCTGCTTCACATTTGCTGGCCTGCCTCTCCCCCACAATTCTAAATGTGAGCTGTGAGAATCCACAAACCCCAAGCTCATCCCACAGCTGAGAAGGAACAAGCATTTCACACTTCAAGCATTTATTTTTAAATGCTAAGTACCTTAGGAGCCCATGACACATTTTCAGAATTGACTTGACTGCTTGAGTTTGATTCAAAGCTGTCCGAGGGAATAGATTTGCTCTTCCTCAGCTCTGGGCACTTTGGAGCCTGCCCCAAAACCAGCCAGCTCCTTTGAAAGTTTTCCTCATTCCCTGTTCCCAGGTGGGTATGGCAAAGCCAGGAAGTGGTGCTGGTACCTTCCTACCTCTTGGCCAGAAATTGCTGCATTTCAGGGGCTGCAGCTGCACTTTTGAACAGCAGGTTGGAGGGAGACGAAATAGAAGAAAAAGGCAATGACAGGAATTGCAGAGGAAAAGCAACAATAAGTGCAAGAACACAGAAACACACTCTGTGACTGAGGGGGAAAGATTTTCTTGGATAGAGGTTTTGGTAACAAAAAAAAATTACTGCTGTTCTGCCTGTTAACATAACCCCGTTAACATGGAACACAGCTGGTGCCACACACCACTCTCCATTAACATGGGAATTTCCCTTCCTGTCTCATATGATGCCAGAGAAGACAGGTAACATCTGTCAGGCTTGTACAGCAGCCCAGCAGAACATTCATCCATCAGCAACTGCCCTGTGCTGGCTATCAATCTGAATTTTCATCTCACTAACATGCTCCAAAAAATATTATCAGAGGATAGAAAACTTCTGTTGAGAGGCACATTTGAGTGCAGACTTTGAGCAACTGTCTCTTAAACCATTACAGAGTGTGTGGAGCATATGGAAATAAAAATTGTAATTTAAAAATACACATGCTTTTGCTCATGCTACGAAAAAATAAAATTGAACTAAGTGTGGAAGTTTTAGTATAGTACTATCAGTGCTACATTTATTTGGAAAAGAGGATAAAACTTAAACCTGTTATGAGGAACAATTTGCATTTTCCTGAAAGACAGCACACCCTGTTCTTATGAAGTCTGGAGAACTCTGGAGAGGAATGAATGCTGCTCTTTCTCTGCTAGTTGGGGGAGATCTCCTGCTTTTAGGGTTTCTTTACATATTTGACATTGAGGTAGGTCCTGAGGAAACCCCTGCTTATCTAAAAGTTTCCTGATGGTGGAGCAGGGAGCTGTTGCTCAGGGACACCTCGGGGGAAGCACAGGGAGAGGGTGCAGCAATCAGAGATCAGGGCTCTGTGTTGAGGCACCCACCATGGGGCAAACACCTTTTGGGTGGCAATCAGAAAGGCAGTTCCTGTTCAATGTTCACCCACTAAATACAGGAGATAATTGCTCGCTGAAGCAAACCATGTGAACACATTTTCCTCTCACAATAGAATCTTATGAATGCAAAAATAATTGCTGATCTTGTGATCTGGGGAGCAAGCTGCACACTTGTGGGGTGTTGTGCAATATCCTGTAAGTTTTCACTTTAAAAGACTTATTGCATAGCTAAAGCTTCCATCCTGCAACCGGATATATTCCTGCCCTCTTCATCAAGCTGGGCAATACATTTCCAGCCAACAAATATGAAATCCAAAGAGGCCTTCTTTTATACAAGGTGTGAGCTTCAAAGCTAAGCAAGGATTTGAGTCATGGTAATGTGACTAAGCACAGGAGAGAAGTTTAGGGAAGAAGAGCCATGAAGAACCGGCCTGGCCAGATCATCAGCTGGCATTAATCACCCTCACACTACTCCCATGGCTTCATTTATTCTCCCTAAAGATTGAGGAAATGAAAAGTACCTCTACCAAATGTACCAGCTCTACAAGTCAGTCTGTCTGAAAGTGCCTTGTTTTCCAAGGAAGTTCAGCAGTGCAAGGGCTGAAGCTCCCAGGGTAGCCCTGGCCCACAGCTGTGTGCCAGCCTGGGCACTGCCCTGTGCAGTCAGTGGCTGCACAAACGAGGAGAATCTCATAGGTGTGGTCATGCACAGTTAGTCCTAGCACCAACCCTGACTTTCGTGTTTCCTCATTGTATTTTTATTCTTTTTAACTGTTCAAATCTAGTACTGCAGTGGGGGTGGGGAGGGCTTCCTGGAAGTGCCCAGAGGATGGTGGTTCACTGAAATGTGTTTTTGCCTCTGCCCTTCTGTTTTCTACTAAGAGAGGGTTTACCCTGAAGCGTGGATGGAGAGAAAGAGAGCACAAGCAGAAAGAACAGCCAGGCAATGGCAGGAAGAATTCATATGGCTTCATGTCTTTCTTTAAGTTAGTCCTAAATGCTTGCCCAGAAAAGAGGCAACCACATAACATCCTGTTTACTCAACTATGCAATGTTAAATTTTGATTTCGAACTTTCATTCTCCAATTGCAAGAGAACCTCAGATTACCAGAATGAGAGAAATTACCTTTACTTTGTAACTACAGGGAAAGAGCTTGAAAACAGGAGACCAAAAGGATTTTCAAACAAAAGTCAACTAACAAGTATGGAGTGGATCTCCTCATTTCAGTATTTGCTGGTTTTAGGTCAGCTGTGGGTGTTTGGGCTTAGCTGTGGAGTGTCTCTGCTGGTCCTTTCTAACCTGTGCTGCCTCACAGCTCCTGGGCTCTGCATGCCTGGGAATGCTCCTGGCAGCAGGATGGGAGCTTGGAGCTGGGCAGGAGCATTTCACTTGCAGCTGCTGGCTCTGCTCTTCATTAAACAGGAGATAATTCAGCCTGTAATTAGCAACAGCTCACCTGCTCTGGGAGCCACTGGTTGAGCTGAGGACACTCACTGCAAGCAGGTTCTGAGCACTCTGAGACAGACAAATCCATGTCCCTTTCAAAAGCAGTTTCTGGTCCTAGCACAGGAACTGGGAATGTCAGAGGTTTTATGGGGACTGGATATATTCTTTACACTGCATCCTTCTGCCCAGGATCAAACACTTACACTACCAAACACTATGTTTTTGCTTGGAGACAAATTTGGATTTTTACTAAACTAAGTTTAGAACATGGAACAGCATTAAATTAGTTTTAAACTGTATAGAGAACCAAGCTGAATTTTAAAAGATTTTAAAATACAGATAGATTAAATATAGGAAACACATAGTAAATGTTCACTTACCCAAAAAGCATCTTTAAACTGCAGCTGGGTCATTATTATTGCTCTGCGGTAGGATAGGAATCCTTCAGCAGGTCGGTTGAGGGGTGAGAACGGCAGCAGGCACAGCTCTGAGCTTTGTCACTGCACCCCAGCCCAAGCAGAGAGTGCAGCACATCCACAGACACTGTCCCTCCTGAAGTCAGGCTGGTGCCAATAGCACGGGGCTGTTCCAGGCAGCTCGGAGAAATGACCTGTGGCTGCAAGGGACAGAGGGCAAAAGAGCTGTTGCTCACACACAGAGACATGCAAGTGCTCAGCACCCGCACCCCAAACCTGTTTCTCTTCTGGTAAACAGTTAATATTGAAATGAGGAAGCAAGGAGATGTCAAATGGTGTCAGGCTGCTCCTTGCCTTGGGTGCATCTGAGCGGACAGGAAAAAAATAGAGGGGAAAAAATAAAAAGGCATTAAGTTCAGTGATATGATTTGATCAGCTTCAGGAGGAGAGAGAACAATTACAGTGCAAAGGAAACCAGCAAAATACAGAGATAAGCTATTCTCTAACGCTGTGTCTTGCAAAGGAAAAGAAGCAAAAGGAACATAGGTGCCCCATTTCTGCAGCACCTTCTGGGGCTGGCAGAGCCCAGGCCTTTGCACACGAAGCTTAGCTCAAAGCTGCATTTTGCAGCTGAAAAGGCTTTTCAGGACTCAGGTTAAATTAAGAATCCTGAGAAGTGTGCAGGTGTCTGCACACATTTAGATACCTGGATGTCGATGCAGAGAACACTCCTGATTTGCATGCCCTCATATAAATGTTCATATGAATATGCAAGATATGTGAAATTTAGAAGTAAAATTCAAAGTCTTGTAAAAGAAGAGCTAAGGACCTGAGTGAAGCCTCACAGACCAGTGAAGCAGCAGCACCAGACCACACCCAGCTGACATCAGGTATTTCAGGCAGCTCCTCACATCAGCTCCTCCAATTGTTACAACAGAGCTGCAAATACCTGAGCGCAGGGCAACACTTCTAAAGCTTCCCTGAAACTCTCTCCAAAGCACCTGTCCTCCCGGTGAGGCTGCCTCTGTTTACCTCCTTAGGATGTTTCAAGCATTCTTAAATATCTGTTTTCAAATACTCATTGGCATTTTTGGGGTGTAGGAAAAAAACAGAAAAGAAAAATAGTCCTGTGGTGGTTGTCTATGCAAAAGCTGTCTGTCCACACCAAGGATACATCAGGATTTACTGATCTCCAACCGACCGACTGCTCTGGGTGTTGCTGCTTTCCTGCTGTCCCACAGCAGCAGATCTGCCCCTCAGGCACATCATCCCCCACTGGGGAGGTCTCACAACTTCCCCGGGCTCCAGCAGGACTCTGCTCAGAGAGCTCTGCAGCAGCTGGGGCTGCATTTACCCCTCCTCACTGCATGGGCAATTTGGAGCTGGTGTTTTAAATAATTTGCAAGGTGCCTTCCTGATGGTCTGAAGAAGACAGGGAATGTGCAGGAACTTTGTGAGGGAAAATGAAGTGCAAGCAGAGGAAGGCAAATGAGAATCTGGAGGGTCAAAAGTGTAGCAGGAAAAAGCATTAGTGCAATGAGAGTGGGAGAAGGAGAAACATGAGGATTCATTTGCAGACAGTGTTGAGGAGAAAGGAGTGACGCTTTCTTCCAGAAGGTAAAATTCCTTGAAAAAATGTATTTTGAGGGCATGGGCACTAGTCATGCTTGATGTGTATGCAAAAAAGGGCAAAAAAAGAGGTCTTTTTTTAGTGTTTTATTTCAGTTCTTCCAAATCTAAATGTTTCCTGTTACTATTTCCAAGTTACAGCTGTGTTTTGAAATCATCTTTGCTGCTGTTGGGGCTCATAAAAATGCACTGAGTGTGTTTCAGCCCTCTGAAATGATATGCTACTTTCCTGTTATTTTTAGTTTGGCCTCCAGCCACAAAGCCAATTATTTGACTGAACCTCAGGCTGGGCTCTGTGCCTGCATCCATCCTACCCAAGAGCTCTGGTGTAGCACAGTCACCTCCCCAGCAGCTCCCAGGGATGCTCTCATCAGCACGGGCAGTTTGCTCTGTGCTCTGGGTGGGTTTCTCAGAACAGCCCAGAGCAGGTCTCCAGTCCTGGGGTACTTCGATCAGCTGTCAGAGTAGCTAGTGTGAGTCCCAGCCCTGGCTCTGATGAAGCAGATTTGGGTGGGTTTGGGTCCCTGCTGCCAGGTCCTGGTGGTGCTGGGTTATGTCCATAGGGCACTGTGCCATGCAGGGGTAGGCAGACTTTGCAGGGCTTTAGAAGAGGAACACAATTCCCTATTCCCCTCTGCTCTGAATAGGAAGAGGACATCAAGGCCTCCAGTTCTGAAATGCTCTATCTCAGGATTGGGTGAATATCCTGTGTGTGGCCAGAGTTCTATGAAGGGTGGAAAGACTGAGCCTGGGAGGGAGCTCTGTGGGGCTGAGGCAGGGAGCAAAATCACTGAATCTCACCAGGCTGTGAATGCTGTGATGCCATCTGCTGAAACCTCCTGAGCCTCCTGCAACTCCCCCTGCAAGTGATGTCAGTACCTTCGAGCCAAGAAGCAGTATTTTAGTGAGCAAGGAAGGGGCTGGGACTTGTCAGGATGCTTTGGACACCTGCAGGGCCTTTCAGCTGCCCCTTCTCCCTCTTTTAAAGGGGATTTTAGCCTGACCTGACAGGCTCACTCAGAAATTCAGCAGTGTCAACAAGGAGCCTTAAGTGGAACTCTTTCCTGACAGCCACTGCATCTCCTTCCACCACTGTTCTTAGAGGTTAAAAATGAGGTGTTCTGTTTGATAAGGCCAAGAACACACTTCCTGAGGGTTTTTTCCCCAGTAATTAAATTGTTTGGCAGCAAAATGTACCATTTGAATCCATTCTGTAGTAAAAAGTGACGATAAGTCTGATTTTAAAAAACAGTTGTTTTAAAAGCCCTCAAATTTTCTCATTCTTTAGAATGGAAGTTTCATTTAATTTTTAACTATATACTACTTTGAGCAAAGCTTTTTATCAGGGATTTGGGTGGCAGGTTTGGATTTGACAGTAGGCAAAATACAAAAACAGCATCTACAAACATTTTTGTGCTCATCCAAGATGCCAAGCAAGACATTCTTCAGAGGAAATGTTTCTGATTTTGGGGAGTCTGATCAAGCAGACAGTATTTATTCTACATAGCAAGAGGATGAGGGAGTCTATGAAAAGAATTAAGGCATAATATAAGAAATGCTGAATACTCAGATAATCCCGGTGTTGAGCTGGTTGTAGTTTTCAGAAGTCCTCAGGAATATTGTGGTCCCTTGGAAAGGTGTTTGGGAAATGCCAATGGAGACTGGAAGGCACTGGTGCAGTCCTTCCCAGCCTCCAGAACTGCTACATCTGAGACATGGCTTCCAAACAACTGCTGCAGTGCAGCCATGTCCAAACTCCAACAGCCCAGCCTCTGGTGTGTACCTCAGCCCCAGGGCCTGGGGACAGGAGCAGCAAGGAAGCCACAGCAGAGGAGAACCATGGCTAAAACAGACACAGCTCAGCTGCTGAGCTGTGCCTGCTGTTCTAATCCCATACAAATGGATCTCTGAAATTCCACGCAGGAAATGTCAGGGGCTTGCAAATTGTCCCCAGTCATACCCATTAAAAATGCTGAAATCACCTTGCCTTCTCTGAGAGCCAGTCTCTGTTCCCATGGAAACAGAAGCTGCAGCCTCTGAACACCTGGCTTGGTTTGTTCCAGCTGCTCTGGGCCAGCGTGGCTGTGGCTGGAGGCTGCTTCAGCACGGCCCAGACCCCGCACCAGGGCTCTGCTCAGCTCTCAAACTCTCTGCTCCTCTTAGAGGGAACTGCTGGAACAGCCTTCCAAAAGCAGTCTCATCCTGCAAGACAGTCCTGCTAGGGTTCTGCTTCAGCAAAATCCATAATTAATATAAAGATTAATTACACAGGCTCTGTTCTTACCTCTGATCTAATATTTCATAGCAGTTTCTAATAGAGGCCATTGCTGAAAGGTGGACTCTGTTCTGCTGTTTTACCCAAGATCAGTCTTTGCTATAATCATAAAGAACAGGAATGGATTTCCTCTAGAGTTAACATTGTGATACTTTGTATATAATAAAATTGTTTGTTTCATAGAAATGTGGGGTCTGTTTGTGCTTGGTATGTGTTTAAACTATCCTCACCCCTGAAAATGTTCCAAAGACAAAAAAAGGAAAAAGGGAACTTTTCCTTTGCTATGTCATTGGGGCCTTGAATAGCACAAACAGGATCAGGTTGTTCTTGGGAGAAAAGTAGAAGTACTTTGGGAAAGAGAATATGAAATTATTTGGGTTTTTATCCCCCTCTTCTTGTCATAAATTCAGGTACCTGCTGAAAAATGTTTTTAATTTCTCTGATACCTCTTGAATGCTTTATCAATACACTGGCTTTCTCTATGCCTTAATTCAAAGCAAATCACTACTCATTTGCAAGTACTGCACATCCATTGCCAAGCAATGCTGGTGCTGCTGAGGAGGTTTCTGTATCTCAAAAGCACCCCTGGATCTGTGTCCCAAACACATCATCTGCAGCAGGTCTGCCTCTAGACCAAATGTCCCTTCTTCAGCAGTGGTGACTTGTTTAGCATCATGAGAGGCAACACTTCAGCTTCCTTCAGCATATTTTAGCCAATTCTCAGCATATGTGCTCACTTGGAAACATCACCAGTCAGTTATAATATTTTTTGTTTGTTTTAATATTCCTGGGCACACTGGATTTATTAGACTTTTTTTTATTTTTTAAATCAGATCTCACCACTACTATGGCAAAAGCTGTACTCATATTCCCAAGGAACTGACATAAAAAAATACGGGTAGAAAAAAATCCAACCACTAAAATTGAAAAAGTGTTTTGAATTTCTATTACTATGATATCTAAAAATATAGTGTATGTGGTTTTGCTCTGAATCAAAATTTCTAACCTTCTACTGGTGACACATCAGCACTTACCCCGAAAGGAATTCCATTTATTCTGAGCATAATTAAGAGGTGGTATCCTGGGAAAAAACCAAGGCAGAACTAGCTGCTTTTACTCAGTAGAGCTGGGAGGAAGGAAAACATTAGTCAAGGAGAACATTGTGAGAGCATTACAAGAATTATTTATGTAGGAATTAAAAAACCATAACACACTCCACACAAGCTGTTCTGGCAGGCTCTGTCTTTGTCTGGAATACTCAGCTCATTTCTTTCCAGGAGACAGAAGTGAATATTTGGACATTCCTACACTGAATCTGTAGTGCCATTAACCCTTCAGACTATTTCAAATAATGACAAAATGGGAAGCACTCACTTGTGGAGCTTTCAGCTGAGGTTAACTTTAAGAGGTTATTACTACAAATATTATTTATGTAATGTTTTGATGCTTTAGCCTTCCATACACCACAAATCAAAAAATAAACACAATTGCTTTTGCAAACTTGTCCAGAAAATGCTAAATGCACACCATGCTCTTTTTGAATCTTCTTTCGCAGTCAGATAAGATGACACATCCCTGGTTGATAGAGCCAAGAATATTGCCACTGGACACTATGCACATTGCTCACATCTCCAGGAGCTGCTATGGGTGACCCAGTGTGAGAAATAAATGTACAAAACACAGAAGGATAGAATATTTTAAGTTTTAATCCAACAAATGAAGAGGGTGTCGACACAGTAAAATACCACTGTATTGCTAATGCTCTACAACTGTACATTAAAAATAATTCTTGTCTATAGATGTAAAAATAGCAAGTTTTATGATAGAATAAAACACAGTATAGAAACCATTCAAAATCAAGTAGAAACCTCTTAAACAACTGAGGCATTTATGTAAGTATTTTTCCAAAGGCATTAAACAAAACACAGTTAATACTAACTCTAAATATCCCCCCACCTTCCCCACACTCTGCCCTAATTTAATTGATTAGAAAAATAGTAGTCTCAGTTACTATATTTTGCATTCTTTCAGAACCATCTAGATTCTCCATTTTCTTCAAGTACAGTAGAACAACTCTTCACAATACAGTACTACCCTGAAGTAATCTATTTCCCAACACTACAGAATTTTGATAGCAAGTATTTCAGATTAATTTTGAAGGCTCAAAGAGGCTCAGGAAGTTTGCAGGAGGGCAATTAAATTTTGAATGCAAATTATTTACACAAACATTAGTGTACTGTAATTACAGCATAAAACTTGCAATGCAGCTGATGAGTGCTTTTAACAAAAGCTCCAAATGAAAGAAAGGGAAGAAAACAAGATTACAAAATAAATAATCTAAAGTTCTTCATGGTAGAAACGTTCATCATGAAGCTGCCTACCATAATCTGTTGCTTCGCTGTTAAGAAACAAATCATGGTTCTTAAGAATTTCTGCTTCAGAAAGTTTTTTATCATCATTCAAATCCATCTCTTCAATGAGGTGCAGAGCCTGTAAAAGAAACAGACACCACATGCACCAAGTTAAAACAATTCTGATTTTTGCTTATTTATCTATTATAAAAAGAGGGAAGTTTAGTAGTAAAATGAAGAACCAATTGCAGAATATTTTATTTGTAGCTTGTTCACCAGTATTTCACAGCTCAGAGCTAACAGACTGTGCAGCAGCTCTACTGCACCTCTTATTTCTGAGAAATAGGAGCCCTGCTATTACATGGGCTTTGTTTTCATTTGCAGAACATCTATAGATACCATGATTTAGAGAATCCTTCTGTTCCTACCTTTCCTGATTGGTTTGGCTCAATGTAACTGAGCCAAAAATAACGGGGACTAACGTCAGCCAAGGGGATTTTAAAAGCACTCTGCATGGCAAAAGCTGAAAGATTAATATGACAAACATCTTGGCCAACACATGTCAATTCCTGAAAATGGAAGAGATAGTAATTTTTCTATTTTTATGTTATTTAGATACTATTAGGGTTTCTTACATCATTTTGAAATGACGAAATGGAAGTGTGTGACTTCAAACAGCAGTTTATGACAGAAATCAGTGCTACCTTCTCTTTAGGACAGGTGACTTTGCTAAGCCTTTATATTACCCAAAGGAAAAAACTGGCACATTTAAACAACTAAAACAAATTAATAGTTGCAGAATTGAGCTATTACTACAGCATGGCCTTGCTGGAAGCCGAAATTTGAAAGACAGGTAAGAAGAGCTAAAAAATTCCCAGACCAAGGAGGGCAACACAGGTATGAACAGAGTCAGCAGCACACAGAGCTCATGTCAGAACAGAGCTATTCCTGTGAAGTAAGAACTGAGCACAGCCAGAACAGGCCATGCAAAGGCTCACAGATCCCCATTTACAGCAACACTCCCAGAACACCTCAGTGTCTCACAAAGTCCCACACAGCAGCACGCGGGGCTGCTGCTGTCCCTGTCCCCAGAGCCCAGCAGGGCACAGCTGGCAGCCCAGGGAGGAGCACCTGAGCTGTGTCTGACACAGGGAGGTGCCCCTCTTCCCCAGGAACATGATGTCATGGGAAGACCTGGTGTTCCTGCCATTCTGAACACCAAAATCCTCCAGGGTAAAGCAAAGATGTGGAAAATTTAGCTGAGAAGTTACTAGAAGAAAGGCAGAAGTCCTCTCTGCTGCAGTCAGGGACTGGAAACTGCCACAAAAAAATAAGCTAAAATGAGAATCCACTTAAAAGCTATTATGCTGTTCTACCCCTGATTAAACCATTTTAATTAGCGTCATCAAAGTTGGTTTTACACCATCTTGAATCACAGAGTACTTCCATTTTCTTGTACTTAAAACAAGTTTTTAGTTCTACAAATTATGATGATTTATCCAGTTAGAAGAATTACAATCAATTTCTTATTTCAAAATTATGCAGCTTCTTTTGGTGGTGCATCTCATTAATTTACCTACAACTAAAAACTTACTTATTAAAATTCTGTACCCTTGAGTCAAAGCAGATAAGCTATTTAAACATGTACAAAAGCACTTTGTTAATTTACAAACATTTACACAATTAATAGGAACTTCACATTTGCCTAATGCAGTTAACGGATCTGCATTCCTTGTCAAAGTGAAAAGAATTTAAAAATATATGCAAAAATATATGCTACTGATATTATTTTTCAATAACTAAGACATGATAAATCTGAATGCTTCTCTCATTTTGCTGTGATCCTTCAAAATTCTCCAGCAGTAATTAAAACCTAACCAGCAGTCAAACCACAAACCTCCTCTTGTGCAATGCCCTGATTGTTGGGTACTATCCAAGACAGCAGCTCTTGAGGGTTGAGTTTTCCATCATGATCCTTGTCATAGTCATTCACAAACCGGTCCTTCTCAACCAGTATCCATTCTGGATCTTCCCTTGCAGCTAGTAAGACACAATTGTCAAGTTTAAAGCCACTTTTCACTTCAAAGCAGAGGTTTTAATCTTTTCTCCTTGGCAAATTCACTTATTCTCATAAAATATAACCAAAAAATGATGTCACTAAACGAAAACAAACCTTAACAGGCAGAGGAAAGTAGGGAAAGCAATTTAATTGACTGTCAGTGTTTATTTGCACACCTGTTTCATACTTACCCGATGTACAGGTACTGCATCCTGCAGCCTACAGCAATCTTAGACTTGTCCTTAACTCTTCAAGGAATTGAGAAGTAATTCATCAAAATTATAAACACTGCAGACAAGCATGAACTGGCTTTCTAAGCCTCATGAAAGTCAGAAGTAGCAGATATCACAAGAAGGTAAGTAACAGTTTAAAAATAATTACAATTCTATTATTAAAGAAGAAAAAGTGAAGTCTCTCCTTCCTTTCTAACATTTGATTTTGCAAGGAGATTTTTCCCTTTATGTCACAATTCAGTATACACTGCTGCCCCAAACCACGAGCTAATTATGAAATCAGAGCCCTCATGCAGCCTGTTAGTCATTTTAAAGAGTGCTGCAGGAACACTGTCTGCAGGAGAGAAAAGCTGAAGTAGTTTGTACAATCACAGCTGATTCTCAAGTCTTGCTAACAAGCTGTAATGACAGAGCTGTTATCTTCTCTATTACTGCAACAATTTCACTCCTTCCCAACAATTTTTTATAGACTGGCTTGGAAAAGCTTTCTTTCATGTTAAAGCAGGAAAAAGATAAAGAACCCTGTAGTTGCATCAGAGATCTGTTGTTTTTACTGGCTCTGACAAACAAAGATGGTTAGAAAACATGAAATTCCAGGTGGCTGATTAGAGGGAAGAAAAACAGATTATTCCCCTGGTTTCCATATCCTCATGTGGCTTACACAATTCTCCCCAGCTAGGATGCTCAAAATTAGCACTCCTTTGGGCCAGGCAGACTTTCCACAAAACAAGTTACTGGGCTTTCTGGAATGGGAAAAATTATTTGCCCTAGCTTTTAGTAAATCAAATACAGTGTGTAAAATATTCATTTACAAATATTGATAAGCACCAGGTAAGTGTCCATCTTCTTGTTAAAGAATGAACAGATCAAGTTTAAGGAAGGGCAAGACTGGAAAAAACCAAACCCAAGCAAACCAAAGAGTGAAGGCAGCAATCAGGCTTCTGATACCTGGAACAGGGAAGTGACTCCTCACACTTGCCCTCCATCCCTCTCCCAACACACTCAGCTCAGCCCTCCCAAAGCCAAGCTGACAGCTGCCTGCTCAGGCTGATCA
Organism: Rhabdornis inornatus; assembly: GCA_013397075.1. Classification (NCBI taxonomy): domain Eukaryota; kingdom Metazoa; phylum Chordata; class Aves; order Passeriformes; family Rhabdornithidae; genus Rhabdornis; species Rhabdornis inornatus. The sequence continues at coordinate 10,957 of VWZS01001844.1, read as the reverse complement.
AGGCCAGGGCAGTTTACCCTCACATTCCTGCTAGCTGGATCTGCAGATGTGTTCAGCTGGCAAACATGGCTGCACCTTGTTCCAGCTGCATCTTTTGCGGTCAGGAATTCACTTCAGTCTTTCAGAAAACAAGAAGCAACTTGCAAGGAAACTGTGGAATGGGCTACACACAAACCACCACCTAATACGGGGCAGAATGAAATCAGGAGACTACTGTGCCCAGTTCCAGAAAACAGAATTATTCTAAGACAGAAAATCTTACTCAGAATCTGTAGGTGTAAGTGTGAAAAGCTGAAAATAAAGGTGCATCCAATTCTCCCCATCCCAAAAGCTGTTGTGAGCTCCCTCTTTCATGCCCCTTCCCTTTTTTCCTTACTTGGGTCTCTTCTGTAATCACCGAGGAATTCTTCCAGGCTAACAAATCCATCACCATCTTTATCATGTTCTTCTAAAGCCTCCTGAATGACAAAGTCCTTTTGTATACATACAAAGAGCAAAATTAGCAACTCATGATCAAGAGAAACAGCACTGAACCATTTTAGAGCAATGATGTATTCCTTAAATGAAAAGACTCCCTCATTTCAAATCTCTTTTTGTGTTTCATGCAGACTAGTGCAGTAATTGCTTCCTGTGCAATAAAACAGATCTGTCCTTAAGAGTTTAGAATGTCAGATTTCATGAAAACCAAATCTGAAAGGTGCCCACATAGCTGGAGTCCTTCAACACAATTCAAAACTGCAAAAGCAGCTGAGAAACATGAATACGTACAAAGCTCTATCATCTCATTTCACTTTTCTTATCTGGTGGATTCACTAATTTGCATTTTTGCAACTTAATTGAATTGCTAGGAGAACTGGTTGGTCTTTTGTCCACCAGAGAGCCAAAACAGAAAGCTAAAATCTCACTGATGGATTTGCAGCCTAACAGAGCTGAGGGGTGGCTAAGTCAGTCCAGTCCCCAAAGCTGGGTATACTTATGCAGTGCTAGTTCTTAAAACAGATTTCAAAGAAAACCACTGATCTCCTGCTCCAGCTCCTGCCCCCCAGCACTGGATGCACAAGACATGACCCGATTTTTAATTTGGGCTGTCCAAGCCATATCTGTAACTGCTCCACTTGCTGTGGTACTGGGGCTAAGGACACACACTGAAAAGATCTACACACACAGGCTGATGAAGATGCTCCCCTAAATCTTACCGTCATGTACTCCACTTCTTCAGGATGTTCAAATGCAATGTATTCATCCACATTCAGAGCAGGAATATCATCTCTATTAGCTTTCTCAAAACGTTTTTTCTCCTTTAAATGAAGCTTAGAAAATAGATTTAGTTAGAGCCCTTACTGGAAAGGAAAAACAACATAATAGTAGCTGTCTGTAAGCTCATTAGGATATTAACTGTTTCACATTACCTACTCATATTATACTGATGTTAAATTTTCACTAATAACAGCTCATTGAGAGCAATAAGAACAACACTTTTAATTGGGGTGGTTTTATTCTAAGAATCGCAAAACCCCCTGCTTTTTTCAATTTAAGGAGCCATTTAAAACACATAAAAGAGACATAATGAAAATACCAAGAATTCTTATTTTCTTGCGTGCATCCCCTTCTAAAAGTCACCAATTCCCAAAATAACTAAGTGGAGTACAATCATTATAATTAATGGCAGCCATTGCAAATTCCAAAATTTACATTTTAAGGACACTTAACCTTCTGGATCTACATCTTATTTATGTCAAGGGCTGTCTGTAGTTCAGAGAAGGTCTTGAAAGATCATGTATGTAAAATGTCTTTTCTGAAGCCATTTCAAGGCCAGATTCCTTTACTACAGGACTGTTGTCCATTACACGTGATCATTTTAACCAGAAGTCACTTCTCTAACCTGTTTTAAGTATACATATTAGCATGCCTTTAAAAGAGAAACAATATCTGATATAAGCAGGCAAGTTCTTATTTCTGATTGTCTTGCACACTGTATTTCTGTCTTCCAGATGTGCAAAGATTTCCCTTTTCTTGTTTCATTTTGTACAATCTCTTTAGACAAAATACAGACCCACACCACTGACAACTGACCTCTGCTCAAACTGCACATGGTGTGAACTATAAAAATCTTAGAATCCCATCCTTAGATGTGCTGTGCTACCAGTGTGAGTGATCTGGGTACGGGAGCAGCCAGCAAATCAGAGATCATAAACACTTTCCACATAACCATTTGAAATTGTACTTCTGGTTTATATCCTACCTATTGACACTTCACTCAAAATCAGGCTAACCTGATGAACACAGAGCGTAACATGTAACAAAGTGTAAGATCTCAACTATTCTGCAAGACAGTTAAATGTCCTCTTAGAGAAGAGCTGACTTTTTCTGGGAGTTTAACTAGGAAGGCAGTCCAGAAGGATTACAGAAAGTACTATACTGCAATGTAAGCTAGAACCATTGAGGGAGAAAGTAAGTTTTCCAGTGTTTTTTGGGAAGTGATGAGCAAGGCTGCCACCTTCTGGTAAATTCCTGTCAATTCTGAACTGTATCTTACTCTTCCATCTTGATCAGAGCAGAAGCACTAATTTGAAAACGTAAGGAAAACGCTGAAGGTGGCTGACCTGTGCTGCTTGTGCAATGCTGCTCATTCACAATGCACCTTGGAGAAGTCAGCAAGCAGTCGAGTCATAACATGAGCAAGCACTTCTATCCCAGCTTATGCATCTATAGCTCTCTATGTGTATCTGTGATGCCAATGTCTCAAACATGGTATCAATATTTTGACTGGAAGTTCCTCTGGAAGTCTTGTGGTATTTAAAAGCTATGAATTACTCAGTTATGTGACATTCCAAGCTTTACAGTTTGTTTCTTCACTGTGTAAAATCCTCTGTTCACTGTATTAGTTTCACTTCTACTAACATCTTATATTATCTACTACTACTTTACTAAAAGTAGAAAAAGTAGTCCTTACAGGAAAAATAAACCTCTAGCCAGAATAGTCTAAAAACACGCTTATTTTCTTTCTGGGAAACATTTACATGTACTTATAAATGTGGAACTTGAAAGGAAACAAGTTTTGCTATGTGTTGGTTCTTGGTGAACCTTTTCTCCCTGCCTCTCTTGCCTCTTTCCCCACTTAAGCATCTGCTTTCATAGACGTGACTCACACACAACTTCTGTGTTTAAACATCCATTTTTAGCTGTGGGAGTTGCATTTTCATTACTTAAAACTGTTTGAAATTGCTATTGCAATTTCTCAGTGGGTCTCTAATGGACAGGCAATACTGACAGCCCACACTGAGTGCTCGAGCAGTAACTGAAAGAATGGCTGGAGGTGCATCCAAGGGGTTAAAGAGCTTCCTTCTGCTCCAGCCCCAGTGCTGCTGGCCCCTGCTGAGGGCAGGACCCTGCTGGGCTGCAGGCCTCACCCAATGGATTGCAGCCTGGGTTTAAGATGGTGGCTGGAGACCATGCTCTGCTGTAAGACTGTCAATAGACACATGCTCCGCTCAGCCAGCAAAATACACCCAGGAGGTACCATTTCACTGTGTCTTTATTTTGTCAGTAGCAGCTTTAATACTCCACTACTTTCCTTTAATTACTCCCCTATCTCAGAGAGCACAAAGTGTTAACCATATACCAGCTGCTCTGCTTTCTCTACCCATCTTGTTCCAGCACAATAAACAAATATTGCTGCCTTTGGCCAAAGGCTCACAAGAGCTGCTGCTGAAACATTTTACCTGGCGAAATGATTCTTCTTCTTGATCCTCCAGGACAGTGCTCTCATCAAAATCAATTACACGATCATACATTTGCAAGTTATACTCCTTCCAAGACACCAATCCATCACCATCTTTGTCATAGTCACTGAAGTGCTGCTTAGCTTCTTGTGTAACATAATGCTTAAAAGACTGCTGTATCCAGGAGCTCAGCTCATCTGTGAAAAACATTAAAAATATAATAAAATAAAGAAAATCAGAATCATCTGCACCATAAAAATTGTGAAGATCCCACAGATCTATTCTGTCTGGAATATACTTTGCAATTCAGATGAAAGCATATAGGCAAGAGATTACTTAAAGCAAACCAGTCTGTTTGCTCCATGCTCTGGCTTTTTCCAAGGTAACTGAATGAGGGAACAGATCACAGCTACAGACTTCAGGGAGTTTGTTAAAGGTTATGTGACCTTGTCTTTCCAAATCTGAAGGAAATCAACACTATAGCATAATTTCTTTTTTCTCCAGAGCCTTCTGAAACTGATGCTGAATATGGTTTAGACTGACAACTCTAAATGTAATCTAGTACTCCAAAAAACATTGCTCCCATCACTCTGGGGCTTCTTTTGAAAAATCCACAAACTGAAATAAAACTTAATTTAGTACGATTGCCTTAATTACCCAAAATAAAATATTAACTATCTATGTAGAGCTATTTTCCCTTTACTTGGGGCTAAAATCAAGCCTCACATAGTTCGGAAAGGTTTTTTAGCTGCTTGTTTTTATAGAAATGTAGCTAAAAGAAATAAAACTTAATATACCAGTGAACTGACAGAAATACATTAAAGTTACTTCATTTAGAGAAGATTGGGAGAACATATTCTCCCCGTATTTCTCAGTTATTTTCAGGTGCCTGGAAGGGAAAAACATCTTACTCTGCATTGCAAAAATTATACATCCTAATCAACTCAACTGAAATCCTGCTCTGAAGAGTCATGATGACTAATAAAGAGTCCTACGGAAATCACTACTTTGACATAGAAAAATCTTACAGCATTTTTTAAATACTAAAGTATCTTATCCTGTCCTTCTTGGCACAGGCATCAATACAACATTATTAGGTCTATTTAAATATCCTTGAAAAGCAACAAGGGATTTTTAAAAATACATTTTGAGTACTGAATTTATATTAGCAAAGGGACCAGCTTGCTAACAGATTCTGTGAATTGACTGAACATGCAGAGGTGTGTGTGCCAGCATGGCACAAACCAGCACTGCCTTACAAGAAACTGCAACATGATTTCTTAAAGATGGGCACCATTAATGGTTTATTTCCCAGCATTTAAGGCGTGAGGAACAACCACGTGACCACATAATGTCCAGTGCCATGAATCAGAAATATTTAATACTCCAACATTAGAGAAGCAGCATTAATATATTTCATCTTCTCTCACTGACAGCCTCCAAATGGAGCCACCACTAATAAGGAAAATGTTCTCAAGAGTTTTGCAATACACTGAGGAATACCTGAGCTCAAAAAGCTTAAGTACTATAAGTTTCTTAGTGTAAAAACACATTCCACTGTGAGTTTTACCTTTGGGAAAAGGAAGTAAGGCAGTTTTTCATTAGACTGAGAATCAGATGCAATCATGGCGTATATATACACCATGAGGATGGAGTATAGGTGGAATTCCTACACTTTATATGGGGTTTTTCCCTTAAAGCCTTCTTGTTGTGAGCTGCCTGTGGTGTATGACAGGGATTAGCCATCCCACTGAAGCTACAGACTACCTCACCTCTACACAGTCCATCCAGGAACACTGAAATTAGGGCACAGTTGATTAAATTCAGCATGAAAGGCATAAAGTGAAGGGCATTCAAAAGACAGTCGATCTTGTCTTTAAAACAGCATTTTGTCCTCTCACCTAGAAAGCTTCCTGCATGTTTAGTATAATTTTAATGAAATATTACTGTTCTGGCATTTGACCAAGGATTCTGCTTGCTTTGTGTGCGCGCACATGAGAGACTTTTTTGTCAAAATCACAGCAGAACAAAAAAAAAATTCTCATAACGAGGTTTAAAATTAAATTAACGTTATCATAATGATGTACTGAAAGAAAGTGCCTGAGTTTACCATGGAGTTCCTAAGTCTGACTGAAAAACCTGTCTGTGAAGAGCCATTTGAGACTGTATTATGATGAAATATGATCCCTCAATGTCACTTGGTGTCACCAGGTACTGAAGCACACCTATGTAGTATTATGGCTGCAGTACTTCTCTCCATCTTAAACCTGCTCTGTGATTTGCACATAACAGGATTACGAAACCCACTTGATTCCAAGTAGCTTCAGAGATGCAAAGAGTAGGTACAAGTGGGAAGGAGGTACCTTTCACTTGATACTGCTCTGACCTGCACTAACTCTTGCTGGCCACACTCCTTCCCTCACAGAACGGGTCAGTTGGAAGCGACCACAATGGGTCACCTGGTCCAACCTCCCTGCTGAAGCAGGGTCATCCCAGAGTACATGGCACAGGATTGTGTCCAGAAGGTTCCTGACTACCTCCAGTGAGGGAGACTCCACAACCTCTCTGGGCAATCTGTGCCAATGTGCAATCTCTGCACAGGAAAGTTCTTCCTCATATTCAAGTGGAATTTCATGAGCACGAGTTTCTGTTCATTGCCTCCTGTCCAAGTAGCTGGCACCACGAGCTGAGCCTGGCTCCATCCTCTTGGGACCCTTCCTTTAGGTATTTATACACATCAGTGAGGTCCCCTCTCGGTGGTCTTGGGAATTCCCGAGTCAAACAGAAACCTTAGGCACTGAGATAGCCTCTGTATGAGTCTGTCAGTGTTTCTAACTCACTGTGCAAGGGATCGTGATGTTTTTCACGGGGATTCTCCGCAGCACAAGAGCCGCGGGCTGTGTCACGGGTAGAGCGCCTTTTTCTCCCGGAGCAGCCCGGCCCGCCCGGCCCCCGCCGTTACCCTCGCTGAGCAGCCCGTCCGCGTCCGCGTCGATCTTCTTCACGATGTTCTTCAGCCGCC
>VWZS01001838.1:981991-1030331 GCA_013397075.1 Rhabdornis inornatus | reverse complement strand
CAAAGCAAAACATAAAGGAGAGGAAGAAAAAAAAAATCTACATAAGCAAGGATGACTCTCACACTGTATTTGCTATGCAGCCAAGCCCACAAGTGGGTTGTGTATCTGAAGGTGGAAATACAAAGACATGCCCTGTTCCCTGGGGAAAGGTAAGCAACTTCTCAAATTATCTTTAGAGGCTATTATTAGCCTCACTGTAACACTGATGTACCCTGTGCCCAAAGCCACAGCATGAACATATAGTATCCATAAAAAGAGATATTCACAGCTCAGCAGTTCCTGGAAGTGCTGGGCCAGTGCTCTGGTACCAGTATCATTAAAAAAAAAAAGTCTGAATAGTAAGTGAGGGCATGGAAAGGACATGCACAGTAAGAACTAGGAAAGAGCACAAAAATCCAGCTTGGGGTGCTGAGGTCAATGGGCACACAATTTTTTAAGAGTGTAACAGGTTTGTTTGTTCAGTCATTCCTATATTCATTTCCAGTTTTAGAGACAGGAACTTCATGTCTACCCCCAAAATAATAGTGTTGTCTGAGACAAAGCCAACTTCACACGGCGTGCCTGAGCTTTTCTCAGCCCATTTATGTAATAAAGCATCAAATACAACCTTTTATGTTGCTGTAATTTGGCTCCTAAAATATAGAGAAAGGAGACAGGGCACAGAGCAAAGAAGAACGGAGCCTTGTCCTCATTCACATCACAGCCCTGTAAGGCTTTAGCACAAAAGATAGAACTATGTGGTGAAACATCTATGGGGGGCACTCTTGTCTGGCACAGAGGGGTTCTGCAGATGGACTTCCAAGATGGAAAAAGAGTACCAAGTGGGCAATACAAATTACTTCAGGTCAAACTCCAATACATAACTATAGATTCCATATATAGATCCAACCTTAAGCCCAGGAGCAATAGAGGTAGGGAGAAAAGAACCTGGGTGATTTAAACTACATATTCAAGCAGTTCAAGGTAGATGAAAGTAGCACTGGTGCTTCTGGGTTTCTGTGTTCATTATTTAAGGCGGACATACAAAACTCAGAGTGCAGGAGCTCAAGGATGTTCCTCACTGGCTTCAAGCTGGCAGTTTCCTAAAAGTAGCACTTGTTGGTTTCCTTGGTTTGCTGACCAGCAGTGCCACCTCCCCTCCCTGCTGCCATGGCACTCAGCCTTCCCCAGCGTTAACAAAATAGCATGCTACTCTACTTTGCCAAACTTTAGCACTGAGAATTTTATTCCAAACAATTCGGTATCTGCTCTAGCCAAAACAGTTCAGCCATTTCCAGGAATATTATTAAAGGAAAAATATACTGCTTGGCACATGTAAAATAAATCCAGGCAACCTTTTATATGAGGATCTCTAGCTCCAGAAGGGAAATTTTGAAATTTGGCAGAGAGGTGACCTTTGTGGTGGAAACGTGTCTATCCCTATTAAAACCTACCTAAATTTGGCCAGATTACAGAGCAAGAAAATACTGCAGTTAAGGACCCAGTAAAGACTTCTGAGAATTGCAGTTACTTGCTGTTTCTGCTGTGGGCAAGAGGTCCCTATCTCCTGCAGAGCTGCAGCTTGTGCTCACCCGTTACCTTGGCCAGTTGTGCCTGCACAGGTCCTCCATGGCTGGATGATGAAATTACAGAACCAAGGGTGAGTGGAGAGACCAGCATTCCATTGGACATCTCCATATATTCCCATATTTTTCTAATACAGGACAGCCCAGGTTCAACATCAGTGTCACAAGTGCTGAGCAGGCACTGCAGAAAACAAACTGCAACCGAATAAATCAGGGCAATTACAATACACAGATGCACAGCTGGAAGAATTAATGTCAAACAGACAATGGCATTGCAGACATCCCCTAATAATGAAGGCTTGAACGTGCTGTCTCAGTAAAACTCTCTGAATGAGGTTTGTGTACAGCATAAGGAGAGTTTCTAAAGAAATACATATACAGGCCATGTTCTGCAAAACTTCACAAACCCAAGCCTTTGTATTCAGGTGCCATCTCACTGACTTTGCTGCAAAATCAAGGCCATTCATGTTAAAAGCACAGACAAGACCGTCTGCTCAAGCTGATGTGTTTTAACTGTGTTAGTTAATTATCCAGACAATTCTTCTTATGTCATGGAAATGCATTTTGAACACTGGCAGATAAATGCTCTTGCATTAAATAGGGAGAAATCAGTATTCGCTGTTTTATCTCTGGCATGAATGGGAGCGACATGAGTAGGTGGGCTGCAGGCTCCCATTCATCTCTTACAAATAGGGGTTAAGAGGATTTACAGATTTACAATGAAAGCACTCACCCGATTGACGGTTGCAACATTTCAGTAATTCTTCAGTCTTGGCTCATGAAAAAGGACAAAGCCAACCAACCTCCACCTAGACCATGCAATTCCTTCAAGGATTTACAGCCCAGCACATCAAGGAAACGGTTTCAAGACAAGGAAAAAGATCTATGGAGGAAACACTTGAAGCAGCCATTAGAAGGAAAAGGTTCCCCTGCTCACAGAGGGTATCTTCTCCCCAGTCTTCAGCACACTATGCAGTCCTTTTGTGTATCCATGTGTGAGACCTCATGACTGTCCATACACTGAGAACTGGCACAGTCATCGTCATCCTAGAGAAAGCTTTCAGTTCATGTAGTGCTGCTATGAGAAGGATAATTCCTCTCACCAAAAGACTCCAGGCTACAAAAGAAGAGTACAAAGAAAAATTAACTTTTTTGTTCAGCATATGTACACCATGCCCTTTCCTCACCCATAAAGCAGGAGCAACACAGAGCCCATATACAAAGATCGAATTTCTATATCTATATATCGACTGTATATAGATTATATATAATCTATACATATTATGTATTATTATATGCATAATTCAGGTCAGGTTAAAGCACAGTGTAGAGCCGAGGGAGTCTGTAGGGCTTTTGTTCCATGGGAGAAGGAATCCATACCTCCTGCAGAAAGCAAAGTATCCATGCAGATTGCAAAAGGCACTTAACAAACAATTTTGGTTTGTCGCTTAAGTGCCTGGTTAATGATTCACCCTGAACAACCAGGCAAGGAAGAAGCGAGCTTGTCCTCCTTCAGTGCACTGGCTGCATTAAGAAGAAAGAGCTCAATGTGGAGCCAGTGCAAGAGAGAAACTTCCCACCTACAGTGCTGCAGGATCCTCTTCCCAGGAGCATGAACCAGGATTATGCAATACAGTAGCAGGTATGGCTGGAACAGGTATTGGACAACCTAGCCACGCATGGACCTGGTGTTCTTTTTCATTAGCAGAACCCAGATCCTTTACACAGTAATTGCCTCCCAAATGAGGAAACTGCAACATAAAAAGCATCTGGGTGACTTCCTCATGGGTGACTGCAGAGCCACAGTCTCATCTCAGCTCTTCCCCACACACCCAGGCTTGGAGTGCCTCTGAAATAGTTTTTTCCTTTTATGCTTCTGAATGGTTAAGGCATCATGGCTATAGCCATTTTGCAGGGGATTTCAAGAAAATTACACCCTTGATGTTTACATGTTTTTGCCCATGAGACAACTTTGATGTGATTTGTGAAACATATGCTTTCACAGAAATCTGAGGAGGATGACCACATCACCAAGAACAGTAAAATATTGTTCTGTTTGGAACAGACAATTTTATCAAGACTGTTTTAATGGGAAGAGGATTTGGTAGATATTTTTAAACGTTAGCAGCAGTTTTTGCTAGACAAAAATCTCATTATATCATTCATTGGATAGATTGCTAATCTGCAAAAACCCATCATTTGAGACCCAACAAATACCATTCTAATGTTAGAGAAATCTCTTGACTTCCATGTGCAGCTTTGGAGACTGTGATACAAGGTCAAGCCATTTGTGAGTGTAAAGTCTCCCCATTACCTAATTTTTCCAGGTGACATTTGCTGCCATTTGGCTTTTTGAAGGACAACTAGAGTTATCACAATGCTTCAACAAAGGACTGCATAGAATGACCATGTTCTTCTTCCCATCTAAGAGTTGCATAAGCAGATAAATGTTTCTGTGTTCAGTTACTAAAATTCAGATTCCCTCTGCCTGTAACCTCCTCCAAGAATGTTGCTATTCTGCATGAGAAACCACACCCTGCTCTGCATCCTATGTGGATTCATTCTGTCAATTGAGAGACATCAAGCTCAGCAACCTTCCAGGACTGCTAATAATCTCTTCAGAGTGTACACTAAACATTTCTTTACAGACTGGATCAGATGTGATGAACTATACAATTTCACACCACCCAGGAAAGTGCATGGGCCTGGCTTTTTAACCAATGCAGATGCAAGGGTAGACTTATATGCCAGCTATAATTTTTCCTAGAGAATGCTGAGTATATCTTTTTCCCACTCAGACCTATTGTTCCATGTTTTCCCAGGACTTCAGAGTGTGTTCAGCAGTGACTGGAACCCCTATGCAGTAAATCCACTCAGGCTTACCAGGAAACTGGGAATCCAGGGTATACACATGCTGTAGTCCATATAATCTGCTACCGCCACAGGTATTACAAAAATTTGGAAAGTCTCACTCCAGATATTGCTCACAGCTGCACAGTGGATTTGCCCAAGTCTGATCCTGCTGGAAAACCATCCTACTCAGCTGGTACAATTTACACACATACAGTCAAGGACCTCCCAAAGCATCAGATAACCCACACAGAACCTCAGCCATGTTCCCATCTTAGGCAAGGGACAACATTTGACATTTCCTGGACAAAGTCCTGTATTTGCAAGTTCAAACACGTGTAACAGGCAGTAGTGCACTACAGAGTGCATTTGCAGACCCAGCTCCTTGAGGTACCTTCAAACAGCTCTCTCCCCACCTCCTGGCTTCCTCAGCACACAAAGAAATCAGACCCAAGTGCCTGATTTCTCAGTATGGCCAGGTGGTTTGCAGAGACCCAGTGCTTTGCCACCACACACCTCTCAGAGCAGAGCACGAGCAGCTGGCCTCTGGCAAAGCTGACACAGACAGATCCTTGAGTCTCACCATGCTTCATTAGAGGATGTCTCATGGCTGCTTTGACTTGAAGGTGACCTTCACCCCCCTGATGAGACCAGCAGTAGGCTGGGAGCTAGGCTCAGGGCCAAAGCCTGTGCAAATATCTGCTGGGAATCAGTCAAACAGCCTTTTGCTATGGAAAAGAAGTCTGATTTTGAAATCTGCCCTAGAGATCAGTAGTGGAGGGCACCTTCGATGCACAGGCTGAGGCGTCACATCACAAGCAGCCTTGGCTGAACATGCCTATTTATGGTGGCAAGCTAAAGGTGCTATGAGTCAGGTGCCTGAACAGGGATCTCTAATTATACCTTCCAGCTACATGGAATATGTAAATATGCTATGTGGGCAGGAAATGTATGAAATAGGAAGGCATTTATTATAATTATTTTAAAGGAATTTTAAAAATATTTAAATATTTGAACTTTATTTACAACATGGCAAAAGCTGCTGCAAAGAGAGATGGAAGTGAATAAACTCCTTATCCACAGCTCTCTTACGGGCCACTCAGCAAGATGAAGTGAATGTCACTTTTCTGCCTCAGTTTATTTTTTACAGCCACACCAGGCAATATTGAGCTATTTAATAAACTGATCTGAGTTTTGCAGATGGAAAGGAATTTATAGAGCCTGGTATGATTTATAAAAATGTAATACAAGAACATTTAAACTGTGGCTTCTTCTGACGAGGTGAGCACATTCCTGGATTTCTTGGTTGATGATTATAGCATATTAACCTACTAGGAAAAATGCTGAAGTGACAGCAACAAGAAGCAGAGCAAAGAGGCACAAGGGGGTGAGCAGCAGTGGTGGGAAGGCTCCCCAGGCTAGCATGTGCCCTCAGGAGAAGGTCCAGGATGACACTGGTGACAAACACAGTGGCCCACAAGCTTTTGTCTGCTACGCTCTGGGATGAGATCACCACATATGTCCATCCCTGGCCAGGCCACTGCTCCTCGGGGACAACCTGCTCCTCTGCTCCCAGCTCTGACATGGGAGCCTGCAATGTAGGATGTGCCTATGCAAACTCCAGGAAAACCATCTAAAATGACCACAACATAACTGTCTGACCAGAAGGAGACCTCCCAATAACAGAGCAGAAGATACTCTGCAGTACTTTAGAATCATCTCTGTAAGAGCGGTTTGAACCTAAGGGATGGGTTTGGACAGTGACTCACGGTTCCCGGTGCACAGCTGGAGCAGGACTGCCTGTACAATTACAGTTATTAAAGTCAGCCAGCTAGAAAAACCCACTGCTTCAAAGTGGCATCTGAGAAACCACAATTATTTCCCGTTCAAACTGTAGAAGATAAATGTGGTGTTTTTTGCTACCAGCATGCAGCAGTGTTTGCAACAGCTGTACACGTTCAACTGAAAGGGAAATGATGCGTTTTGAGAAATTTATGTTCCAATATTAAAAGTCTGTACTATAAAATTAATCAGCCATGAATCATACGTGTTATAGATGCGACTTTAAGACCTTCACTGTCAGGGCAGGCTTTGGACCTGTGATGTGGTCGTACTCATGCTAAATGTCCTTTTAGCAAGCCCTGATGTCATCTACCTCCTCCTTTCTAATTTAAAGGGGGAACAAAACTTACTGATAGAATTACAATTTTCTAAAGAATAAAATTAATACACAAAAGTTGGGAAGCAGCAAAAAAACAACTGTTGAAGTAAATTCCTAAATCAAACAGAGAGAGCCTTGGACACCAACCATGGCTTCAAGGCTCCCATGACATTGAGAGCAGTGAAGCAAAGTCTTGTGCTTGACTTGTTTCCCCACATGCATCTGGGAACTCCTTGGATGGGGCTGGCATGAAACCTTCATGGCAGGATGATCACTCAGAGGTTTTCAGCAGACACACCAGAGAGAAGAATGGTCAGATGGAACTATCGTTTCAGAGGAGGTATCAAGGGACAGGATTAAGAGCGAGGAACAATTGCATCTGATGTCCTTGGGCCAGCTAACCTGCAGTGCTCCTTGTCTAGTGGGTAACTGCCTCAACATTTTGGGGTTTAGCAGTTTTAAATAGTCAGTTAAACTGACGTGTGGCAAGGAGGAATAGTCTGAAATAACTGTTGTGTATATAGGATGCTTTCCAGTATCCTCTGATAGCAAAATGATCTCTTTGGAGGGCTTGCTACTTCTACCAGCCCAAAAAGCTGGCTAGGTACAAACTGGGCCTTTTTCCTCTATCAAATTCGTCCAGATTGTACCCTGCTAGAATCACACAGCAAAACAAGCAAAGAAAACTTGGAGCTTTTTGTTCCAAGGCACCAAGGGGGGGTTCCCCAGAGCATCATGGTGACTTTGCTGGAACAATAAAGTCTGCACCCATTCTGCAGTCCCCAGTGCCTGTCAAAGTTTCTCAAAGAAGCTTGGTTGTTTGCAGATTTATCTCTGAATTCAGAAAAACAGAAGAAAGCTGTTGACAGCATTTAGCTCATGCAGCCGCCATAAGAGGGCCAATGGCAATCCTACACCAGCACTACATCTCTGCTTATCTCCACACTTAGCAGAATATTTTTTCCTCTACTTCAAATCATTCAGCCAATCTCTAAGAGTATATTTTAGTTTCATCAGCCAGATTCTGCTCTTTAAGGTATCAAGCCTGCAGATGAATATAGTTTTTATGTGATGAATTCAGTATTTTCAGGCCTCTCTGGCTTCAGAAGAGACTTTAAAAGTCTGCAAATAATGCAGATTGGTTTAAATTTTTATTTTCTAAAAAAACCTCACAAATTTGAAAAACACACTATTGGGGATTTTTGTACTCAGAAGTAACAAATGTTAGATCAGTCTGACTTCCTTCGTTATCATAAACAAAATTTAATGCAAATATGATGCATATTCTGACCATTATCTCAAGCTCTGGTAACAGAAAAAATCCTTTGGTTAATGGACTTTTCTTTATGTTCTATAGCTCAGAACACTACAGTACTCTTACTAGTTTTAATGTGACTCTTCACACATGATAGACCTTTCAGGTGTTGCCATTAAGGGACATTACTGTTTCACAAAATAAATTGGTATAAATAGGAGATTCCACCCCAAAATGAGTAGTCTCATTATGAATGGGAATGTATGTTCCAGTTTGCAGTGTAAAACACTAATGTCATAATGTATACTAATTCGTAGTATTAAAAGAACTTTTTCTACAGGTTTTCTCCTATGTATCCATTTAGCAGTTTCAGGCAAAGTAAATTCTACATAAATCTTAACTAAATAGATCTAGAAACAGGCAAATCTAAAAAAAAAAAGCCAACAAAAAAAAACAACAAAAAAACCCAAAAACCTAAAAAAAAAAAAACAAACAAACAAAAAAAAAAACCAAGAAAAAACCGCAGAAAACAAAAAAAAAAACCCCAACCCCAAAAAACCCAACAAACCCAAAACCAAAACAAACCCAAAGCACCCAGAAATCCTAATGAACAAGTATCATCATCAGAACAGCAGGTCTGGGTCTATTTAAACTTCAACAATTGCGATAGGAAAGAAAAGGCAGTGAATTACTTACAGTTTGTGTCTGTGCCAGCTTCAAACAAACAAAAAAGTCCAAGTTAGTTTTTAAATATGTCTACATTTTTAGTCACAATTATACACACGAGTGACAGAGACACACAGGACCTCATTTAAGTGACAACACGTGTTAAGTGAATTACCATACTCCGTGTTCACACAGCCCATCTTAAACATCTCTGAGAAGCTGAAGAGCCTTTCTGTCGCACAAGCAATTGCTGGGATTGCAATCAAAACTCTTTGGGGTCTGTCCTGATACACCAAATACCGGGATATTTGTACAATGGACGGTTACCTGTGACGTCCCTGCAGCTGGTTTTGCTCGCTGGAAGTTGGCAGGCTGAACCTTTGGCCATCTCAATATTGCCACAGCACGAGTTGAGCATGAGGCCTTTGCTATGGACATGTAGGACGGCTTTTGGCAAATGTGCTTTAGGATGACCACGTCTCATCCTACAAAAGCTTGACTGTAAATACCCATGGAACACCTGGGAGCAACAGGGAAGGCTGGCATGCTCTCCCAGGCCGGTTGCTGAGGACAAAGCAAGCTGAGTCAGCCCGCACACAACGTGATAATATGACAGAGGGTGAGCACACAGCAGTGCAACAGGCCACCAAACAGCACTGGATCCCAAGCCACATGTGGTAAGCAAGGAATAAAGGAGACTACAACTTTGTTTCCACAAATACACAACAAGAAATCTCTCACTGGGAGCAGTGACCTAATGCCAACGCGGAACAAAGCACAGCTGTGTTCCTGGAAGACCATGGCCTTACAGAGAGGGTCCAGTGGAGCAGCTGTGGCCTCACAGCCATGCTGTGGGACATTTTGAGGAAAGAGGTGAGCCTGCACTATCTGTGGCCACCTTCCCCATGTTGCAGCTTCCATGCAAACAACATTCAAACACACAGCTTAAAAGCTGCAATAATTTGACAGGCTGGCTGAGTGGGGAGCTAGGGCTGGGGGGTGCATTCCACAAGGTATTCCATTAATGCTTCCCAACCCCCACGGCACAGGCAGTGCTACCTAACCCAGTCCACTGTTTCTGACTCTACTTAGTCAAGTTCTCACAATAAATCAAAACAGCCCCTCACAGCTTTCCATTGTAAACTCATACTAATTTCTTATCTCACATAACAGCATTTAATCACTGTAGAATAAACCAACTGAATCAAGAAAAAAACACATAAGTTATTAAAACCTGCAGCTTCAAATTCTGTATTTGTAGATCTACAAGCTCACCTACAGAAATGGCAGGTGACGTGCTGATCCAGGTCTGGATCTCATACAGGAGGAATCCCAGCCCTGTCATTTTTACCCAGGGTTCCAATACCTGTTCACCTGAACAGGAGCTGGGATAAAATGATCCTGACGGGCCACTTCCAGCTCAGCACTTCCAATTCAATCGTATTCTATGATTCTGTAACCCATCACACACATGCCAAGCACACCTTCTAACTTTCACCTAATGCCTATGCTGACCAACAACTGCACTGTAAGTGCTGGGAGGGGACATGACAGAGATACATATGCACAAGTTAAGTAAGCTGCAGAATGAAAAGACAACTTTAGAAGGTCATTCTGTACATAAACACACTGTAAGAAAGTTTTAAATTTCTTTTACATATTTACTGATTAGCTCAAAAACCTTTATGTGAAGGCGCCTAAAGTCTTTCAGTCTTTTCCTCATCCATGCAAAGAGATTGGCTTGGCACAGAGAAACATCCTTCGAAAGTACAACTCCAATAAGTTTGAAATTTTTCAGATAATTTACCATAAAAAGTATATATCTGTTAAAGCACATATTCACTACACACGAAGTCACAACATTTTTTTTACAGGAACAACATCCATTTCCACAGGCTCTCCTCCTGGTAGACAACCCTGCTATCCCTGGGATCTAAATATATGATGAGGTGCACTATTTTGCAGTCCCTAGGAGAGAGGAGAGCAGGGCACTGTTCTGCTGAAAGCTCATCATTTCTGGAAGCCCTCATATCAGTACACTCCTTGGTAAAGATGCAACCACACTTCCAGGTAGCTGCTTTCATCACCTAGTACACCAGAGTAATCCAAGCTTTGCTGAGTGGCATTTTAATCACATTTTATATTTTCATCCTATCACATTCATTATAGGTGATGTCACAACCAGCTCTTTGGTTCCATAACCTTTAGATAAAAGACCTGAGACCTGGCCTTACATTGTGGTAGGTGGTCCCAAAAAATTTCATGCTGTTCAAACAGAAAACCAAAAGGTTCCTCAGTCTCCAAGATAAAATGAGATGATCCAGATATGTGCATCAGCAGTTTTGGGAGAAACTGTAATTACCACAAACAAAACTCAGATAAAACAGTAAAGCAAGTGGAAAAGGCAATTTTATCAAGAGAGAGGCAGTGCAGGGAGGGCCAGATAGAAGGGCATGCATTGCTCACCCTTGCCATCAATTTGACAGCCAGCAGAATGGTTGCTATGGGCTCAGCAATCTGATCCTTATAGATGTCTAATCCAGTTTAAATATTCACTAAGGAAAGACGCTTTAAAATAACATATAGAGATGAAAATTAAGAGAATGAAAGGAAATGTTTCTAAATCCATAATGTTTCATAATCCATAACCATTGCAGGATGGAGGAGAAAAACAGTGTTTGAGCAGCAAAGATGGCCACAAACAAACTTTTCACTAAGAAGTTCAGACATCAAATAGTGTGCCAGAAGGAAAGGGAAGAACATGTCCCTGCAGAGAAGTGATGACTAACTTGAAGGAAAGAATCTAATTACTTGGCTTAAGTATTCATTGCTGCTGTTAATTAGGGTATCTCCCAACAGAAAAGCAAAGTCATGATTTAACACTGAGGACCATATGACTAAGGGCAATGAATAAGCTTTGAGTGGAGATGCTGATGTAAAAGACTGTGAACAAGTCTGAAGCATAGTGTTGATCAGTGTCTACTTGATTGTTACTGATTAGTTAATTGCTTAGTTAGTTTTGGCAAAACTTGCTCTACCACAACAAATTATAAGCTATTACTGAGTCAAGTTAAAATGGTCATAGTAAGACTAGACAGTGTCTTCAGAAAGCCAAAAGCAGCCCTTTGAAACAACCTGAGGGGGGCAATTATACTGCAGAAACTCTCCTTACACAAAACTGAAGGCAGCTCACTGCTCAGAGTGCAAATTGCTCACAATATGGGTGCAGACATTATCTCTGTACTCCAGGAAAAGGCAGCCTGAGGAGAGCCCTGCTCCATAAATCAAGGCAGATGGGCACAATCTCTTACCTTGTACATGACAAGGGGGATGCCAGAACTGGCTCTATTAGGATGGAGGGATTTGATCTGTAGGCTTACTCTGGCAGGAGCCAAGTCAGATTCTCTCCTGTAAACCCAAGGCTTCTGGCTAAAGGAGGGTAGTAAAAGCTCTCTAACCACAGGGCATGGGAAGCAAGGTTGGCCACTAGATCCATTCTCTGCCCAGTCTGAAATACAGATCAACTGTTAAGCCTAACCCTTTCTCTTTCCACATACAATAGGTATCCTCAAGGAAGCAAAGGAAGCTTGAGCCACATTCAGAACCTCAGACCCCCTCAGGCTGCTTCATGAGGTGGCACTGGTCCTGGAAGGAGCATAAGGATTAGAAATGGAACCTTTGTGAAAAAGTTAAAACTGCCAGAAAGCAGGAGCCAGGGCAAGCTCTGGAGGGCACCAGTGCCTGTAAAGCACAAAGTGAGCAAGTGATGACCTGCTGGAAAGTGACTTCCGAGGCATCCACCAAGGGCTGCAGCCAAGTAGTGCTTCAGGGCAGTGCTCAACCTCTCTGGGCAACTGTATCTCTGGAGCTGGTGCCAGTCTTAAATTCCAGCCAGAGATACCAGACACCTGAGAATTTAAGGAGGTCTTAAAGTGACACAGATAGCAGTCTTGGAAATAGCTCTTTTGAAGTTTGTGCTGAAACTATTTACAAGCACTTTCCCCCTTCTTTTTCTTTAGCCTCCAATGTAACAAAACAAACAAACAAACAAGCAAACAAAAAAATCTAGTTGAGGTGACCCAGCATATGGATTAAGACTCCTTTAAGTATGGAGTCAAGTTGGAGCTAAAATCATATTTAAAAAACAAACAGACGAACAAACAAAAAAACACACCAAAAAACCCCACAAAAACCCCTGTTGCTGTTTCTTGCAAACACTCGAGTTAAAACCCTCCTCACAGAATGTTTCCTGCTGGCTTTTTCCTGAACAGCACAAACACTGGCAGCACTCATCTAATGGTCAGCACTGACTCCACCACATCTGGAACAGTTTAAGTCATGGCCTCATGCAAAGCCATGCCCACAAAGTCAGGAAAGCAAACTTGCAGGTTAAAAGAAAAGCTGGATAACTCAGGCTAAAATGGACATTTAGAAGAACAAGGATGAAAGCATCCTCCAACCATGAGTACACAACATGTGTGCCAGGCTGGCGGTGGAGGGAAGGAGAGCATCGTCACAAGCAGTGCTAGGGCAGAAAAGTATTTGGCTGAAGAATCAAGGTGTCCACACGCCCGTAGTATGAATGGTTATACAAGCAACCACTTGAAGGGAAAGTCTGTCTTTTTTTCCTCCTGGCACATAATGAAACTGAAGACAAATTATGTATAAATAAAACAGGGTGCTTCTGTAGTACAGAATGATAACAATCTCAGCAATTCTTTGGCTCACGCCAGGAAATTCTCCTCACACACTGCTTGCAGGTTTATCAGCCTTATCAGATTGGACACAAAAAATAAAATGACAAAAGCGAGGAGGCAAAATCCAGTGTCTCCACAATGGAGCTTCTAAGCAGCAAATGCCACTTTATGTGGGAAAACCCAAACTATGGCTTAACAAAGGCTGGGTTAGGCCATAAAGGCCATATGGCACTCAGTGCCACAGCAATGCATACCTGCACATTGTGTATGCCATGTCAGCTGTCCCCGAGCAAAAACACAGAAGTGCAAAAACACACACCTACCTCAGGTCTACCGCTTGCTGAAGGGAGAGTGTCACACACATGATGCTCCTCACTAGAGTACAAAGTGTTTCACAGATGAATCAACTATCATTGTTCTTCCACAAAAGGGAAACCTGAGCAGCAATACATCCCACTTACCCCATGTCTAACCAGTCTGATTCCAAGCAGTTCTTCGTGGCCTTACAAAGTCTTTGTCCCACTCTTGAAATCAAGATGAATTTACGTATTCCTACTAAAGTAACAGGTGAGAGCTACAACTAATGCTTTTCTGAATATTAGAAATCCTGTAAATAGCAATTCTTATTCATTTGGTAACTTTTTAGGAGAAGCTGTGAAACCCGTACTCAAGGGTTACAACCTCGATTTCTCAGATACCCCACGACACCTGATGGGGAGAGTGAAGTGGAAACAGTCTCACAAGCAGGTCATGCCAACATTATTTCATCCACACCCAAGCTATCAGATGTTGGGAAGCTCAGATGTGAAAGCACAATAATGCTCCTCACACCACCAGCTGATACAGATGTGAAGTGAGAATACAAACCTTTTTTATGGATTCATTTCTCCAGGTCCTCTGTGTTTGGTGGCAGCAATGTCACTTCAGCAATCTCTACTGTTCTTAGAGCTCTTGCATTTGATCTAGGTAACCAAATAAATGTTTACTGGACACTTAGAAGCCCAAGAAAAACCCTACAGGAATGTATTCTCCTCTGCACAACTTGTGCTAGTGTAACAGACACGTTCTTTGCAGAGCCCCTCCTACATTTATTCTACATACTGACATGCTCTCTTCTAGATACCTGCCAAGTCACAACGCAACAGCTTTCTAAGACACTCCTAAAATTCCCTTCCCTAGGAAAGCACTGAAGAACATACCGATTTTAGGAACTTTAGCTTCAGAACACCTGGTGCTTTGAGATCCTTTTGAAATATTATTGTGTCCGTATTTTCCTTAGCTAAATACATCAAATACTTAATATTATAATATCTTGCCATAAGTTTTACAGAATTACAGCTTAATATTTCAAACCTACCACTGCAACAGGCAAACCAATTTCCCTAACTTTCATTTCTTAATCAATTACAGATTTATTTCAGGTAAGTTTAAGACGTGTAGGCTTCGCCATGTACCAATGAAGTTAAAACTACAAGGGCAAGCTCTATATAAAACAGCCAAAGCCACATGGTTTGTTTTGAGGGTTTCAGTTTTCTATTAGTTCACCAGTGATGAGATATAAATACTCCAATGGAGCCTAGACTAAATGTATTTTTAGGAGCAGCGGTCTAGAAAATATATAATTAACAAATTAGGAAGCCCAAAATAGTTCCACAGAGCAGCCCACACTTCTTCAGCTTGTCACATGGTTGTTGCTGTGCCCAGCTATAACTGCTCACCAGCAGCATTTTGCTCAGTTTTCATAATTAGCCATAGGGTTTGCACTAATTTGCTTTCAGAGCAGCTCCCATCAGGCACAGAGAAGAAATGCTCTCAGTTTACAGGATGACATCTGCATCTGCTCCTTAGTTTGTGCTCGTGGTGGCTGTGCTCTAGAAGACACGTTTATGTCACAAAAACATGTCCTTAGCCCACAGCTGGAGAGAAAAACACTAAGTGATTTAAGTGAAAACTCGCTAAACTCATTGATGAATTTCAGAGAGTGATAAAACTTCTGAAGACACAAACTATCAGTCTTTGGATGTCTTCGCTTATGTGTTTTAGATAAACAGAAAAGGACTCAAATACAAGTTGAGTTACTGATTACTTTAACTACTTATCATTCTTGAACATGTGCAACTAAATATTTGTAAAACTATGCATTTACAGCACAAACTCATTAAACCCACAACTTTTTGCTCCCAAACAAATATAAAAAGAAAACAATATGGCAGTTTATACCCCGTTTATTAAGACAGAGCCATCTATTACTTAATACACTGGTTGGGTAGCCATAAATCACATTATTTTCTTACTCTATTAAGATGCAAGACAGTTTGGCAACCAAATAACAAAGACAAATTAGGCAGGGTGGAGAAACATTTAAGCTGTAGTGAGTTAAAAACCATCTAAGTTGGGGAGACCTAAACCAGCACAGTTATACAAGGTGCTGGCATCGGGTGACACTCAGCATGGCATGCTTGCCAGTCAACTCCTCGAGTGCCCAGCGGGCCTGCCAGGCCCCTTCAACTGGAATGTCAGAAAAGGTCCAGGGACCGTCTGGATGCCGCTTTTTTGGACATCTACCAAAGAGCACACTACCAAAGCTACAGTTTCTGTGTAGGGATCGCATAGTTCTTTTTAAGAATGAAGGCTTCTGGTAAGGAAGTTTATAGTGCAATCTGAATTAATTTGTGCCCACAGTGTCATTATTCATTTTCCCAAAACAGTTTAAATATAATTGTGTAGGAATTTGATATCTCTGTAAAGATATTACAAAGCAGTGCTTAAACAGTTGGTGACTACATAGATTCAATTTTAATAAATATATCTCCTCAAGCTTTTGCAAAACTGCAAGTATGAAAGCAAGAAGTGACAGAGCAGCCAAGTGCTTCTGTATCTTCTGAACGCTATTAAAATTCTCAGGGCTCTAAGGAGTTCAGATACCCTATCGCACAGGAAGCACACCCCGTGTTCAGTTTAACAGCTGCTCAGGGAAGAGCAAAACCTATTTCTGCTTCCTCTTTGCCAACATGCCACCAAGTTACAGCTCCTGCTGAGAAGTCAGAGAGGTTGCTTTACTCCAGACAAGCAAGTTCAGATATGTTTCTGCTTGTCAGCGTAGCTGTGTGCTTAACATGGAAATTTGTAACACGAGCTGTATCGCAGAGTTACACACTTTTTTCCCTACTGAAGACAAAAAAGGGTCAAGCACCAGGAGCTTCAGCTCATAAATTCATTGTGTTGGCCCTAGGGAACCTCAATGTTAACAGCTGTAGCCTTAATGCAAATTTACAAAGTGAACACACTTACTCAGCTCAAAAAGCATACACACAATAGTTACCCTGGTAACAACAAATACAGTATCAGGTTAACATCCTGTTGGTAGACAACTTAGTAACTGGAATATTTTATAAAATCATAAATGGCAATGCTTCATTGAAAGAACAGATTTAATTTGCTTCTTGAAACAACTATACTCAAATCAGTCTGGCAACATGCAAGCAAATTAAGTAAAAGCACCAGATTTCTTTTCAGTTTTTAAATGATTTTAAGGTTTAAGTCATCAAGAGACTGTTTGGGTTTTCTTTTTTCTTTTTTAAAGAGTCTCAATTTAAGACAGTGACAGGGGAAAACTTCTAAAAAGCATCTTCAAGAGATGCTTATCTCACTGCAAAACATTCACTTTATGTATCTTGACATAGAAACAGCAAACCTTTTTCTTTTCAAAGCCTTCATCAGGAGCACTTTCAATTAAAAAAAATAATGCTTAAAATTCAAGCATTTAAAGTCAACTACATTCAGCAGATATAACTCATGATCAAGCTAAATGATTCCCTGTACATCAATACTGCAAAAAGGGAGAGCAATTAGCAGCATTAAACCATGCTCCATAGGAATTCATACTTTAAAAGCCAACTGATTTGATTTCTACTTAAAAATAAACAGGTATGAAAAATCTCCTTTGGTCACAGTCCATAGACAACTGTTTAGGTAAGTGTAATGACAGCAGGAAAAAACCACACCAATCAACTGGTCATAAATGTAAGTGCAGGTAAAGGTACAAATAAAATAGTCCTTTAATTGTAAAGCATGCCATACACAGAGAGAAAACAGAGAATTTTCAGAATTCCAATATATTAATGCTCACTTTTTTGGTGTACTTCAGTAGCTTCAGAAAAGACCATGAATGTAAACATGCTTGGAGGCATCTTATTAACATATAAATATACATGTGCCAGATACCTGCAGACTAAGGTTTGGCACATATGTGCTCACTTCACAACAAAACTTTCAGAAAATGAGGCTCAAAAAGCGCTTTCATAATTTTAAATGTGAGTTTTAAGTGTCTTAAATGGAGAAACGCTATTTTAGAAAGGATCAGCTACCATTCAGCTCATATTTTTCCTTTAAATACTGTCTTCCAAGATAACTTTGAAAAGAAAATAACCATGATGCCTGCAGATACATCTCTCTGGTACTCAGCAACTTTGACAATGACAACTTCTGTCTTACATGCAATTCTGCATCAGAGAAAAGCTTTAAAGCATTCTGCAAATATTTTGGCTTGCACACGGAGACTGGAGTAAACAGGTTTTTTATCACAGAAATTCAGTCTTTGCTTGTTGCTAAGTACTGCCGAACCTTAAAGTTAAATGTGGACTTAAGGATTTGGGTGACATCTGTGAGGTTTGACTTCATATTGTCAAACACTACAGATAGACAGACACATCTTTTCACAACTCTACGCTTCTGATTTAAGGACTATCATTTTGTAAGCAACAAGTCTTCAAATGCACATAAAATTTAAAAGTACATAAATGCAAAACATTAATTTGTAACTTATTTTCTTCAGAAGTTCCATTCTGACAAATAAATTATCTGGACAAGTGTCTACTTGCCTTTACAAGTATTTTCAAGAGTTATGCATTTAAAACTGATAAACACCATAGACATGATAAAACTGGTAAAAGATCCTAAACTCACAGACCCTCCTGTATACTCAAAATAAAGTATATTTTCATTTCTCCAATTCCACAGGGACATAAAATACCTTTGTAAGATTCCTCACAAAACCCTCCTATGGAGTAAGCCCTTTCTATAGCTTGTTCTGCAGAAATGAGAATCACCTCAAAAGAACACTTAACAAGACTGAGGCTCAAAAACTCATCTGTCATGTAACCAAATTAGATTGGAATAATACAAGTGTACCTTTTTACATTGAATTCTACTGTTAAATAAAAAAGAAATAAAGCTGTGGTTCGTGCATCTCTTTAAGACATGTTTAAGATTTTCTAAATTAAACCAGAATGAGAAACACAAATGAGAAATCAACTATTTACATTCTCCACCTACCAGCATTTTAATGCTTTTAGAACTGAAAATGTATTCATTAAGAAATATACTGCAACTGGAATAGTCAACACTCAAGTCCACCAAAATTTAAAAAGTGATTCATTTTAGCATAACCGCACTAGCAAATTATTCTGTCTATTTCAGTGAAGCAGAGCTTTTAAAAAAGTTGTAGAGAAATATATCATTCCTTTTTTGTGTGTTTTAGGGGAGCAAATCTCTCCATAAAGGTTATTTATACAAATGCAAGAGCAAACTTTCTGAGATAAGTGTTTGGGGTTTTTATTTTTTTTTCCCAAAGATTCCACCACATGATTAAAAATTAGATTAATGTGTATTCCTGACCACATTGACAATGTCACAGCTAGTTCATGACAAGCAACTGCAACAGGTGTAAATGAAAAACAGGTCCCTACACCGGGACAAAGCTTGGTTGCAGGCTGACTGTATGACACTAATATTGAAAGCAAAAATTTAAGTAAACTCATCTGGCATTCAGATCCGACTGAGGGAACAGTGAGAACGACACAGTGAAGGTACACTTAGGTGCAATTTCATGCTGGTGACTTTTTCCTCTTTTATGCTTAGAACAGATTTTAAACCAAGAGTTGCATATCCAATGACACACACACAATTCAAACTTAAGAGACCATTAGCACAGTTGTACACATAATTACATAAACTTAGTATTTACATATTCTAAACAAAGTTCCATTTTAACAGTTGAAGTCTTAACACATGAAAGATAATCTACTACAAAGAATGCATAACGGGATCACAAAGTTTCCACAAGCATATAAACATGTTTTAAAGTGCTTTCTGGGTGCTTCAGATTAACCCCTCGCAGTATGAGCTTTTATGTAGTGCTGTTCCAGTCATTACAAAATTATTTAAATCATTTCTCTTCAGGTGCATTGTGAGTTCAGGAATAATGACGACACCATTGATGTAAAAGCTTTAGGCTCTACCAACATAAATTTATACATTACTTAGGTTCAGATGAAGTTGTCAAATACTTTGGTTTATCGTAGCTTGGGATAAATATCTGATAGAACAAAAATTGCACCTCTCCACTCTTGAGTTTGTTTTTTTTAAAACTAAAAAAATACCCCAACATAAATTGACAGTATTCTTTGGTAAAAACAGGACATTTGGCCAGCTTGTGTGTACATCTATTTATTAAAATAGCCTAAAAGTGAACAAATGCCACTGCTGTACTGTCAATTTACAGGAATAAGCATTCCTCAGTGGGGAGTATCAAAATATTAGCCTTAGCAGTTACCTATACAACAAGCTGAAACACCTTCAGCAACCATTACAGGGGATCAATAATGTTTTAGAACACTTTTTGCTTAACATATATCCTTTGCATTACAAAAACCTGTAAAATGTTCTATGCCTGCAGACAAGTCCATTACCTTGCAGTGACTACAGAAACGCTATTCAATGGCGTACACTGTCAAGTTGCTGTAACAAGAACCAGGAATAAGGTGTGCTGACCAACTAATACTCAATTGCACAGTACTTGTGCATTGCCTATCCTAAATACTAAGAAAAGCCTATTAAAAATTCATGTAACTGCTACAAGTTACGTGAATATATAAAAACAGAGCAGATATACAAGTATAACACTGAACATACTGTACTTTATTAGCACAAAAAGCCAGAACAAGGCACAGCAAGCAGAAAAATACATCAATAGAAGGGTTAGTGTAGCATACAAGAATAACGTTTATTGTACTTGCAGCCAAAATGTTTCCTACCTCGAACAGGTCACTGCTGTAGAGAAGTAAGAAATAAAGTACTGTAGCAGCTGGTAAAGAAACTAGGGAGCACTTAGAATTGGTACAAAACATTAAACAGGGGTCAGGGCATTCCAACAAAACTTTAGTGCAAAATATCTAAGACAGAACTACTTTAAGTTCCGTCTCCAATTAAATAAGCAAACAGAAGTCAGAATCTTGATTCTAAGTAATCTGTTGAAACTATCATCAGTGCATAGTACTTTAAAAGATTTTTTCAAAAGCCCAGATGGAAACATATTTACAAATAAAGTGTACCAGTACCTTTGAAACCTGACATTTGTTTCAGATATGTCAGATTTTGTACTCTGATTATAATAATTCTACCACTTATCATGTTCTCCATAAAAATATCAGATGACTTTAAATAATTAAACTTTTTTTTCTTGTCACTATTACCTTCCATTGTAAATTACTAGCAGCCAGGCCACCAAAATTTTGGAAAAAAACCCAAAATATGTTTCACACCAACAATCTAATTCTGTGACCTGCTACAGAAGCAGCAATTCACACTGGAAGGTATTTTTAACTGTCTGAGACAGTATTACTTTTGCTAACAATGCCACTTAAATCTCCAAGTGTTTGTAACAGAATTACAGTACAGAGCAGGCATATTCAAGTCTTAATGATTAGCAAACTTTATACACTGTGAAAAGCATGATTCACCTGTTAGCATCAAAGCACCATTAACTCTTAATGGACTGCTTCTAATGAACTGCTCTTCATTACAAGAAAATATTCACTAGTATTTGGAAATTTGTTTGTGAGCTAAATTATTACTTTGAGTAGAGGAAATTTTTCAAGAAGAGAATTTTAAAAAAAATACTTCAAATATTAGCAAAAATGCCCCTCCAATAAAGCCTTTCTTTAATAGCATCACATGAATGCCCCATGGGAAATGCCTCATAGTTTCTTCATCCAATTACTACAGCTATAAAAGGGAAACAAAATATTTAGAAATTAGCAAAAATATTTTCATTAGGCCTTAATGAAAAACGTGCAGAATTGTGTCTGCTTATTGTTTCCAAGAGGCATCACAACTTAGTTTGATTAACAGCAGGCAGCATCTGACAGGATACTAACACTCAGCTTAAATAGGATATTGCAGAAAAGCTAGACGTCGTCGGTGCACTTGCTGCAGTTAAACTGTAATACACAAAAAAAAAGCATGTTCCAGAAGCTTATTTTGATTTCCATTTACTTTGTTTTTATAGGTTCCCGCTCCAGCCATCGCACCCTGACTTTTTGTTTATAATGATACTCCTTAAGAAAGTCTTGCAACATTGAGGGTAGAGGAAGGTCATCAATTCCATCGTACGTAGTGCACCTGCAGATTACTGCCCGGCAGATATACTGCAGACTAAAGGGGAAGGTCCTGTTCAGAGATACAGTAAGCAACGGTTCAAAGAACATGCATGAGCTGGGGTCTTTGTAGTGTTCCAGAAGCCCTGTGACGGTGGAGGAGTGGAACACACAGGGGTCATGGGCATCAAAGCTGAAGTTGTGGTTCCACTGCTCAATGCGTGCGTGCAGCGAGCGGTTGTAGCGGCGGAAGCTCACCGAGAAGAGGTAGTCCTCCTGCGCAGAATCCCTGAGCAAAAAGGTGCCTTCGGGTTTACCCTCCAGAAGTGCTTCTGCTTCGTAGCGGTCCATGACGCCCCAGTAACATGGGTTACCTGTGATCTGGAGCAAGTCTGGCACGAGGCAGTGGATGTAATCGATCTGAGTATGCACCTTCCAAGCCCCCTGCCTGCTGATATGGCCGTGGCTCTCTCCTGACATCTGACGCTGCTTCTGCCGGCGCGACTGCAGGCAAAGCGTTGTTGTGTCCTCTTCAGAGTCACAGCTCCCTGGAGGTGTTATGGTTTTGTCCCCGGTCAGCTCAGTCATACCAGGGGCTAACTTTGGTCCCAGTTTATACAATGGATTTACCTGTGCTGTAGCTTCAAAAGTGTGTATTTGGGCATTGGGAGGGGGATCAACCCCTTCTTCAATACTAAGTCTACGTCTCTCTCTGAGCCTGTCTTCTTCATCTTCTGTGGAAACCAAGGAGGGATCAAATGTGTCAAAGAAAGTTGAATGAGGGCTCACAGGCGCTGTGTGTTGTTTAATCAGATGCCATTTCTGGGCCAGATCAGAGCCTGCAGGAAAAGGGCATTTCTCAAGCATTAGTTCAGAGAGATGGATCTTTCTTTTGTTAGAAAACAGAGGTTTGGACTGTTTGCTGTAAGTTCTCATGGGAAAACACAGTCCGACAGTATCTTGGAGACGCTGGCGCAGAGAACGGCTCCCTACTGTCCTGCTGGATACTGCATCCATGTCATGGACTGAGCTCACCCCATACCTTCTCTCCCTCCTCTGCAACCCACTTCGTGTTCTACCAAATCTTTTTTCAGTATCCAAGGAGCTCTGTGTTTTGGTAGAGCAGGAATGCTTCTTCTTCCCACCCCAAGGAGCATGCCGAGAATAAGAGTCCCTTCGAGCAAGCCTGGCTCCCGTGGTGACACACGAGTCATTCTCCTTCTCAATGCTTATTTCAACAATCTGAGGAATTTCTGTGACACAGTTTTGGTTCCGCCTTGCTGAATTCTTGGAAGGACTTAAGCCTAATTGCAGAGCAAGGCTTTCTCTCAAAGGGCTGCTGGGTTGTTGTTGAGTCAAGTCAGTTATCTGGATGGCTTTCTCTTTACCAGATGAGCAATTATTGGAGTTCACAACTATACTCTCATTTTGGCTTCCACTCTCATGACTAAAGAGATTCTGGCACCTGTATTTGAAATTGTTCCACATCTTTCCCACTTTATCCATGGATTATGTTATCTAAATTCAAGAGGAGAAGAAATATTAAAATAAAAACACAGTTTTAAAACATGAGGATACATCTTCAGTTAACAATTAAGTCACAGACCCAAGATGACTATTATTAAGTGAGTGCAATACATTTTTAGAAGTGTCCTAATCTTTGTAGGGTTACGTGGAAGCAAGATGCATCACATCATTTTGATATTCAGAAAAATATCTGTATTTTTGAATATTTTATAAATGAACATTTAGAAAAATCACCACAAATAAAGTGTTTAGGAAATTACAAACATTTCATATACAAGTAGGCCCTCTTATTTTTCTGTAGGCATGTAAGTAGGTTTGCATAGTTGTATTTGATGAACGGGAAATACACAGTCTAAAATTCTGCATTTTAGGAAGAATTTTTAAGTCATGTTAGGTATGACTCCCTGATAAGCTTCCAATAAGCAGCAGTAAAACAAATTCTGAATAAGAACTGTTCAAGCCACTCAAAACTAGGAGAACAGTTAGTAAAATCCAACAAGTGCACAGCAAATCTCCAGATACACCATGTAAAAGCAAAAGGTCTAGCTGCAGACCACATAAATTCCAAGATACAGCTTTGCAAGATTAAAAGAATTAGCACAAAAATAGAAGTTTAGGGGAAAAAAAGCATTCATGATTATTAGATGAGACAATCACCAAAAGACAATTTTAGAATTACAAAGTCTCTGTTACATTAATATAAGCCATACGAAACAGCTGAAAAAAAACCCACCAACCAATGGTCTGGCTTTATTACTTAAGATATAAAAGAATGAAAAGAGCCCAAGGAGCTTTTCTATCTTTAGTAAGAACACTTAAAAAGAAAGCAGCTCCACAGCAGAAACACGATGACAGTGAATCATGAAGATACAGTAAAAAGATAAAAACATTAGCAGTGTGTATTCTGAAACTACATCTTTAGAAACTGAGTTTGATAATTGGAACAAGACTGCCAAAATTACAGGACTGCCCTAGGACAGAGAGAAACAGGCTAATTCTGTACTAAAAAAAGTCAGGCAATGCCAAGCTAAATTAGATCTAATTAAGTTCTGAGAGAAGTGCTAAACTTAAAAGACTAAAATACGTCATCTTATCTAATTTAACTCTTTATGGAAACTGTTCTGCTCTTTAAAAACAGTATTTTGCAACAACACTCCTCTGTTGCTGCATTTCTTTTCCGTTCATAACTGGAGAGGAATCTGAAGTAGTGACTGAATGTATTGGGGCTCATGACATAAAGTGGATGATAAACAAGTAGGCAATGCTCTGGTGATCCAGCCTACAGGAGCACAGCTGTAAGCCTACAACTTTATAGCAGAATCCACTGAGACTGGGGAGGAGTCAGAGGCATAGCTTACACGAAAAACATGCAAGAGAATGAATGTAGAACACCTGACTTTGATAGGAACAAAAATGAAAAGCTTTCTTTCTTATTCTGTAATCAGATCATCCAGCAAACCCAGCAAGCCAGGTATCCAGCTGCACTAAATAAGACCTAAAGAACTGAGTGTAGATGAGAGAGCTGGGGAGAAGGGGGAAATCAGGCCTTCAGTCTCTGAAGGTTACTGGTACAAGTCACCTACAACACAGTGCTAAGGACAATCTGCACAGCACCCACGTGTTTATTAAGGAGGGAGACACTTGCAGAGCAATGTTACACATGGAAGGTGCTACACAGTTCCATGTATACATAAAGACTGTAAGCAAATGAGCAAAGAATGTCTTCCTGATGACAATAAAAAATCCTAAAATTGTTTTTATTTCTGGAGTAGTCTGGATCAAGCTGGGGAAATTCTAGGAGCAGCACAACTACTAAAGTCAGACCACATACAGACTTGCAGGAAGCATCCAACACGTATCATGTCATTGCAATGATCATAGCTGTTTGTGGTGTCTCAGAATATCCATACTGACCATGAGGGAGCACATGTTTGCTGGCTGCCAGCCTGTCAACACAATATATGTAAGGTTGACTTCTACACTTTTGTCTCAAGTTGTAAGTTTTTTATTCTCCTCCTAGCCAGAGAGATGTTTAAAATTTTTGGGAAAAGAAAAGAATGAGATATTATATAATAACTCCATTCCCTTGGCAAGTCAGGCTAGAAAATGTACACATTTCTGTGACAATGACGGGAATTACTTTTCTAACCAAACAATCATATGCTATTCAGTCATGTCTTTTATTCTGAAATTGCTCTTTATTTCTCTTCCTTTGCACTACTAGTCTAAAATGCCTTAAGACTGTTAGATGGGTGGAAAGTTCTCTACATGTGCCCAGAAAGCTTCAAGAACAAATAAAAATAAAAACCAACAAAACATACTACCTGCAACACCCCCAGCATACTGGCTTGACAGACTGTACTTTTCAAAAGCTAAATTTAAAAGGTTAAGTATTTTTCATCACACTCAAGAGAATAAAGATACCTTTCTTACCCAGAAAAGTAAATGAGTCACTGTGTCTTGTCTTGAGAATATACCTCAACATGAACTTGCTAGATTCCTTCTTTGACTTGTGGACATGATTACTACAAAGGGAAAAGCAGAAAGTTTGTTAATAGTTAGAATATCTTTTCATTTAGATATTTACCATTAGTCACTGACCTCAAAGGGATATTTTACTATTTATTTCTGAAATGTGTGCATGGAACTGCCCGCTCTTTGTATATTTTTAATGTGTATTAACATAAACAAAAAGCTTCACAGAACTTGCTTTTTTTTATACATTAACAACATTTGTCAAGTACAGTCATGGGAAGGACTCTGAAATACAACTTTTGACAACCAAGAGCAAAGCCACGTTATCTGGATCACTGAAGTGCCAGGCACAATGGGCATAATCAGGCCCATAAAATGGTTTCCCCACATTTTGGTCTCAAGTCCAAAACAGTGGTTCCCAACTTGTGGTTGGCAGTGCTGTCAGATCACTACATACTGTCTCTCCTCCTTTTTTCCAGCTGCTGCATCACATCAAAAGGCAGCTAAAAATACACACTTTTCTAATATTACTTTTCCAGGTAAGCAACTGCTGTACTCTCCACAAGGATGTTACATGATTGTGAAGCAAGAGCAATATGAACCATGATTCTAAAAATGGGAAAGTGGAATACAAGACAAGTTCTTTATTAAAAGAGTAGGTCAGCACTTCCCTAAAATAACCATCATTGTTTTTCAGAAATCCAAGAGGAGCTGAGGGATTTAATATGCTCACACCACTGTCAGAAATCTAACAGTAACAGAACAGAGGCGAATAATTTGCTTTTCCATGCTAGATCCAAGCCCAGGAAAGCAGTAAGAGTTAACAGAAATCAATGAGAACTTGTATTAAAGCTTTACACACAGAACAGGAAGAAAAATATTAAAATGTGATGCACATGTACTTCAATGTAAAGCTACACGGTTGAGCATTGAAAGTTAATATTTCTAGGTAGAAACTCCAGAGCAATGGCAGAAAAGTCCAAGTGTTACTAGTTTCCATTCACCTCTGGAAGCACTAAAATTGTTGAAACATTTTTAAAGTTAGGCCACATATTGCTATTGAGATTCCATAAAAGTAACCTTTTCAGAGAGCAACAGAGTGACAAGTACAAAGCATTTACACCAACCAAAGATCAAAGCATAAGTACAGTTCTTTTGCAACTGTAATATTTACTCTCATTTCCTTTGTTCTGCATTATGTTCCTAGCAAGCCCACAAACACAAGACAGTCAAACCTATTATAATTGGTTCAGTGCAAGGCCTTAACAGAGTAAATGCAAGGTAAAGTTGCTAGAATAAGGGCTATCCATCTTTAAACAAAACCTTACTTGAAACATTAGCTCATCTGGCCCTCTGAAGTTCATCTTCACTCCAAATAAAACCAGCGATGATCTTTTACTGGGCACAGGTGCCAAAGGGGCTGCATGCTAACCATTTTAACTCAAAAATACAAAAAACGCACATGGATGCTTATCCTGAAGTGTCCTGCTTAATGGTACTAGCTTTATATATCCCTATTCTTCTCAGAAACATGAGCAATCAATGCATTACCTATCACATCATCACTGCCAGCCAGCTGTCAACAGACATGGCCTGTTGAACAAAGTGCCAGGAGGGAGTGGTTTCTTTGGGAACCATCCTTCCCTAATGGAAAACAGTTCCTTGAATGTGGGCAAATAGTCTCAGTTAAACATCTCAGACTAGTGTTAGAATAAAACTTGAGTCTCTGGTAAAGTATTTAAAATTCAGCATAGTGATTTTAAATTAGTTTAAATCAATGTGCAACAGATGTGTGGTTTCACAGATTTCCTGTAGCAGCACTAAGCTTGACAAAATAAAAATTGTTTCTGAACTGGTTCTAAAGCCATCCCAGTTTTACAAAGGAGCACAACCAGTGGTTATTCTAGCCTAAACAGGAAATCAATTTCATTCCATCAAAATCCACAAAACTAATTCAACCATTTGTAGATTTTCTAAGAAAAAAACCCAATTATTTTTCTAAGAAAAATAAAAGTTCTATTGATGTTCTTAATCTCTTTTCAACTAAAAATTATTTCTATCTACTTTGAACTGGCATAAATGATCTTAAAAATAACAGATAATAGGCACTCTACCGGGATTACAGAAGCAGTGAGCAGTAATACCTTAGTGCTATATTCCCATTTGCAGAAAATTTAGAGACATTCACAGGCATGAAGTTTGCATGAGTGTAGTCTTCAAGTATTCTGAGTGCACAAATGCTCAGACAGAGAGATTTTAAGCAATATGATAAAGCTGCAGTTACAGATTGTGTCTAATCATAAAATACTACATATTAACAGATTACTATGAAAATTCAGACCACTCTTTCCAGAAATGTCAGAAGATCAGCCAGAGCTTTCTGCCTGCGACTTCATAGGAACACTACTCAAAGTCAAGGCTGTGCTCTTTCTGAAAGATAATATACTTGTTTTACTCTCACAGTTCACACAATTTAAAAATTACTCAGTAGGGCTTATTATATTCAAAGTATTAAGTCCTAACAACGCAGCATCTTCAAAAAAGATGATACACTGCACTGAGTACGACACCTTACAGAACAGACTCAAAAAAAAAGAATCTAAAAGATTATTTGTTTTGGTATTTTTGTAAAATGATAGCTTCAAAACCGAAAAGATAGCCAAAAGCTAACAAGGTCATAACACTGAAGGAATATGAACCCAGACAATTCTTACAAGTCAAAAACCCAGTAACCTGACAGAAGGAAAAGAGGAGAGGGAGAGAAATCAGTTTCCCTGCTCCTTGCATACTGTTCAGTTCAATGTTAGCTGGAACATACACAGACAAACTGGCTACCACGTTCCATGACTCTGGTGCATGGCCCCACAGACCATGGAGGTACAAGCAAAAGATTGGAGGGAAACGCTGCTTCTATTCGTGTCATTCCTTCAAGCGATTTGCTTACCAGCGACAAGAGACTCTTATTAAAGACATTTGCTTCCATTAAGGGATGCCTGCTGAAGAGGCCACTGTCCTATCTGCACACTGCCAAATGCCCGCTGCAGGCTCCTGCTGTAGGGATGCATGAGGGAGCTGCTCCTGTCAGCACTCCTCAACCTTATTCAGTCAAAGTGAATAAGGCTGGCAACCCCCTACGTCTGAACTAACCCACTTGAGGAAGGAAGGGCAATGCTAAGGATTACAAAGCAATTTCCTCCCTTCCAATGCACATTCCAGAAATAATGAATTACTACTGTAATACTAGAGATAACGTTTCTTAAAAAACAAGGAATTTGTTGGCTAAGAGGAACCAGGCATTTTTCTACACACACAAAAATGTGCTCACTGCAGACAGCTCAAAGAGCTGATTTAGAGGCCTGGAAGGAAAAGGTAGCTGCTATTTTTTTAACTAAACAAGGTAAACGGGCCATGTGTCTCAAGTGCTCATGAAAGCCTTATTAGGATAAAGTACTACTCGTTTTTAACTATTAGGCTTTGACAAATTGTAAGCGCAGCTGAAAAGGAAGATGAATATGAAGGTTTGAATCCCCAAACCAAAACTCAAACCTGCCAGAAAAGAGGTGAAGGATAGAGAGCTACTATTCCAACAACACACAGAATTGGCCTAAGTCAGCACTGCAACCAAAAGATATGGCGTCAGCCTCTTCCTGGCCACCTGTGCTGGTGCAGGAGGTGGTCTGCACACCATATGGCTGCTAAGTCAACCAGCCCGAGGAACTGATCCAGACTAAAATGAATTCTCAGAAAAAGTCTCAATCATTTACTCCATCTGCTTTATGACTTCTGTACAAACATTCAAGTTAACACATGGGAGGAGCAGATGAGGAGGGAGGAAGCAGCAGCCAGGGCAAGACTGCTTCCTTCCATAGCAGCACTGGTTAGTTCTGCTGAAGTTGTTAAGTTCTTAGATGGCTACTTTAAAGAGAAATCTCCATTCTCAGCTGTGGGGCTCTGGCTGCAAAGAGAGATATTAGGACTCTACTTAAGATGCTACTTTGAACACTTGCATTGAAAGTTTAGCCACTGAAAACCTTTACTTCAAAAATAAAATGCTGAGATGGCTTGATGCATTCTGCTAAAACACAAGGAAAGCTTAAAGTTTCAAGGACTTAAGCTGGCAGACTGTCAAGTCAAAGTAAAATAATGATATTTTGCCATTGTTCCAACCTGGAGTAAGAAATAAACTCCTCCCCCTCCTTGGTGCAGATTTGCAATGAGCAAAAAGAAGTCTTAGCTTGGACACCTGATGTTCTGCCAGTTTCTCCCCAAGCAGCTGCACATTGGTAACTTCAGTTCAAAAATACTACTCCAAGAGCTTGAACAGTGGGAACACTCTTATAAGCCCCTTACTAGGTTGTAGGGTTCCAAAAGGACAATTTTGGGACTATGTGTGTTCACCCTGGATTGAAAAGTACTATATGGTTGCTATCCATTTCTCTGCTGTTCAGAAAATCTGAAATCCCTGAATCAGACAAGCCATCAATAGATGAACAGAAAGTTATGGCACTGAACCAAAACTAGAGACAACTGTTTTTTAAATAGTCCTTTCCCTCTACTTACACAAGTCCAGTAAGTAATAACACAACCATCATGAAGAAATCTAGTAGTTTGAATTACGTAAGAACCACAGAGCAAACATGAGTTTCAGATATTGAAACAGAAATAATACTATACAGATTTACCAAGAACTCCACATAGTGCCTGATCTCTATGCTAGAAACTGTAAATTCAAGACAATGGTACACATTAATTCCAAGTCAAGAAACCTTCAAATCATTTAGGCAGCATCCTGATAGTGGCCACTTATTTTAACATGTAAATCCACACAAGCAACATTAAATGGAAGCAATTTCCTTTAAACTACCTCCATACATCCTAAGCAGGCAATTCAATTTCACTTTAACATTTGGAAAAACAAAAGAATGAGGATTAAGTAAACAAGGTAAACTACCTGCCACAGAAGAGAACTCTAGGTGACTTAGTGTAGTAATGGTTTCCATACTGTTATGTTTAACTCTTCCTACACAGAAGCTGCCACTATACATTTTAAAAACTCATGTGGACAGAATAAATGGTTCCAGTCACTATTCAAGTTAAGTACAGCAAACCTCTTGACGGCCCCTGCAAAGCCATAAGTACTCAGAACAAAAGCTACGGAGCTTGCCCCAGCAGAGAATTTGTTTCTACTTCTAGGAACCCTAATGAAGAGTATCCTCCTCTACAAAGTTTTAGAATAGAGACAGGTCTCAAATTGATACAAAGAGTGATCTAATGGTTATTTTTTATATAATTCTTGGAAGTTCTGAGTTAAGAAAAAGCATACCTTAATAGCTGTGCCTCACTAAAAGCAAAGGAAATTGGAAGCAAAGTTGAAAAGATGAGTCAAATCACATCCCACATCTTTGACTAGCTCAGTAAAAACATCCAATTTAATATATTTTGTAAACAGAGCATTTCATTCAATTGCAAACAGCCTATTTTCCAAACACAGTCCTTCTGTTCTGGGATCAATTTATACTGGTTTAACAGTCCTATTTCTCCTCACTGCATTTTTCAAAACCTCAACAGCCTGCCCAATGCCTCTCCCTCACCACTGTACCCTTGCCCCCCCATCAGCTTACAGGCACATTCTGGACACAGAGCTTTTCTCACACACCCAGGCACTTCCCATGTGTCCTTTTAACCTGACCAAGCAAAAGATCATATTCTCCAACACAAACTAACTACCTGCCACCTCTTATCAACTGATTAAACCGAAGTTGTACTTGCCTTTCTCTAGCCATGTATCTACAATGGTGACCACATAGGGAAAAGCATTATTGCCAGCCACGCAATTTGCAAGAAAAATAAAATAAAGCAGCCTTTCACACAAATTTAAGTGAAATGGACCCAAAAGTTCAAAAGTTTCTAAAACCATAACAACTGAGAAGAGTAACAGCTCAAGCTGTTATCCAGCTACACCTATGCTGTACAGCCTGAGATGGACAGTTCTAATAACAAACTTGTAAAGTGACCTTCATAATGACTTAGCTCCCAACCCACATTCTTTCATGCCAGAAGTTTGGCAAGTAAACTCTGTCACTACAGCACCACTGGAAATCTTAGATCAGTTTCTGTATAGAATATATTTTCATAAAATAGAAGCCTATTTGAATAACTGCAGAATGAGACATGGGGATTTAACCTGCAAAGCATTTGGCAAGCAAGGAGTTAAAATCCTGCCTAAGACTAGCCCACAGCTGCTGTCAGCAGTCAGGCTTGTCAAGAGAAGCTCTGGGCTGTCTTGACAAGACTAATTGGCAGCAAGCACCTGGTTCCCCAGGCCCAGCCTGGGGAAGGTAAAAGAACATAAACCCTGCAAAGAAGAAGGAGAAGCAGCTGGAAGGCTGCCAGTAGGTCTAGCCTGTTTCATGTTTTCACTTTAATCCACAGGCAACTTTATCCTAGACTATACCCAGCTAGAGCTACCACAAACATTTCTCTGCAACTTCCCAGCTGAAGGCAACCTGTGCTTTGTGGTTCTGTACCTGCAAGTTCTGCCACTGAGCATTCACCAAGCCTTGGTGTGCAGGGTCCTGCTGGAGCACAGCAACATCAACACTATCACTAAATTGCAGTGAAACTGAAATTTTGGTTTTCTAAGGCCACCAAAAATTCGCTTAAAGGTGTTACCGTAACTTTAAAATTATGGACGAATTTACCAGAAAAATCAAAACTAAGACTGTTCTGGATATTCTGTATATTGAACACAAAGCATGTGTGATGACAACTTATGAACATAGCAAATTAGTATGTCTCTTTAAAGAAAGTTTAAGAAAAAAAGGTTTTAAAAATTCCCAACATTCTGGAAATTATCTAGAAGTAGGATGTATGAGGAATTTAAGTAGGATTTCCAGAAAAGTGAAAAGATTTTAAACTTATTTTGACCTCTGCTAAGAATCATTATTTCAGTGAATGTGAAGCTTTCTGAAATCCTGCCCCTGGTTTTTTCACATTATTAAAACACAAGTAAAAGAAACTTAAATCACTAGCCTTGCAGGTTCAGTCCCTGAGGCAGGAAGATCTTTCTTAGGAGTAAGGGAGAAAAAAAAAAAATCCCTTAGTTAGCTTAGCTGAGTTTGTATAACTGAACCAACAAGTGTCTAGTTATATATAAACATACACAAAAATTGATATATATAAAATATGTATAACATCAATATACATCAGAATTTTTTTGTGCAAGATAGTGTAAGTATAAACATTAAAAAGTCAGAACTAAATTTCTTCAAAGCAAATTGCTCAGCAAACACATTGACTATGTTTTGGCCACGTTTCACATTTTAGTCATTTTAGCTTGCTAGTCAAGAATTCTAACAATGTAGAGCAGCACAAAGTTTCCATATCTTAAAACACTGGAAATTTGGAAGTGTACTTCTACATAGTCTCAGTATGAAAGACACTCCAATCAATAAGCAATAATGCCAAAAGATAGTGTTTGAGAGAACAAAAGATCTCAATGGAGCCACTTGCTAGTCAAACCATTGTTAGCAGTAGAATAAACTCACCCAAAGAGGCACAGAGTGTGCCCCTGTGCTTTTACCCGGGCACACCATATGAACAATTGCAACATTCCTTTAACTGTTAATGATATTAAACAGTACCAATATAATGATCTGTTAGCAATATCTAAAAGGAAAAACCTCACAGTAATGGGATTATAAATTACTGCGTTTAGAGTTACTGCTCTAGCAATAACAAAAAAAAATGTTTCTCTGCCTGACAGCAAAGGATCCAGCCCTTTGCAACACCTGCTCTCCCTTTATATTCAAAGACTACTAATGAGTAAATCTAGAGGCTCTCTTGGTCTCTACTCATGCCCTTCATGACTCAGTGTTTTTAAAAGAAAACCAAACAAAAACACCCAACCAAAAAAACCCACCCCAAAACCAAACCAAGGCAAACAAAAAATACCCCACCCACACCACACTTTCCTTGTGCCGTGCAAAACAGGAATGCCCGTGATTCAAAACATAGGATCAAGATGTACCATAAAAGCTTCAAGCAATAATATCTAACCCTTCACATAGTCAGAAATATAAGACTATGACTATATGCACAGGATATGCATTACAGAGACTGAACAATCACTGATAAGAAAATCAGCTACTTCCTCTTAAGAGCATCAGTTGCCTTAGTACATTACAACTCAGGTGCTAACTAGATTATTACACTATCTTATCTTCAAGGAGCTAGACTCCATTGCATAGTAGGATGAAACAGGATAGTAAGATTGTCAATATGTGGCTGCATCTTTCTTACTGGTTTTACATAAAGCAATCAGTTAAATAAAAACTATTTGAATGAAATGCTTATTCTAGCAAAGAAACACCTGTCCATGTTACGTAAGTAAGCCCCCACAGGATGAGAATTTTCTAAGAAAAATATATGTATTTGATTAGCTCCTAAATTTTTCTGAAAATAAAATATATAAATGCTTTGTCTTTTGAAATCATCTATCCAATCCAAAAGCTGACTCCAGTTATCACTACAGCATTGTTGCAGCAAGACCCTAGCCATGAATCACTAATCCACTGGTTAGCTAATAGGCATTCCTATTAATCAATAGGCAAACAGCCTATCTAAAAAGACAACTCACTAACCTATGATACCACTTGAATACCTACACACCAGCTCATTCAGTGTTGGAAAGCTGCTTGGTATCCAAGGGCTCTCATCTGATATGGATGAATATAAGTTACAGGCTGCAGGAACTCCAAGAAGATGCAGCAAAGGAAGACTATAAAAATGAATCTTTACGACACTATTGCCAGCTGCATGGGACTAATAAAACCACTAATGCTCTTTTATCCTATGAAAGCAGAGACACAGCTGTATGAATGGCTTACCCTGCTTCAGCAGGGAGGTTGGACCAGATCATCCACTGCAGACCCTTCCTTCTAACTCTACCTATTTTTTTCTTTATTTTCTCAAAGAGATGGTTCAACTGCTACTTGAAAGACCAGACATTTTCTGGTATTTTTTTATAAAGCACAGGAACAACCTGTTCAATAAATGACTTCAGGAAGTTGTGATGCTTAAGTATCCTCTATGATGAAAAAGAATTTGATTCTCAATGTTAAAAATAAAAAAAATTGTCATTATGAGACATGGCAGTTTCCACATATAGCTACTGTCATGCAGTGGCCAGGAATTCCTGAAGAAAAACATGCATAGTAATCACAAGAACGAGAATTCCAAATTCTAGATTCAAAAATAGACGAAAACTGAGAAATTTTCTGAAGATACTCATGATCAGTCACAGCTTGAGCACCCTTTGAACAATCACATAAAGTTGAAGGGTCCAAATAACTAAAACCAGTTGTGCAAGTTCAGAGATCTCAACCTCTTCTCCTACAGACTGGCAGGAGTCTGCCACTTAGGTGGGAGAAGGGAGGGAAAACCTCAGAACACTGCCTAATGTTTGACTGTACACAAGGCTACAAAATTCTGATTGTACTGGCACCAGTGGCACACAGACATACAAAACTAACTTGTAGGTAACTTAAAATCTGTCACGATTTGAAGAAAAATTATCTTCTTAAGAGTTCTGATAAGCAGCCAGACTGGAACATTCTTTTAGCAAAATCTGTTTGTTCCTATACTGAAAGAACATGGAAAAGAAACACATGATCCAGCAGGTACCAACTTCCCAAGAAGTTCACACTGCCACAGCGGACTCTGCTGCTGGCACAGCAATAAAACTCAGGGAAAGTTCTCTCACACAGCTGCAAGCGACACAGATTTTGCTACAAGGAAAATGCATTTTAAAAAAGAAACTTCCAGCTGTACTGTGTCAACAGGCAAGGCCATCTTTCTTGAAGTTTAAAGTAGCCACCTTAAAAGCAGCAAAGAAAGTCAGTCTACTTGGTGGCCCCTAAGTCTTTTCCAAATAGGACAGACATGCTTCTGAATTTTTTTTCTTTTTCCTTTTTAAAAAATAATTTCTTTACTACTATCACATAATGTTTCCCATCATCAGACACATTCAACTGCTTTCTGTAGCTTTCTGATTTGGTCAGAATTTCATAGGCTGGGTAGCTACCTAAAATAGTTCTTCAAAGTCTAAGTTGTTGTAGGAAAAATGTCCAAAAAAGTAACATTTTGGCCGTCTTTAAAAAGCTACCTCCCCATTTTATAAATTCAGGGAATGCAGCCTTTGTGTGGAGTATATCTTATGCTATCCTTAAAACAGTTTAGACAAACTCAGTCCAGTTTGGAACTCCTGAAGGAAAATACCTTTAGGTTCGTTGGCCCAGTAGTCTTTTGAGATTTTATCTGCAAAGGTCTTTGAAGAATCATATTGAGCTTTTTTTTGGCTGTCACAGCAATCAGTCCTGACCAAAGGCATATACCCTGCTTGTGCAAAGCAACTGAGCACCTCCCTACAACCACAATTACACAAGTGTGATGAGTGACATCCTTGTTATGCTCCGAAGTAACAAAGGTATTCAGATACAGAAGAAGGCAAGATTTAGCCCCCTATGGATACCTCAACTTCTCTCAAGTCTTAACACAGTCAACATCACCATCAAAATACTGATGTTGGTAGGAACCTAGAGATATTGCAGAGCTGATGGGACAGGAAAGGAGGAACAAGTGCGTGATTCTGGAGCTGATATGTGTCAGGGCTGTCTCAGAGATTTCCCAGCGGGCTTTGTGCCACAGGACCCCCTCAATCCCCTAATTAACTTGGGACAATTCTGGCTCCCATGCTCTGCACAGCTTATTGCAACCCAGAAATGTACTTGAAAGAAAAATCCTGCTGAGCATACAGAATGCACACAGTATCCAGGGTATTCCACACAAAACAAAAAACTGACATGTCCAGATCAGAAATTTTCAAGAAGAGAATTGGCACAATTTTGACAGATTTTCATGTAAAATTAAAACAATACTGCTCAGCCAGAGGCTGCCCACAGACAAGTTTCATGTAGATGTTCCAGTTCAGAGGTGAACCATAATATTTCAAAGTAGAGACTGACATTAAAAAAAATGGCACAATTATTCTAGTTCTGTTTCCGAAAACAGATGAAGAATTTTGGCAAAAAAGCTTTAAACAAAATTAAACTCAAGGCAAAGCAAAGGCCTAAGTATTTTGGTCCAGGAGATTAGAGATCAGGAAAGTAATAAATGATTGAATATACAATCTCCTAAAATTTTTCCAACACTTCCTATTATCTATGCAAGAAACAGATGAAGGAAGAACACCAATGTGAACAATCATGTGAACTCCAATTTTCACTTAAGCAGCAATGCTCTTTGTTACAGAAGTTTACAGCTGCATAACAAAATAGGATGCTTTGTCAATGATACAAAATCAAACCATTCAAATTGTCCATTCTGACTTTGCAAACTGCTGGGTGAACAGCTACACACCCTCAGTTTTCTGTGTGATGACCAATGTCACGTTCAGTGAAATGACAGCACAGGATGGTGCCAGCAAACACAAATAAAACCTAATACTATCTTCTTTCCTAAAAACTCCAATTGCTTGTTTACTCATTGAGATCAGGTAACATCAACACTTTATGCCATCCTGTTTTCTCCAGAAAAAATCTGAAGGTAAATCAGAGAGACCTTTGCAAGCCTCAGACACAGATTCAACTAGAAGACTTCACAGCCTTGATCTCATGAAACGGCATATTCCATCCTAAGAGAGCAAATAAGAAAGTGAAACAACATGGGCATATACAAAGCCAACATTTTCTTAAGTTAATACTGAAAAGAGAGGACTTTTAGGCCTACAGTAAGCAAGAGCTAAGGTCTGTAAGGACAAGATAAGACTCCTCAAAGCGTCTGAAGAAGGGAAAAACCCCACCTTAACTGTAAGAAAATACAAGAGAGCTCTTTCTTCACTCTTCTGATTCTCTTACAAGCAGTCCTGGACATTCTATTTAAATTCAAATCATATATAAATAAAACCAGAAACAGCCATAGCCATTAACTCTT
Organism: Rhabdornis inornatus; assembly: GCA_013397075.1. Lineage (NCBI taxonomy): Eukaryota > Metazoa > Chordata > Aves > Passeriformes > Rhabdornithidae > Rhabdornis > Rhabdornis inornatus. The sequence continues at coordinate 992,709 of VWZS01001838.1, read as the reverse complement.
TACATCCAGTTACCATTGCTCAACTCCCACTAGGGGCAATTGTAAGCTATTTGAAGTATCATGATCTGAGCACTACATGCATCCAACCTAAAACTGAAATACCTTTGAACACAGTTATGCTTGGTACAAACTCATCATTGTCTATTTACTGAGTTTTTTTGTTGCTGGGGCTTTTTTTTTTTTTCAAGCCTGTCTGGTCTATAAAATAGAATATTGCTGTTGAGAGGGTCCTACAGTAATCACTGGTCCAACTGGTCCTGACCAATTCCAGGCTAATTAAGTTAAAGCACATTTTAAGGTCAATCTCCAAACACCTCTGAAACACTGACAGGCTTGGAGCATCAACCACCTCCCTAGGGTGCCTGTTCCAGTGTTTGAAGAAATGCTTCCCAATGTTCAGTCTGAACCTGCCCTGGAGCAGCTTTGAACCATTCCCACATATCCCATCTCCGGACCCCAGGGAGAAAAGCTCAGCATCTCCCTCTCCACTTCCCCTTCCTCAGGGAGCCATAGAGAACAATGAGGTCATTCTCAGCCTCCTTTTCTCCAAACCAGACAAGCCCAAAGCCTTTGGCTGCTCCTCACAGGACATTGCTTCCAGGCCTTGCACCAGCTTTGTTGCTCACCTCTGGATGCAAGGACTTAACATATTCCCACAACAGATTTCCATGGTCATACGTCCTTTCTACCTGATGAGAAGTGAGAAGGATGCAAAAGCAGAAATAATTCTTTCACCAGGCTGGCACAGTGTTACAGCCCGGGGATCACACACAGGTTTGACACCACAGCACCTGTGGTTGTGCTACTGCTGACACACTGCCAACTTCAGCTCGGCAGGGATGACACAGAACTCCACTTCTCTCACTTCACGATACGTTCCTTTGCTGCTGCTCCTCACCAAGGAGGCTCAAGTCTTTTCTTTCTGTCTACTCCTACACAACAGAGTGCATGAATGCACAGTTTACTCCCATCTACTTGACTCCTGCACACATAGGACAGGTACACTTGTGCAAAGCCTTTTGAGTAGCAACTTTCTACACATTTACTTGAGCCCCAGGCTCAGCTCCTGCATAGGGGCATCACTTCCCTTTAGAGCTTCCCTTTACACAGTTCAACTGAAAAATTAGTAAAAAATACACATGCAAAGCTAAATGAATAGGAAATAAAGATTAGGAGCACTGGACTCAGCTACACTTACAGGATTTGCAAATAGTGCTATACTGGTAGACCCACCCAGCAAGACTTTGTAATAGAGAGTCACCTTTGTACACTGACATTTTTTCCAAGATTTGGCCCTCATCATCATCCCAAATCAAAGACCAGAATATTTTCATACGTAGCTGTATCTGTAACACCACAATTTCTATATACAAATCTAAAGGGTTTCAAACAGCAAAGACCAAGACTATTTGACCATGCTAACAACAAACTCCTCTATGTTTGCAAAATGCTTCCCTTTGGATCACTCCTTATAGCAATACTACGATGTTTTTATAAAAGAAAAGTGCATCCTGGGCATTAGGAAAACTTACAGTGATTGATGAAACCACAGAGCTAAACATCCTTCAGAAGAGAGGCATCAGCTGAGTACTCTCACACGCAACTGAAAGACTAAAATACGTCATCCTGCTGCCTCAGAGCAGCACTGTTGCCTCTTCAGCCCCTCCAGACGCTAAAGGAAGGCACATAAACAAGCAAGGCAGAAGAGAAGTTGTTCTGTTAGGTATGTCATCCATGATGTCAGCATATTCTTAAATCAACAACTGCTAACTTACTGTCCTCTCTGAACTCAGAATAACTTGAAAAAAGACAGGATACCATGCTTAGAGATGACAACCTTACTGTTGACGGGAAGCCTGGTGGCAGTAGGTTTTAAAAATATCTCAACATCAATTTGCTTGTAAGAGTGAAAACTATAAAACTTGCAGAGAAATGGTATCTATTTTACAGGTGAGCTGTTCCCCAGTAACTTTCTCACTAAATTAAATCAGTTTTATACTTCTTTGGGCAACAGCGTGCACTACATCTACAAATTACCTAGGTAACAGTTTTGAAAATCTTACTAGCACCTACTCCTATATTTGCCTTTGGCAGAAAAAAGTTTTTGACTCATTTTTACGTTCAATTAATCCACAGTCACATTCTTCATAAAAAGACTTCTGGAAAAACTCAACTTGCTGGAAACAGTAAGTATAATTACTGACCTCTTCAAGTCAGCCAAAATTAAATAGCAAAGTAGATTTTCTGGCATTCGAGCTATAACTTAATAGTATGAAGAAAAGCACGTCTATGAGTAAAAGAAGAAATCAGGCCCAGAATTTGTGAGAACACAGAAAATGAGATACAAGTGGTGAGTTTCCAGGGAAAAACTGAGAACGGACCCTGAACATTCTCCTTCTAGATTTGTACTGCATAACAAAAAGGGCAAAACTTCTGCTTTACTCATCTTTGCAGTATCAAACTTCTGTCAAAAAAAGCCTTATTTAGGAGAAATATGACTTCATGAAATTTCACAGTAAAGAACAAATCATAAACTAACTGTATGGCATTTTATCTCCTTACATAACATCATTCTCTTTTCTCTACAGTTTTCAGGTTTGTTTTACTTACTGCTCTCTGCAATTATGAACAAAGTAAAACCAAAAATCGTAGTGCCTCTGTATTTCTCAGGAAAACAGAAAACACCACTGCAGGTGTCCCATTAGGAAACTTGTGTGAAATTGCACATGCCACTGTCAATGAAACTGTCAAATCAAGATTTTTTTCACTTATTAAAGGCTTTAAAACAAGTACAAGCATCATACATTCCTCAACCACGCACAGATATACTACTAGTATGCCACATTAATTTTACTAGCATTGAGACAATTGCCTTATCATGGTGCAAAACTGATGAACATTCATATTTGACTAATGCTTAAAAAATATAGAATTCATGGGCTATGTAGACATTCTGCAGTTTTTGTTTCTACTGAATTATTTGCATAACAGAAAAAAAAAAGTGGTTTGATAATTTTTGAGCCTATAAGTGAGAACATCCAGGACGAAAACCAAAATAATTCCTATCTTAAAAACCATTTACAAAATCAGCTGAAGATTTACAGTTACTGCTATGTATTGTCATCTATGATACTCCAGGAGAGTATTTTCATATAAACTCTATTGCTGAAAAAGGGTTATAAAGTTCCTATAGAGCACACTAGCAACAAGGATTTCTATATGTACTTAAACATAGGTACCGTCAAAGAGACAACCAACGGCACATTGCTATTTTTTTCCATTCTTAAAATTCTGACCAGAACTAGTTGTGAAAAAAGGTGAACATCAGCCACCAAAAAATACAACGGTGATCATCAAATGTGGGGAAAAGACAAACCAAACACTCAAATCAAGGACATTTCAAACTTTCAGCCTGCTTAAGATTTAGCCCCTAGAAACCAGCTTCTGATCTGAAAGCAAGTTTAAGTTCAATCAACAAAAAGTCCATTTTTCCTGAATTATACAAAACTATAGTACACAATGCTTTTCCAAAACTAGTGCCATACTGAATCTAAGTACAAACCTTGACGTAAGATACAAGAAGCCTAATACTATTTCAGAGACCAGTTGCTCTACTAGTCTGGGTCTGGACCTTAAGGCATCAAGCCTTATTTATTCTGTTTACAACTGTTGGACAAATATCAAAACAGAAAATTTGTTCAATGCAGTGGTCATCAGCCACCCACATAAGCAACTCTGAGCTACAGATGAGTGCAACTACTTGATAGCTTTGAATGTTAGTCACAGTTATTGTGACAAAACCACTGAAATTCTCTTAACAGACACTTCAATCCTAAAGGAGTTTGAGAGAACAAAACCACATTGCATGCACATGGGGACTAACAATTCTACCGACAAAATGCTAAATCCTCTAACAAATGCTTCAGACCCCAAGGAATTTGAGAAAACAAAACCATATCATCTGCACATGACAACTGATACTGGGCAACACAGACTCTTGAGGCAAAACAGCTTTCTCACTTCTCAAAGCACAACTACTTCAGCATTATAAAAATTTAAAACTTCTGACTGATTCCCAGATTTTATCTTTTTAGTTCCAGTAAAGGGAAACAGGAGATCATCAGGTCAATCTGAAAGAGTCTGTGTGTTTATTAAAATAAATTTTGCTAGAATACAATTCAATAAAAATACCTCTGTGTAACTACTGTGTAGATTAACTGAACTTGGAAATAATTTAACTGAGACATGAAAGAACCACAGAAGACCTAAGATAATTTCTTTTGGAATTATCATACTGGAAGACTAATTGCTAAGTTATCTTTTTCATAAAGAACAAGAAATGAGTTTTCTTTCTCGAATAGATTAAGTGAATAGAGGTAAAAAAAATTAAAAAAAAAAATCAGTATTTCTACAACTTTACCAGTGCACCTTACGCTAAGTGTCAAGTATAAAGCCAGATTTTCTGAAAAAGACCATTTCAAATATTCTCAACTAAAGAAAACTAAATTATGGAAAGAAACCAACAATTACAATGTCATAATCCAGATGGGACAGAATTTGTTAATTGCCAAACCAGGCTATATATTAATCATGCCAGCAAATACTAACAGGCAGACGACACACTCCTGAAATACAGTAATAGGATGTAACATAAGAATAGCCCTGACCATCCTAATAAAAAACCTGTCTGGCCAATACATGCTACTCAACAGAGAATACAAGAACAGGTGAACTGTTTTTTAACACAGTCCTGATATCCTCTCCCAGAGTTACTACTCCACAGTTCAGTGTTTTTAAACCCAGAAGTAGTACTTTTTCATTCTCCAGGATATACTATACAATCAGTAATTTCAATCTCATAATTTAAAACTAAATTATGATACAATCTGTTTTTACATCTGTAAGAACCAGAGCTACTGTTGTCAAAGTTCTTGCTTCCATGAATAAGTTGACCAGATCTCAAGAACAACATATATGAGGAATTGCTTGGGTGGATAAACCACACACATTTTTGAAGATAAAGCTGGTTTGATAATGAAACTTTAAATCTGATTTATATTCCAATCTATCATCATTGTGATAATCTGCATTAAGGTCTCAATGTACTATGAATAAATAAAATTAAAGCAAAACTCAAAGAATATCAGGTTTGCTGCCAAAGTTTTAAATAATGTCAAATGTCCAAATGAGTTAAAGGGCTGGCAAGAACCTGCTGAAATACCCAGTGAGATCCTGGCAGCAGAAACTTCACTCACTGGATTCAAGAGACTTTTCTTACATTAAGAGTGTGGCTGGATGAGCCAGACTTAAGACAGAACAAGTCAGTGCAGTCCGAAAGGACAACATAATACCATCACCCCTCTCTACCCCCATGCCCTGCCACACACCCCAGAGTCAGTCTCCTTTAACAACCCAATACCAACTAACCCAGAGGAAAAAAGAAATCAGAACAGCATGGATTAAATTAACCAGTTGAATAAAAATGGAGAAACTGTGTCAGAGAATGTGGGGACTCCAAGTGTGTAATAACACAGGCACGACTTAAGAGAGGTCAAACAGAAGCTTTATTAACTAAGATCACAGTGAGAGAACATTGAAAGTATCTTTCCTGGTTCTCTGCCAAATGATTGCAGAGACTCAAACCATACACTGTTTCAGAAAAAAGGCAAGGAAAAGCAGTCATATCAATGTTAACAAAGCCAGGTACCCTCCACTGGGAGGGATGGACTCCTTAAGTCTGCTGCTAAACAGCCACAATTCTAATGAGGATTCAGGCAGTAAATAATGTGACAATACGGAGATGGCACGTGGTGGAGTCTATAGGGATGGTCTGGTATTATCCTGTCTGAGGTGCAAAGTTGGAAACAATCAGACTGCTAGCTTTTAGCTGAAAGGAATGTTCTGGAGTACAGATAACCTCTTGACCAGACTGCTCAATCTTAACTGTTAATAATTCTGCCACCACAATTCTTTGACAGCTTAAAAATAATTATTTTCCTCTTCCAAGCTACGACTAAGACCAATGAAAGAGAATTCACATCTACCAAGTCCAAAACACTACAAGACACACCTGAACAGAAATTTTAACTTACTGAGAAAATTTTAAATTTAAAAAAATTATTTTGATAAAATTGATGAGTTAACTACTCATCCTGCACATCTGAACTACTAAAGTACAAAATGGTTTTAAAATGCTTTTTATATATTTGATTTCCATTTTCCAAGTGTGATTTAACATATGTTTTTAAAAATACTTAATTCACTACTCTCCAACAGAAATGTGAACAGACTTAAGAAAACAAAGCATCAACTAAGCAGTGCGTTGAACCAAATTTATCACACAAAGATACAAGTCAGCTGAAGATTAAAGATAATTTGCAGTCTAAGATTAATTCACTTTATCCATGTGCTACTTCAGAAGAAAAGATCTCCTAGTGCACTAGTGGAATGATTAAAATATCTCCTTCTTCATAAATGCCAAACGTTAAAGCTCCACAAAACCAAAGTTTAGTAACAGGCACTTTTTCCACAAGCAAATCAGTCAGTAAATCAAACAGTGCTGCACACTTCTTACTGCAAAATCAAAAACCAAGGTACAGTGGCAGAGTAGTTTGATATAAAAACAGATGTACCAAAGCAGATGAAATTCTAAATATCAGAAGTTACAGACATCTTGGAGACGGAAGCTTCCTGTTCAAGCTCTTTTCAAGAAACAGGGTCTGCCCCATTAAACACATTCATCCTTAGCTAGGCAAGTTCCATGAAGAAAATCAAGTCAAACTGGCATAAGTAACCACTACAAGCTAAATTTTTGTTTATTAGAGGCCAAAAAGTCTAAGAGATTATCTTGATCAGTTTTTATCACAGTCTTGATCAAGCCTAATTCATTCAACTGCAGTCCTTGAGTCTCTTCTAGCCTAACGGGAATATTAGTTAGTAAGTGCCAGACATTTTCTATTCCAGAATTACAATTCTTAATCCTATGACTGACATTTGAGTCTTGAGCAATGAGGCCCAAGTTATTTCATTTGAGAGCCAGGCTGACTGTTGAATTACTATTAGAACTCATTCTGCTGAGGAGGAACAAAAATGTTCTCAGATTTAGTATTGCAGAAAAATTATTTTTGATTGGTGCTACTCTACTTCAATTTTTAAGCAATACATCAAATTTCCCCTCTGTAAATGTGCTCCAGTCAGAAATCACTGAAGCAATTATAAACACTGTAAAAGTTTCTGCCTCTAACAAACTGGTGCTCACCACAGGTATTGCAATACAATAGTATCTTAAGGAATGTTCAACAGCAGTGAAAATATTTGTTGTAAAAACCTTGAGTTTATACAGAGTAGTTACGTACTACACTGAAATTGCTCTTATTCTGCTGCAACAAAAAGAAAACCAAATTCCTGACCTCTTTGATTCTTCAACTACTGTAAAGACTCAAAGAAAGGAGTACTGGTTTAAATACTTCAGTTGACAATGCAGTACATAATCAAGTAGTCTCCAGCTAGCCCTGAATACACTGTATAGGGCTACATAAAGAAAATACTTCAGAGTCCTCAAGAAGTATTACTTATCTGGGCCAGCCTCCATCTCCCCCTCCTTCTTATCCCAATCTTTCAAAGATAGGCTTTAAATGTTTTGCAGCTGTCCAACATTAAGGCTGAAGAATTCAACAACTACGGCACTGTAAAAACAGAGGGTGAAAAGCAACTACGTTTAGGACCTGTTACAGAGCCAGAAGAGGTTCCTGACTGCAAACTTCTTCTGCAAAATCTGGATAAGGTCCCGAGAGCAGATAAACCTGTAAAATTATTCTTTCTTCCTTCCAGATAATTCTTCAAGTGAGTTCCTACCATATAAACTAGTGCAGACTATGCATAACTGCATTGAGTTTTAGCCAACCTCTCTCACAGCCAAAAATATCAACCACCACCACCACTGCACACATTTTCTTACTGAAATTTTCAGAAGGTCTGCATAATCTTGTAACTATGAAGTTAGTGAGCCATTTCATATTTCCTGAAACTAAACTGCACATTAGATGATTCACCAATTAGTGTATTCATGAAGCTTTAAGAACCAATCAAAATTTCATTTTTGTTGAAAAATTTAACAGAAATGTCCAGCTGTATGCATGGAGAGAGCATGTGGGCTCTTCTCCTTTATTTAACTTAACTAACAGCTACGTTAGCTGGTGAAAAATATTCAGTGTGTCAAAGTTAATTTATCAAGCTGACAAAGTATAAGGGCTCCAGAAGGTATAGCATACATTTACTAAATTTTAAATACAACATTTTAACTAGATATAGCTCAAAGATTAAAATAAGCTGTCCAACAATCAAACCACACAAATACATATCACTCCAGGGCACTTCTTATTTAATGGAGTAATTCCATGCTTGTTTCAAACTAATACAGAGGTCAACATATCAGAAACGCTGATCATCCTTCAGACCTCAAACTCCACAAATCAAAATGTGTTTTTTTAAACCAGGTGGGTATCTTTGGAAGACAGAGGGTTTGCCAGTACAGTGCAGGCCATGATCAGATGGAGGGGAGGCACTGCATCCTGCTCCACACAACCAAACTTTGTGCCTCCCCAAAACCTCTAGGCACAAACACCACAAGGCAAAACTAATTTCCCCCTAAGGCTGAAACTACAAAGCCCAGCTCTTGGGGAAACAAGGCAAGGAAATCAGCCTAAAGTAGACAGTTACTCAAGAATTACTTAGCTAGCCAACCTATTCCAATACTTTGACACAAAAATCAGTATTTTGATGTAAAGGATGGAGCCTTTACATCAAAAGTTCTTTCATCTACGAAGTCAGGAATGTACAATTTAGTAAACAAAAAGGTATTACGTTTAGATTTTACATTTGTTTTCACTGTTTGCAGCAATAAATATCAGCACTTAAACTAAATTTTAAGAATAGATAAAATTGCAGTATGGAAGTTACATGGAGTAATCCGAATCCATGAAGTATCTATCAAAAATTGAGCTACTTTGCAGGAAGCTAACACAGGACAAGGAGCTTTACAACTATTAACAAAAACCATCACTATTGTTTGATTAGACTAAAGTCCATCTCTAAACATAACAAATGAACCCCAAAAATGCATGTTATACCATCTTGGGTTATAAGTTCATCACAGAAACATCTAATTTGAAGAACAGTCAGTCATCTCTCTAGAACCTTGCTACAGAGTGACAGGTTTCACATGTTTCAAAGAAGATTAAAAAAAAACCCTTTCTGCTAGAACACAATTGATTTCTACTCCCCTCCATTTGCTCCCTCTTTCTTAGATGTACCTGCCATCATTAAAAGAGCAATAGAAGAGCAATTGCAGATATTCCTCCAAGGATTAACCCAGCCATTTTTCCAATGCACTCGTACACGTGAGGTCATGTCAAGCTACTGCTACCCAACTGTCTGAATTCACCGCCTGATTTGTATTGGTAATGCAATCCTGAAAACCAGAGTAGAGGCAGGACATTTAGACCAACTGGAAAATCAGAACAGATTTCATCAGCTCACCAGGTCACAAAATTGGTTTGTTTTCTCTCCTTCTGTAGTTTGCTTTGGACTGACAAATAATTCACCCAAGAAGTATAGCTAATTCACTCTGCCCTACTTAGTCATGTACAGAAATGTACAGAATGTTTCTTACAGAAAGGCTATTGCTAAGGCTATCGCTTCGATATGAGGTCCGTTTGAGTATCTTGGTTTACAGACTGAAAACTGAATGAAGTAGGAGGTTGCTAACTTGGAAACTTGCCTCCTTTCGAATGTCTCACTGCAGCAAACTCCTCAGCTGGGGATATTCAAGGTAACAGGGGTTATGCTCAGGCTGAGAGCTGCACAAAATCTTCAGCAGGAAGCCTTTAATGTCACAAACTTGTATGACACAAGGTCTTCAGGTGCATGGATCACACCTCAAGATTTCTATGGATGTAACATTCCCAAACCATAACTCCAGTGAAAAAGCGTCGTTGGTTTGCGTGGCATGGCCAGAGATCACACCTCACAGAATGGGATATGGTGCCATATGATGAACAACATAACATTTACCGCTTACAATCAGAAACAGTGCAGAAAACTTCAACAAGCTTTACAGGAAAAGGGAAAAAAATAAAAGAGGGGAGCGTTCTGTAAGTATTTAGGGAATGGAAAAAGACTATTGTACATGCTGAGTTCATAAGACCACATCACCACACAACCCTGATTAAATAAATATTCAGAGACAGAAATGTATTCCATGGGGTTAAGCTACTATGATTCAGTGCAAGTACTGAAGTACAAAGTTAACAACAACAGCAGAAATAACTCGATTTACTGCTCCTACAATTCCAAGAAACCATTCGCAACTTCGAGTCAGATGCTTATAAAGACCACTTGCAAACTTTTATGAGCGCCCACAAGGGAAGATGGCCTGATGCTTAACGCAGCCCCGTCCGCAGAAGGGGTTAACAGGAGGCTGGGCGCCCCGAGGGCTCCTTAATGGTAATTCTGCCAGGGTGATTTCCATACGGACAAACCGTGCGTGCAAACTCGGACACAGGAGACCGCCGTCCACCCGCTGCTCCTGCAGCAGCCCCACAACCACCCCGGGTGCCGACACCGGGCACCCCCGTCCGCCGGGCCAGGCTCGAGCCCCCGCACCAGGGGCTCCACCGCGAACCCTCAGCGGGGCGGCCGGGACCGAACGGAACCGCCCT